>OX438775.1:17942280-18248708 GCA_949316455.1 Acleris holmiana
AAAAATGAACTTGGCCTGCGCACTTCTAACAATCCGAATGAGGGTCTGATATCTCTAGTACCAGCAAATCAGTTCATATGAAATTGCGCATGTGTGCGTTCTATTCTATACCAGCCTTCAACAAAGTACTAATGGCGAAAGACAAAATTAAAAAAAGAGTTCAAATATTTATTTGGTTACGATACGGACCGACGGACGGACGGTTTTGTATACCATTTGCGTTTTATTATAATTACTCTCTTAGTGCTTTAAGGTTTTATAAAAATAAAAATACGATTAGGCTGTTTTGTAATTATTAGATCGCATAAATAGTGTGTGGTAACACTGGTTACATGGAAATATAATAAGTATGGAAGCCTAACTGATGCTGAAAATCGGCTCCACTGACATAGTGCTGGCGGGGGTGCAGCTAATACTGCTCTGTGGAGTCGACTTTTTGACGTAGTGTCAAACAGTTGTTTATAATTGCAAAAATAATTCGATTTTAATGATTACCGGATTTAAATAATGCTGCAAAAATGCCAAGTAGCTTTGTGAGTTGGTGCAGGACCCACACAGATGCAAAACAAAGCGATATTTATTTGAATACTTAGTGAGTTATTGAAATTTTCATATTTCCATACTAATGTCATGTCCGACTTTTTGCAATACACTTTGAAAAATATGAATTACAAGCAAATGCTTCGAATGAATAGGAAATTAAATTTCATGTTATCTTTACTATAGTTACTTTACATAATAAAACAAATAGGTGATATCGATGGTTCCACCGAATAAAGGTGTAGTATGCCAAAAGCTAACTTTCCGGGAAAAAATAAATACCAGTAGATAGATACCAAAATATGAATTCTATTAAAATAAGCACATTCATTCATTCATTCTATTACATTAAGTATAAGTGCTAGTACCATTTCATAGCTTTTATTCTAGTGTAGTGAAGCGCAGATAGTTTGTGCTATAAAAGTTTATACGTTTCTAGGATTCCATAGTCAAACTAGGAACCCTAATAGTTTCACGATGTCGATCCGTCTGTCCGTCCGCAGCCTAGCTCAGAGACTCTTAGAACTAGAAAGCTGTAATTTGGCATGAGAATATACATATTAGTCACGCCAACAAAGTCGTAAAGTTAAATTTTGAAAAAAAATGTTTTAGTGTACCTCCCCTAAACGTAACGTGGGGATGTTTTTTTTTCTCGTCTACCACATAATGTGGGATGTCGTTGGATAGGTATATCAAAAATATTAGTAATGCAACCTTTCATTACTTTTTGTGTAGAATAAGTACTAGTCTATTGCCTTGATTCTTTAGGACTATTATTCGACAGTGGAAATTTCAAATGTCGTAAGGGACAAACGCTTACTTTTCAGGGGAGCCAGAAAACAAAATTCTACTTTTTTAAATTCATAACTAGGAAACTACTCATCCCATTAAGATGATTCTTGGCAGCATACTTTTTAAATAACTTCGCCTACCCTATTTTTTTAATTGGACCTCCATAAATACAGTGGTTTAGGAAATAGTGTCCCTTACAACAAAAAAATAAGAAGAAAATGTGTGTTACACCTCCGAAAACACAGTACTTATCTGACAAAATGTATTCTTTTTAGTGCCTTACAACATAGGAATTTTAAAAATATTGAGATATACGATATTGCGCTTAATGAAACAAGACGTTATACAAAAATATTTGACCGATACGACAAATACAACAAATAGATAGAAAAAAAAAATACTGACTTCAATGGTATATTTAGCGTATTTACGACAAAATGTCCCTTACGACATTTGAAATTTCCACCGTCGATATACTATTGTTAATGTCAGTTTTAAACAATTGATAGCTTACTTATATAAGTTTGTCTAAGAAAATTTCTTAACAATAACAAAGGCGTTCTAATTAAAAAGGACAAGAATGTAAAAAGTACAAAAGTTGTTTATTCAGTAAATAGGCCGCACAGGCACTTTTACACTTCAAATTTTTAAATTCCAAATTCTATCAGCGCTTCCGAAGAGGAGACCACTGCTGAGAAGAAACGCCGCAAGATATTCAGCAAAAAAAACGGTTAATGTTTTGTAACTCTCAAAATTTATCAATCCCTCCATATAATTAGGTCCACAGTCCTTTGCATCTATAAAAAGTCAAACTTCGAAGTAAACTGAAAAAAAAGTTACGGCCGCTTATGCAAGCCGCAAGTTCATATCATAAAATTGTTAATTTGTTGCTCCATCACAAAATAATAATGTTTTTTGTAATTGAAATAAAAAATTGTTATAAAACAAAAAATCGCCTTCAAAAGCGCACAAAATAACTTTTTTTTAAATTGTAGGCACCTAATAATCGCCGACTTCGGTTCTGTTGGGCTAACCTATTAGGTAGGTGCCTACAATTTTAAAAGATGTTATTTGATGCGTTTTTGAAAGCGGTTTTTTTATTTTAAAACATTTATTTTATTTTATACTTTTTAGTGATCACAATACGCTGTTACGTAGTCATACTTCGTAGTTGATATGAAACTTTAATTTATTTCAAGCGCCCCATACGACGCCGCGGGAAAGTCATAGTCATATTTCAACAAGTAAATATTTTTCGTTGTAGTCGCTCAACTATCTAAATCGAGATATCTTGTCGCCACCCTTGAAATAGGTACCATTGAGGAGTTCCGGTGGCCATCTGTGGTCTTCATGATCAGTTTCACTGCACCAAGTTATACTTTCTGAATGCAAATGCTAGATTTGTTACTAAAAATACTAAAATCGCTATACTATGTTTGCCAATCGCTATATTTGAGGAATTCCCTCAATTCCTCACTGATCCCCTCATCAGATTCAGATTTGGTGACAATGGGATCACCTCGAAAGTATAGGTACTCTATCAAACTAAAGAAGATTTTTTAAAATCGGTCCACAATTGAGGAAGTTATCGGTGAACATACATAAAAAAAATACATACCATGGAACGTACAATCTCCTCCTTTTTTGAAGTCTGTTAAAAACCAATAGGAAACGGCTTTCCACTCAAGTGCGAGTCGGACTATGCACTACGTATTAGGGTATCATTTAAGAAATAACATTTTTCGGGTTCCGTATCTCAAAAGCAAAAAACGGAACCCTTATAGGATCACTTTGTTGTCCGTCCGTCCGTCCGTATGTCCGTCTGTCTGTCCTTTTATGCCGCAAAAAACGTATGTTTCAACACTCTCAATGGAATCAAAATGTATAGGGTAGGTACTTCCTATTAGACCCAGAATCCTGAAAATTGGCAAGAAGGAAGCACAAATTATGGAAAAAATCCGAAAAATGTTTTTTGCGATTGCAAACTTATTTGCAACTGTGGTGAAGCGTGGCCCAAACCAGTAAGGAAAGCCGGTCCAGTTAAGTGCGAGTCGAATAACGCACCACGCATTAGGATTTCTTTGATAAAGTAACATTTTTTATTACCAACTAAATTTTGTTTGTTGTTGACGGCGAAATAAATAGTTTTTTTTTTTAAGAAAAGAAAACGCACTCAGAAATGGCCAGCAAACTAAGACCCCCGAAACTTTAAGAGATTGTATGAAATCAATAAAATGCTGATTTGTAATCTCAAACTTCTGTTTAGATACCTCGTTTAATATATATTTTATTAAAAGTATTAGCTTTCAGAGCTCATATCTACCTAATATACCTAAATATCAAAATCACACTTGGATGTTATTTTTGTGATATACTTACCAACTATTAATAATACATCTAAATTATTAATATCTAACGAGCCGGTTACATTTCGAATGTTGCTAGAATAAAGTGTGTAAGTGTATATAAGGTCAAAGAATAGGTTCAACCCTAGAATTCACCAGCAGCTTATTCAATTTTTGCCTATGACAGTCATGTTTTTTTTAAAAGATGACTGTATTAATCTTATATACCTACTTTAAACATTTCCCAATAAAACATGACTTAGAAAACCTTTGTCAGTTCATGACTTAGGTAATTTCTAAGATAAATACTCTATTTGAATTTGTGCGACCATTTCTACCTACATTTAAGTAAACAAACAAACCTCCGTCGCCTCCACCGCAGTACAAAATCACAACAAAACTACACATACACATAACAAGTTATACTTCACTGGTTGAGGCTCTTATGCTGAGTAGGGGCCCTTTTCAACGCCATTTTGTGTTATTTTTAGTTGTCTTTTGTTTTAATTGTATTTTGTAAGCGTTAAATATTTTTAACCGACTTAAAAAAAAGAAGGAAGTTTTTCAATTCATCGGGACCAAGACGCCTGGAACGATTTTTTTTTTGTCCGATTGCGTCTACTTTCTAGTTGGACCCATTTCCAGCACGTCAACATCTGATGATGAGATCTTGGAGAAATCGAAAGAACTCCTCAAATATTATAGGAATAAATAAATATACGTGGACGACGTAACAGTATTATTATGATCACTAAAAGGTATGAAATAAAATAAATGTTTTTAGTCCGACTGACCTTTATTTTTATTACCTATCATTTTAAAATAAGTTATTTCTTGCATTTTGAAGACGGCTTTTAGTTTTTTCAAACATTTATTTCATTTCTACTCTTTTACTTTAAAACATCACCTAACGTTTTGACGGAAGAAGACAATAAATTGGCAGTTGAGTTCCGTACTAGGAACCCTTATAGTTCCGCCATGTCCGTCCTTCTGTCCGTCCGTCTGTCCGACCGTCTGTCTGTCCATCTGCCAGTCCTTCCATCTCTCCGTCCATCTGTCCGTCCGTCCGTCTGTCCGTCCGTCCGTCTATCCATTCGTCCATCTTTCCATCCGTCCATCTGTCCATCTGTCCGTCTGTCCATCCATCCATATGTCCGTCTGTCCGTCCGTCCGCCCGTCCGTCCGTCCGTCCGTCCGTCCGTCCGTCCACAGCTTAGCTTAGAGACTCTTAGTACTAGAAAGCTGTTATTTGGCATGAATATACATAGGACCTCCCCTGCACGTAAGTGAGGATAGTTCTTTTTTCTCGTCTACCCCATGGAGTGGGGTTTTTGTAATTTCAAAAATATTACGGATATGTCAAATATTTTTTTCGATTAAAGGCATCCGGTTGTAAAATATTAAGCGTTACATTGCTATTTTTGTTAGAGTCAAGTGTCCCTACAGCCAAAACTATAAATAATAAAAACAGAAAAATGTATACAAAAAAGTGTTTATACCTACTAAAACCATTGATTTAAATCAGCACCAAATAACTTTAAATAGAAAATTAGTTCATACTTGTTGTTTTTTGAGACGGTATTGTTGTGTTTGTAGTATCAGCTTCGGAACCCTACATTGAGCATGGTCCGACATGCACTTGCCCGGTTTTTCGGCGGTACTCGGTACAAATCAGTCTGGCGTGCGTAATTTTGCGATAATTGTAATTATCACATCAATCATTTATTTTTAAATCGAATGTTTTTTGGCTAAAACGAGATCTAATGATGGATCTGAAAGGTCGTCACATCTCCGGTGTACTTAAAACAGGCTAGCTTAGTTTGAACTGTTAACCTTTCGTATGTCCCGTCCGTCCTATCCGTCTGTCCTGTCCGTCCGTCCTGTCCGTTCGTCCTGTCCGTCCATCCTGTCCGTCCGTCCTGTCTGTCCGTCCTGTCCGTCCACCCTGTCCGTCCGTCCTGTCCGTCCGTCCTGTCCGTCCATCCGTCCCGTCCGTACGTAGTGTCCGTCCGTCTTGTCCGTCCGTCCGTCCGTCCTGTCCGTCCGTCCTGTCCGTCCGTCCCGTCCGTCTGTCCCGTCCGTCCGTCCTGTCCATGTTCATCTGTTTGTCTGACTGTATGAAGTTCACATCCATATTACTTGGAACACTAGACACTGCTAAAAATTTTAGTAAAGGAAAAAAATATTTTTAGGCTTAGCACCCCATTCTGTAACATTTTTTTACGCCAGTATTATAGCTCCATTACATCAGAAGTTATAACCGCATGTTATTTTGTTTATTAATATAAATATTTTTGTTGCAGTCTACTACGTCTAGGTACTTCTTACATTTTATTCTATTAAAATAAATTCTGAAATGACGCAGTGTCACAGATCAGTAAGAGATATACGTTTTTCAAATCAAGATGTTTGTAATGTAGCTCTAAACGTAAACTATCCGTCCGTCCTCTCCGTCCGTCCTGTCCGTCCGTCCCGTCCGTCCGTCCTGTCCGTCCGTCCTGTCCATCTGTCCCGCCCGTCCGTGTTCGTCTGTTTGTCTGACTGTATGAACTTCACATTTATTTTATTTGGAACACTAGACACTGCTAAAAATTTAAATAAATATTTTTGTAATGTTGCAGTCTACTACGTCTAGGTACTTCTTACATTTTATTATATAGTAATAAATTTCTGAAGTGACGCAGTGTCACAGATCAGTAAGAGATACACGTTTTTCAAATCAAGATGTGTGTAATGTAGCTCTAAACGTAAACTGTCCGTCCATCTTGTCCGTCCGTGCCTTCCGACCGTCCTGTTCGTCCGTCCTGTCCGTCTGTCCCGTCCGTCCGTCCTGTCCGTGTTCGTCTGTTTGTCTGACTGTATGAAGTTCACATCCATTTTACTTGGAACACTAGATACTGCTAAAAACCTTGTAAAGGAAAACAATATTTTTAGGGTTAGCACCCCATTCTGTAACATTTTTTTAGAAGCTTTTATGTTATTTTGTTTATTTATATAAATATTTTTGTAATGTTGCAGTCTACTACGTCTAGGTACTTCTTACATTTTATTATATAGTAATAAATTTCTGAAGTGACGCAGTGTCACAGATCAGTAAGAGATACACGTTTTTCAAATCAAGATGTTTGTAATGTAGCTCTAAACGTAAACTATCCGTCCGTCCTCTCCGTCCGTCCTGTCCGTCCGTCCCGTCCGTCCGTCCTGTCCGTCCGTCCCGTCCGTCCGTCCTGTCCGTCCGTCCCGTCCGTCCGTCCTGTCCGTCTGTCCCGTCCGTCAGTGTTCGTCTGTTTGTCTGACTGTATGAACTTCACATTTATTTTATTTGGAACACTAGACACTGCTAAAATCTTAGTAAAAGGAAAAAATATTTTTAGGGTTATCACCCCATTCTGTTAATATTTTTTTACGCCAGTATTATAGCGTCATTACATCAGAAGTTATAACCTCATGTTGTTTTGTTTATTAATATAAATATTTTTGTTTCAGCCTACTATGTCTAGGTACTTCTTACATTTTATTCTACTAAAATAAATTCTGAAGTGACGCAGTGTCACAGATCAGTAAGAGATACACGTTTTTTAAATCAAAATGTTTGTAATATATGTAGCTCTTAACGTAAACTGTCCGTCCTGTCCGTCCGTCCTGTCCGTACCGTCCGTCCGTGCTGTCCGTCCGTCCCGTCCGTCCCGTCCATCCCATCCGTCCGTCCTGTATGTCCCGTAACGTCCGTCCGTCCGTTCTGGCCGTCCTGTCCGTCCGAACCGAGGTACTGCTTAACATTTTGTACAAAGATCAAAACTTTTTTTAGGGTTGGTATCCCATTCCGTAATTATTTTTTACACCAGTATTATCGCGTCATTACATCGGAAGTCATAAACCTCGTATGTTATTATATTTCTTAATGTAAATATTTCTGTTCCAGCCCACTACGTGTAGTAGGACCTTCTTTTATTTTATTATATTAGAAGAAATGCTGAAGTGACGCCGATCAGTACGAGATACACGTTTTTCAAATCAAGATATTTGTATCATGGCTCTAAACATAAACTAATAACGAATTAACTCTGCGACAAAGAGATTGCATACAAATCCCACTGACGTGAATAATACTTAACTTACGAGCAATGTATACCGAATTGTCACCTGTCACTTATCCTCGTCAGTACGGTGGAAAAGGGGGCTGATAGCGAGTGGGATCTGAGACCCTGTGGGACATTTGCATTCTCAAGACTGCAGTCATGAGACTGCAAATACGTTGCTTATCGCTCGGATCCTATTTTCATGTTTTATCTTTTAAGCGATCCGAACGCACCCTGCACAAAGCCCTACCAACATTAAACCCGTCCCATCTTGCTTTTTAACCCCCGACACAAAAATAGGGGTGTTATAAGTTTGATGTGTAAGTGTGTGTGTGTGTGTCTGTCTGTGGCACCGTATCTCTTAAATGGATCAGCCGATTTGAATGCGGTTTTATGATTGAAAGCAGGTTTTCTAGCGGTGGTTCAGTCGTTTTTGAGATATGGAGCTTTTAGGGGGTTAAAAGCCCTAGAGGTTCATTTCAGAGCTGATATCTCTTGAACGGCTCAACCAATTTTCATTAAATCTTGCTAAGAACCATCCTGATTAGTGTAGCTTTATTGTTTTTGAACTAAAACTAGAAAGTAGCACTATTACTTGTGGAAAAGATTGCGTATATATACTCGTATGTTATCGACCATCTAGGGCAGGTCAAATACAAAAGTATAAGAAATGTACCCCCTCTACCAGCCCCCTATTTCACCATCTTGACAATGACATGTGATAGGTGACAATTTTGTATACATTGCAAAGTTAACACACTGATACATCACTGGGTTTCATATAAGCTGCGCCACGTACACTAAAATGTCACCTGTCAAGTGTCATTGTCAGTAAGGTGAAATAGGGGGCAGGAGCGCCTGGCGACATCGGTTGGCAATTTTACCCCTTATTCGCCGTCCAGCTCTAGGTTCCTCGGGGGCATTGACGACAAAGGTCTTAGAGTCTCTGTTCGTATCCCAAAATAATCGTATGAAAATTGGATTAAAAGTTTTAATGAAAATACTACTATGTAACAATAAAACAAATTTAATTTTCTATTACGTGAAACAAATTGAATGTATTTTTTTATTTTAATTGCTAGATGTGTACAATGTGATGTGTGATGTGATCGAAAAGGATGATGATGGCGCTGGTGGTCAGAGCGAACATGATAGCCCACAGGTTCCGACGATGTACCGCGGAAGTCGCAGTAACGCGTTTTAGAGATTTTTAATTGCTTTATACCTACAGCCTGAGTGCTTACTTGTCGCAAAGGTCTATTATATCAATGCCCTCCGAGACCAATATAACAACACGTTTAGGGATAAAGCATGCAGCGCAACGGGCTTACTGGCGGATGCGCGTCGACGGCTCTCCGGCGCAGGCGCACCAGCAACAGCAGCATCCTGCATCATAACGGACAGACTGCACCCTTTGTACCTTCTAATCAAGCTCTAATTCAAATTGATACATCCAAAAAATTATGGCCCATTTGTACGAAATGTTTTTTTTTTTTACCTAAAATGAACTACCACTGGCACCTCACCTGCATAGAATAAGTCTATAAAAATATTTTGGTTTTACGAAGGTAGTTTTGATTTGTTACATGATTTTCATAAAGTCATTTTTTCAAAGTAGCGAATTTTCACATTTCTCGTTCTTTCATAATTGTTTAATCGATTTTGTTCATGTAACGATTATATGTACCTACTATATTTAGTATTATATGTACCGATATAGAGTTAAAATGTTCGCGGTTTATTTTAATCGCTAAAATTACCAGTAGATTATTTAATTTTGTAGCATTTTTTCCATTCTAAAAACTTTAATTTGATAAAATCGACGGAGCTCCGCTGAGCGGAGCTTCTATTTCTGGGTTGTTTTGGCCCTCCAGGCCTAATATGAGACCGAAGCTAACCTAACCTACATACGCATATTATGATGCAAAAGTAATTATTGGGAAAATTTGCGATGGAAACATTGGGAACATATAAAATGTGAATAGTAAAAATTACGAATATTCAATAATGCTGTATAAAAATCGCTACATGAAGAAAAACAATAAAAAAAATTGACAATTGTAAAAGAACGCGATGTGAAAATTCGCTACTACGAAAAAATGCCTTTGTGAAAATCATTAAAATCATCTAACAAATCGTGTTTTGACAAATAAGGTGTCGTTGGTTTTGTCTTATACACTGTTGCCACATCTACAGGATTCAACAAATATACCTACCTTATACTTGCCTTCGGGGTCGTGCTCCTACTAGGAGCATAAAAATATTACAATTGAATCCCTCGTTTTCATACTCTAATTAAAGTACAAACATTATTTATTATTATCATATCAATAGTATTTCAGCAAGTTATAGGTTTAGGTCCGCTTCTGCGGAGCTCCTGTTTGATATCACTATAAGTCAGTGGTATCGTTTAACTTTAAAATACCTACTGTACCACCAGGGGTAATGCCAGGGGACGGTGGGTCTGAAGGGATATTTTGCGACAGTAAATAATAAAATTTGAAATACCTATATCTTCTTTTCGTTGCAGTAGGAGAATCAGAAATTATAGTATTCATGCTCCTACCAGTGGGAGAATCAGTACTATAATGTCTTCGTGCTCCTACCAGTAGGAGAATTTAGCAGGAGCACGACCCCGAAGGGAATATTCGTATTGAAGTCTCTTTCTTTATCCTATACAATCTGTCCCTGCATAAGGTGCACAAACAAATAGGAATGAAATACGATGCAATTTCACCGACAAAAAAAAATGGTGTCTATTTTTTTTAAAGATTTGTAAAAAATCATTGATTGCTGTCAACCCCTTTACTTTGTTCTGATAAACAAAGTAAAATGTATCGCCTCACATGAAGTCTATTGAGATAAAATAAACGGTTTTTTAATCGTAGAGCATTTTCTGTGCCAATTAAATAAATAAAAGAATGTAAAAAAAAAACAAACAATAAAAGCACGTTTTTCTTAAAAAAAAAATTTTTTTTCGAAATTCCTGATAAATCCTATTTATTCTTTAATTACTTGAAAATATGCTCATATGACCTCGTGTTTTTATTAGCTATAATTATTAATCAACTCATTATCTTTAATTAAAAAAAAGAATTACGTGTCTAAAGCAAGCACGACATTTTTGATAAGCGTATTTTTTCGTACTTTTTTTATTTGGTTGACACAGGAAATGCTATAGGATAAAAAACCGTTTATTTCATCTCAATAGACCTCATATGAGGCGAGATATTTCCCTTTGTTCCGATAGGGTCGACAGCAGTAATTGTTTTTTTATATAAAATTAAACAATTTAAAAAATTACGTTTTTTTTTGTCGGTGAAATTGCATCTAGTCTCATCCCTATTCATTTGTGCGTCTTATCCAGGGACACTGTATTTAATTTTTAAGGGATGCCAACACGATCCTTTGCCGAAGCTTGTAGATGTACTCGTATGTGGCCGTAACGTGTATGGCGTGTAGAAGTTATTTCATAGAATAAGAACTAAGCATAGAAGGAGCTATAAAATATGCAGTCTTATTGGAAGAGACGGTCCTATAAGCTAAAACCAATTAGTATGTTGAATATCATATTCGCAAAACACGATTTTCGCAAAACATCATATTCGCAAAACATGATATTCTCAAAACATCATTATTAGCAAGACAGCAATTAGACAGTGTCGACGGAGCTCCTATTTCTGGGTAGTTTGGCCCTCCGGGCCTGCTGTAAAACTAACATAACCTAAACCTACCTACGATTCTATAACCTAATTCCACTATTTGCAAATATCATGTTTTGCGAATATCATGTTTTACTAATATCATGTTTTGCGAATATAATGTTTTGCTAATATCATGTTTTGCGAATATGATATTCTGCGAAGTATGGGCTAAAACATCATGATCGTACACTATAACGATCAAGGTGACCAGGGTGTTGAATACACGACTTCACAACACTGGCGTGTATGACTAGTTTTAGCGAGAGCTGGAGTCTATACTCTTTCCTTTTTAACTTATTGAACATTCATATTCAAATTTTTGATATAGGTATAGAAAAGACGCTTTCTTTTTAAGGCTCCTTCTATGCCTTTATTTTTTATTGTATGGGTTATGTGCTTATGTGACATGTATAAGTTGCTATTGTAAGTGTTTTTTTACCTATATGTATTGAAGTTGGTATTACTATTAAATAAAAGGTTTTAAGAGGTTTGAAAGCTTTTATACTTCGTCACAGGAGGGCTAGCACAAGTGGTTCGTGACTTGTTTGTCGCTCGGATCTTCCTTTCCATCTAGTCTGTAACGATAGAGACGCACTGAGCGACAAGCGATAAAATACAACTTGTGCTAAAAATTGCATGAGAGACGACATGATATCAATATTTTATTTTAGTCTGGTTTGGATAAAACTTTATTTTATCCAAACCAGACTAAAATAAAATATTTAACCTAACCTTAGACGAACGGCTAAGATTAGGTAGGGAGCTATTAAATTATTGGTATCATAAATACGTCTTACATTATGCCTATGTTAACAAGAAAGAGTTTGGATTCAAATTATGGCACTGTTTGAATCGAAATTGGCAGCATGATCCACGTTTACCTAGCATCTGATATTTCTTTGTGGCGGACATTTTAAAATATTCATATTTCACCTGTCGCCAATGCAAACTCTTTTTTGCCGAGGTTACTAAGCTTTTTGTGAGGCCCCGCGGCACTAAAGTGCGCCCTGTTGTGATCCTTATTAGTGCTGATAGACGAGCATAGTCGCTAGAATGCTCGAGTAAATGCGCAAGTCTATCGGCACCTTAAGATATAAGTCAATTAATATCTGGGGACAATCGCACACTAATTGACCTAGTCCCTAACTAAGCTCTAGGCTTGTACTATGGATGGGTACTAGACGACGTTAAACATACTTATATAGAGAAATTAATTTCCGTGTCAAATACACGCACATTTACACACACAGTCGGAAACATACTCAATCTCATCACACAAATATTTGCCCATACCGGGAATTGAACCTGGGACCGCTAGCTTCGTAAATATGCAGGGTCGCTTCAACTTTCTTTATAGCAGCAAGTGGTAGAAAAATGGTTTGAGAAACTTAAAACAGAACTTACAAATCAACATTGCAAGTTAAATAAAAGCTTTTAATAAAGGGCAGCATAAAAGCTTAAACAAACAATACATTCTTAATATAGTTCATTTATTTTGATTTATATAATTTACACACAAATTAGAAACACAACCCAACACCACACCCAGTAATAAACTTATTCAAGCTACCTCGTTATTGTGATTCTTAGCACGAGACGAGACTGCTTTAAGAGTATTTGTAGAACAGGCATCATACACGAGACCATCGTGATTTTTTCAAAGCCGTTCATGTGATCAAGCTGAGGGGCGGTACGGCGAGAGTAACCAACAGGAGACCTCAGCAACACGCCATCAACACGAGCCAAGCCGCCTGCGCGCGGCCTACATGCACTCAGTTTGGCCGCGGCGAACAATTGGTTAACGTTTTCGCACAATATTTTACACGCACGCATAACATTTTAAAACAATTCTTATATCGCTGAATATATTGTGAGGAATGTTATTGCTATTGTTTACGTTGTCAGTTTTGACATTAGTCATTTTGGTCCTGATTTTTTAAACCTATATAAAGTATTCTAGCGAAAAGAGGTAGTTTGAAAGATCATTTTGAATTTTTGTCACCTTAGATACAGCTGAATTTTTGTCCATTTAAATCGTTTTGGTCGACTATGCAGTTACATCTTCTTGATTTTTTATCCAAGCAAATAATTTAAACGAAGTGTTACGTGTCATTTTTCTGACGGTTTCACGTGTTAGTCTTTTTTGGGAATCCATTGCAACACATTTTTTTGGGCTCGCTGTCCGGTTAGATCTATCTGATGGTGACTGTACTAGTATTCTCGGGTAGGTACAATGTCAGGTAATCGGTTTACAATTGTAATAGGTTTTGTTGAGTTTAATACGAAGGGTTGAGAACGTTAAGCCTAAATAAATCTGTTGTTTACGTAGGCATGCGTGTTTATATTAATAGTATTTAAGCTATTATTTGAGAAGTTTATCGAGTGTGTTTGCCGCGTGGTTGCCGGGTAAGAATAGTGCCACTCCATGTCTTCCCGTGGATGTCGTAGGGAATAAAGGCTAGTAGTACTGTGACGCGATGGGCTTGCTATCTATCACTAATACACTGGTAAACATCTTAGCCTGATTGTGCAAAAAGTGGTGACAGAATTATCAAGAAGTCTTTTTAGAGTTTTTTTTTTATGTTAAGGAGAAGGCACACGAGCACTCAGGCCACCTGATGGTAAGTGAAATCTGAGACCCATAGACATTTGAATCCTCAAGATTATAATCCTAAGACCTCAAATGCGCTGCCAACCCTGAGGACTAAGATGGAATGCCTCTATGCTACTAATTTCACCGGTTGTCTTATCCCCACACCGGAACACAACAATGCGAACACTGTTGCTTGGCGGATGGTTAACGGATAAGATGGTGGTAGCGATCCGGAGGGACCCTGCACAGGGTCCTACCACCACTAAAGAGTTGTTGGTATTTCTGTAGCTCTGCCTACCCCCACTCCGGGAATGAAGGCGTGATGTTAATGAATGTTATTGAGTGTTCAGTAGCTTTTGCTTTATCCGTATAGAACTAAGGTTCGCGTAGGTACCTACTCTGCACAAAGATGATATTGTGATACAGTTTTTGTGGGTTAATCTTCTGCAAGATACGTAACATTTTTACCCACTAAAAATATTTATTTCTCAGTCGCTCTGAAACAGATACCTTAAAGGGATAAGTTGGCCTTTATACATACCGTTTGTATTTCTGTTTCGTGTTTATTTTGTTATTTTCTCTTTGTGTAATAAAGACTTTATATACATTTGAACAAACGTTTGAGCAAACCAACGTTTTAGTCTCTTAACTGGTCAATAAAATCCGACACGTGAAATTACACTGCTGGTATTAAGTGAATATTTCTACGATGCGCAACTTACAAAATCCATAAACACAGATCCAACCCCCTACTTTATTTATATATTGCAGCAAGACATGGGTGGATGGAATAAAACACTCATAAAAATGTATGAGCGAGAATGGGCAGCTAACAAGAGGGTTCGCTAGTTATTCCGCCTGGCCGGTAATTGTGACAAATGAACGCGGCTATGCTCGTACTTACAAATGGCGGACGTTTCGCTTTGAGTCGACTTGCTGGTTTTCTGCTGTATGTTGTAAAAAATATTGGCATTATTTATAAATCTGTTTAAGGTTATGAAGCGATGCCTAAACCGCGTAGCTGTCAAAAATAATCCGTTTAAAAGCTCCGGGCGGTAACGTTTCTCACTCCCTAAATCTAATCCGATTTCCACGATTTTTGGATATGTTGGAGATATTATGGAAAACTAGGTATGTACGTTTCCGCTATTATTTTTGTATCGTTATCGCATTTTGTATGGTCATTTTTTGCTTCACAATCCTCTCTGAACGGAAGATTATTTTCCACGGATACTTACAAACTCGTGGTTTTTTTACCACGTGGTCTTGTGATAGGTACTGGAAGTATGAAGTATTCCACTATGTTTACAATCGAAAATAAAAGATCTAACCACTTTACTGTAAAACGAATGTAAGTACATCTGTCAAAATAATTAAAATAAGTAATAAAAATAATAATAAATACCACAGGATAATGTCACACAAATTGACCTAGTCCCAAACTAAGCTTAAGGCTTGTACTATGGGTACTAGACAACGATAAACTTACTTAAACACAGAAATATAATACTTAAATACATAGAATACATCCAAGACTATGACACACAAGTATGAAACCTACAGGGCAATTGCGTCAAACCAACAATATCTCCTAAAAAATAAATAGTTTGTCGCTCTTGCCCCATTGACGCAATCGCCCTACCTGACCATAATTATAAGCATAATTAAAGTTTGTCTTCAGGCATAAACGGCTTAAGATTTAACCAAAGATACTTTTTACGTGAAAAAAGGTAGTTTCTTGGAAATAACGTGTATCAGGTTTTACGCGGGCCAAGCCACGGGCAAAGCTAGTAAAATAACTAGTTTCGTTGATTTGTTAGATGGGTTTCGAAGTCGCATTATTTACGTGTAGGTTTTTCAGAGTCGCATTTCACTTTATCACAGTTGTATTACTAGAGTCATCTAGTGACCAATTTTAACACCATACTTTGTAACGTTTTGGCTAGATGGCGTTAAATATTAGCTTACAAGTTCGGTAAAAAACCGATCGAGGGCGCCACTGTGCGACTGTCAACGGCAAGGACCACAGATATCGAATAAAATGAAAGATAGGCATTCATTTTTGGAGTATAGAATTAGGATCGCCATTTTTAAGCTGGCTGAAGGCATACGATACAAGCCAGCGGGTCACCTGATGAAAAGTATTATTCACCGCCTTTTGACACCCAAAACCAGGAAAGAAGCGCAGACGTATTGCCGATTGTATTATCTAAATAGGTTGGCAGAGTTTGACGTGGTGACAACTGTGACCTCTATTCTACTGGGTTAAGACGAGATTGCGTTTGAAGTGTTTTGTATTGGTTTTTAACTCTGCCGCCATTACTGACAAGTAAATAAGAGCTACCGAGCTATCGTAGTGTTGACAATACGATAATATATCAAAAACAATATGGTTTTACCCAGTAGGATACAAACCTAGGGCTGGGATTCTATTCTACACGGTAATAACGATATCGTCTTTGACGTGTTTCCGTATTGTCATCATTTTGATAACTCGCAATAATGGCGACCGAGTCATAAACGATTCAAAAACACGTCAAACGCGATATCGTTATAACGCAGTACCGGGTGTGGCCTGTAATAGGAGCAATAAATTGAGGGATCGTTTCCACACCACAAACGTAACAACATTTATTCTACAACTTTTGAAAATAACTTTTGTGAAGTTAATATTAATGAATTTAGATTTTCCAAGCAAGCAATGTATTGCGAAAACTACGAAGTTTGTGGGTTGACAGTAGATGTCAACTAGACTATTTGATGGAGTACATTGAAAATCCTATTTAGTTTGTTCGAAAAAATCCCAAATAATAAATTACATATCTTTTTTAAGTTGTAGAACAAGCGTTTCTACGTTTATAGAGTAGAAACGATCCCTCAATTTATTGCTCCTATTACAGGCCACACGCGGTAGAATAGAGGCCCAGGCAGAATACAATATTCTTATGTGGCAACCACCTCATTAAGTAGCAATAACCAGCACTTAGTCCGCAATTATTTTTTTCTTCTTTTCAGTTTTGGAATAAAAAGGGGACCATGTTGCCATTGCACTCCGAACAGCTCCCTCATAATTACCAAACTGTATTTGTTACACGATGTATGTATGTATGTATGTATGTAAACACTTTATTGTACAAAAAAAAAAACCAAAACAATACAAAAAATAAAAATAAAAAGATGTACAAAGGCGAACTTATCCCTTTAAGGGATCTCTTCCAGCTAACCCTTGAGAGATTGAGAAAAGTGAAAGGTTGTGCATCGAGTAAACAGGTGTACAAATTTATTTAGAGCACCCAAAAAACAAAAACTAACCAAAAAGACTATAAAAACAAAAAAAAAGAACCATAGAATAAAACAATACTAATACATTCAAATACTTACATAAATAGATAGAAAGATAAACATATACATAAATAAACATACTTAAACTTACATATACTAAATATATGTATATATCAACATTTGGATAATTGATACAATATTTAGGAAATAGAGTCAAGCCAGAACTTTTTTAATTTGCCTTTCAGGGAATCTACCGATTGTGATTGCCTAATACCCGCTGGTAGCCGATTCCACAACCTGACAGAGTGCACAGAAAAGGATTTGGAATAGGATTTAGATTTGTGAGACGGGAAAGCGAGGGTGAGATTGGCCTTTGAGCGCAAACGGTTTTGGGAGCCGGTGGCCATGAAGCTAAAACGCTCAGAAAGGTAGGAGGGAGAACGAGGATTAAAAATAGTGTTAAAAAGCAGCGACAGGACGTGAACATTTCGGCGAAAACGAATTGGTAACCAGTTTAGCTGTGCACGGAAGTGGGAGACATGATCATATTTCCGCAGACCGAAAATGTACCGAATACACACGTTCTGGAGGCGCTCAAGTTTATCGAGCAGCCGTTCTGAGAGGTCCATATATGCAACGTCAGCGTAGTCTATGAGAGGGAGGAGGAGAGATTGCGCTAAAGTTATCTTGGTTTGCTGAGGAAGAAAATTCTGCAGGCGCCTTAGAGAATGAAGTGAAGCGAAGAGCTTGCGGCTGACATCGGTAACCTGAGTTGACCAGGAAAGAGTCTGATCCATTGTGACACCCAAATTTTTAACTGTGGAGGAAAAAGGAATTATGGCACCGTCAAACATCAAATTGGGAATGTTTGATAGTCTTGAATGGTTTTTTTTTATTCATGCATTTTAGCCAGAATTGGCATAAGGAATCCGCCGCAGGGAACAAAAGGATTGGAACGGGCAAAATGTCAACAAAAACAACAATTATTTTAAAGCATTTTATTAATATCATCAAAAAATAACTAGTACGTAATCACGCAGTATGTATACTAATTCAAAATATACTATGAGAAACACGCAATACGTCAAACAGTGGACTGCGCACAAACTATATTATAATCCTTTTTATCTACATTCAGTTCCAATGGTCGCGGTACCCATCTAAATATAACATTACCAATTTTTACTTTAATAATTTCTAATCACCTACTTAAACTAGTTTGTTTTTACAATGCGTTAATAACTTTTGTGATTCGATGATTCCTTTAGACTAATCGGTTATTAAAAAATGAGTATAGTTTAAAGAATCTATTCCGCAGCCGGCTAAAAAGCGGTCGATATAGATGCTACGCGTCTTGCTCGCTTCACTCGTGGTTACTCCTAACCGGCTTTAAAACAGACGCCTTATGAATGTACTAAATTAGGTGGACTAGTCAGCGGTGCCGCGGTTGACACGATCATAAGCTTCGCTTGCCATGCCTTACTCTAAAGCCGCAAATACACGTGCAAGAACAGGATGCAGGCATGGGTAAGTAGGGTTGCCAGGTGTCCAGCTTTAGTCGGACATGTCCGGCTTTTGGTCAACCCCACCCCACCAAAAGATGTCGAACGAAAGCGCGTGGCGCGGTGTGGACTCATAGAAACATATTTATTAAGAGTAAACTAGTTTTTTTTATTTTAGTGTGGCAGGATTTCAGTGCAAAATGTCCGGCTAAGTGTGGATATATGTCCGGCTTTTCTATTTTTAAGCCTGGCAACCCTAGGCACGAGTTAGTGGCAAATATCTGCATCTCTGTCTTGCATATAACTTTTGTTTCAAAACTTGCTACAATAACTTCCAAGTGGAAATATGGCTTATAAGCGTGTAATCTTTGACAGAAAGGGACATCACATCGAGCCGAATGAAAGACTCGACTAAAAGCAAATATCACTTGGTAGAGGGTGATGACTTCGAAACGAAATTCGAAACGTCGTATGCCCCTTTTCTTCCACTCGTCATTTGTACGTACCAGGGGTCGTATTTTTGGTGCTGATGAGGTCATTTTGCATTTAGAATTAATAAAAATTTGGTCCGTTTATCGCGCAACCGAGTGTGTATAAACCCATATTCAACTTTCCAAGTTTATCGATACTGACATAGAGTAGCAAGTGTCATCGAGTAAGAATATCATGAAAATAAAAAACAGTTTTTACGTTGTAGTAACGATTTGTATGATTAGTTACAATTCTGGTAGGATTACTCTGTATAATACTTGCCGAATTGTTATTCAAAGAAGAATATTGACTCAATTTACTATTTTAATACATACATACATACGATCACGCCTTCATTCCCAGAGTGGGGTAGGCAGAGCTACAGAAATACCAACAACTCTAAAAAGACTTGTTGATAATTTTGTAACCACATTTTGCACGAACATGCTAAGATGTTAAATGATGATGCATGTTAATAATGGTGAAAAAAAATGCTGCTGCAGTGACACTGATATATTTTTAATGCGATTAAGCTGTATTTAACACTAATATTTTTTTTCGTTTTTATTTTTACATTATTTATTTAATTGCACCAGTTAAATACCTAAATGAGAGCATCACGTGTGCGAAATTTCATCATTTTGACGACACCCGCACCAAAAGTTCAGACTCCTGAGACGTACAGCAACCCAGGGTTCCTATATTCAAAACGTCTCGTTAAAATTTGACACATTTTTAACGTAGCAAATGTCAAATTTTAACGAGACGTCACATTTTAACGAGACGATATGAATATAGGAACCCAGGGTTAAACTACAGCTGTCTACCGCTGTCACAATCTATGGCATCTGTCAGTATATTATTATGCCAGAAAGTGAAAGCGATAGACAGCTGAGAACTATAAATATTGTAGTTTGACTGTAAGTAGAGGGGAGACAGAGCTATTGTACCTTCGAAATTCGATTTTTGAAGTAAGACCCCAGGACCTACTATCGCAGAATGCGCTAAAATACAACCGTCTGCGATTTGTTACCTTGGTCAGTTGGGAAGCTATTGCAACTATACCATCCTTTTCCCTTTCGCTCTACACAATACAGAAAAAGGCGTATGCACCGCCCGTTATTCAGAGATATATCCTTTCAAACTAACGGCGAGAGAGACGGCATCAGTTCTCTTGTCCATGTCTGTGGTAATGTGGCCAGCCAATTACCATTTATATAAATGCGTATTTCATTTAAAATAGTTCTTATTTTAGCTCTATTTTGATAATACTCAACTGTGGAATAAGGAAGTTTTTAATTGAAAATTATGTTCAAAACAGCCATTCTACATGTCATTTTACATCTGGCAAACGGGGATGGATTACGTATATAAGAGACATTTAAATGAACGTTAAAGGTACAATTCTCAAGTGGACTTTGTGGACATTTCTATATTTAAATCCGTAGATAAATGTAAGTTGGCAAGATCGGACGAATGTTGTTTCTAAAATTCACAGGCGAAGTGTCCGTGCATTTTGAGCAACACGGTGATTGAATTGAGCTTCATTTTGTTCACATTTCAAATTACACACGGTATTGCTCTTAACATAAAAAACCCATCAAGGTACATACATTTTTTTAAATAACAACCTTAGATATCAAATACAAATTGTATACAGGTTGAATATAACTGGGTATTTAATTTAATCTTGTTAAAATGGTGTTCTGTGTATTATAATTTATAAACATACTAAATATTATCTTTACACACGACTATATCATAAATTTCCTACATTTTATCGACCCATGGCGACATATAATTCTATACGACAATATTACATATTAATCACATCAATTTCCAATTTTACATACTGTTACGTAATTTCGTATTCACTAATATTGCGGTGAAATAGATAAAATCGATCTTAAATAAATAATAATAAAAATCGAATTGTGAACCGTGTACCCGTTGTGTTTGTTATAAACAAATGAAATTATACAAATTAAACCAACCGAATAGCTTCCGGATATATTACAATGTTAATAAAAACCTGTGCACAGCGCGACTTTGCAATAGAAAGATAGAAGAGTTAATTTTAACCCACCAAACGAATCAAATAGTTACAATATCAAATCCATCGGTGTTTGAAATCAACTCTAAATCGAGTAGCCTCAGAATTATTATGTACAAACATACGCACACCGTCTACGCGTAACTACAAATAAAATCACAATAAAAACTGTCGAGTACAATTTACATCGGCTCCACCGCGCGATCACAATAGACGTGTTCAGTCAAAAAAATCTGACAAAACTGTATATCCATTATCTGACGTCACCACAAACTTGCAAAATGTACGAGGAGCCGTGACTACCACATCGAACCACCAATCAATTCCTAGTCACTTAGGCGCGGACGAAAATAATGACTAATATACTCACGTACGCCTGGCCGTAGCAGCGACTTGGCAGTTGCGTCGAGAACAACTCTGAGACTTAAAGTTATCTTGAGTTCAGTGGTTGATGATGGTGGCGTGCAGGCACTGCGGCACCACGTGCCGGTACGGCAGCTTGTAGTTCTTCACGGTGCGGGCCGCCAGGCACTTCAGGGTCGTGTACTTGAGCGGGTTGACGATGGCTGATAACGACTGGTTGGAGGCCTTGAGGATCTCTTCTGGGGTTTCGCCCTCGTAGTTGACGGTGTCGATGTGGGCGCCGTGCGCGAGCAGCTCGCGGACCACGTCGGGCGGACACGGGTTCAGCTGGAAGGTAATTGTTGACGTTAGACGTTATATGATATTCAGGCAGATTAAAATAAATAAATATCGCAGGAAAATCTCATATAAATACCTAGTTCCAAACTAAGCTCTAGGAAGGTTAGTACAAATACTAACCTTCCTTGACGTCCTTTAATGGGTTAAAAACAAAAGACTTCGTTTTTGCTTTGGGATACAAACATATAAATATATTTATTTACCGAAAAAAGTTTAATATGATAAGAGATAAAGGTTACGTTAGTGAGGACCAATAAGTGTGAATTATAATACAAAGAAATTCTGATGTTTTTGAAGTCCACTTTTGTTACCAGGTTTCTGTTTAGTTACCAAATGTTTTTTTTCAGTAACGCAGGGCGCGGCGTCCCCCGGCGCCGGCAGCAGGCTACTGACCTGGCACACGAGGTGCAGCGCCGTGTCCCCGCGCGCGTCCCTGGCGGCGGGCGGCGCGCCCAGCCGCAGCATGAGCGCCAGCAGCGCGGCGGCGCAGGGCGCGGCGTCCCCCGGCGCCGGCAGCAGGCTACTGACCTGGCACACGAGGTGCAGCGCCGTGTCCCCGCGCGCGTCCCTGGCGGCGGGCGGCGCGCCCAGCCGCAGCATGAGCGCCAGCAGCGCGGCGGCGCAGGGCGCGGCGTCCCCCGGCGCCGGCAGCCACGCCCCGCGCGCGCGCGCCGCCTCCGCCGAGCACGCCACGTGCAGCGCCGACCGCCCCGCGCGCACCTGCTCGCAACACTCATTCAATACCTGGATCTCGGAATGCTTTTACAATGTTTCGTATTCCAAATTAAGGACGAACTCTCTAAGGTGCAAAAGGGACTGTTCTCACCTGTTCACACTCTGAACTTTATTCATTAGAAAATGGAAATTTAAAAAAAAACTTTTGCGAAAAAAGTTGCACGCTGGACCTGAAAAAATTAAATTCCTGATAGGTCCCCTAAAATATGTCTAAAATTATCCGTTTTGTTACCTAAATCCAATACATTTCTTAATAACACAACGATCTTTTTGGAAACATATCAGAAATTTAATTTTTCTCGTACAGAATTAAGTAAGATCCCTAAAAAAAACCCGATGCAAATAATTTTTAACTCTCCAAAAAGACAACAAAATTATAATAGTTATAGATGGAAACAGCATACGGGCGCAAAAGTCTCATTAATTAAATATAAGTTAGATATCACCGCGCTACACCGTCAACGAAATCACCAACTTATGCAGTTTAGAAAACGTCTATCCTACGACAACCCTACACGTTGTAATCCAAAAACGCCCATCGGCATTTTCACTAAATGATCAGAGTAAAGCAGAAACAAAAATGCACATCTACCTAGGCGAGATCCTCATCTATTTTGTCACATCTTTTCCCTCAAAAACCTCTAAAAACCTTCGCCCTCCAAAAATTATTCTCCCAGCCAAGAAATAAATAAATAAATAAATCACAGGACAATGTTACAAAAATTGAACTAGTCCCAAACTAAGCTCTAGGCTTGTACTATGGGTACTAGACAACGATAAACTTAATTTTATAGAGAAATATATACTTAAATACATAGAAAACATCCAAGACTCAGGAACAAATACTCGTGCTCATCACACAAATATTTGCCCCTACCAGGATTCGAACCCAGGACACCTAGCTTCGAAGGCACAGTCACTACCAACTAGGCTAGCGTGTCGTCAATACATGCTAATGTCACTGCTAGACGCTCTGCTACTGAGACCTTTGGAGAATTTATAAAATGAGCATGCAAATGAAAACCATCTCACTCACCTTTATATCTAACTTGACCAGCGAGTACACCGCCTGATGAATTGATCTAGAATCTTCCTCGGAACACTCTGGCTCTTCGAGTAACCTCGCCAGCAACGCTGCTAGATGAAGCGCGATAACCAACACACGCTGCAATGTCGTCAATGTCTGCTCCCGATCGATGCTGAGTTTGGACTTGAGGAGTTCCATTCCGCGATGGATTTCGGATAACGCTTTTGTGAACACAGGGTCAATGTCTTCAAATGTGACTGGAGGGACGATGCGACCTGTAAATGAAAACAGAAAAAGTTAGCATCGGCACTAGTTGTATTAATTGTGTAGCGTGATAATGTAATGATACTGTTGTGATCTTTCCAAAGCTTTCGATTGTGTAGCTCATGCGACTCTTAAAATGAAATTAAAACATTATGGTCTGACAAATAATTCTCTTCGTCTTATGTCTTCATATCTTAGTGTTAGAACACAAACAGTAGTTGTAAACCAAACACAGTCTATCGGAGCAGCAGTTTAATTAGGTGTTCCTCAGGGCTCTATATTGGTCCTTTCTTATTTTGGTTTATATTAATGACTTACCACCCACGGTATGTAAACTTTGTGATAGTGATTTTTTGCTGATGATACATCCATAATTTTCAAGGAAGACCGAAAATACGTCGATTACAGTAGGATAAACGCCACCCTAGGTAGAGTACTTAGTTGGTTTACTTGGAACAATTTGCTACTCAATGCGTTAGGTTCACTTTGCTTAGTGTTAGACCGGTAGAATCAAGCATAATTCTGAATGACGAGTGTTAAGAAATGGTAGATATGACACTTTTTTTCGGGATAACTATAGACAAAAACTTGCAATGGAGTCTCCATATAGCAGTACTAGAAGGTAAGTTCGACAGCTTACGCTGTTAGGAAAATCAGGCAACTTACCAATATTTAGACAGCTCGCTTACACTACAATAGTAATTACTTGAGTAATAGTAATGTCGAAAGTCATACTAGAATTGTTTACGGGTGTTAGTTTATTGTAGTTATTTTCATAGTGTTATGTCATACGGTATTCTAGTTTGGGGAAAGCGTTGGGGTAAATCATTTGTATGTATGTAGTTCTATCATTGTCATGATCAATATTTATTTTAAAATGACTGTCTGATGAGTTTCTTACGGCGCTTCATCTCAGCAGTGGTCTCCTCTTGGGGAGTGCTGGTAGAATTTTAACGTGTAAAAGTGCCCGTGCGGCCTACTTACTGAATAAACGACTTTTCTTTTTCCTTTTTATACAGAAATATTAAAAATGAGATACTTCCGCTATGCTAGAGTTTCTTGCTGCGCTTCTCTGTAATCATGGTCTAGGTCAAAGCGCTGGTAGATTCACTTCATATTACCGATGCGTATAGTAGCCTAGATGTCACAAATTTACTGTTAAATTTTTGCTTCAGTAGCAAGAACATTGTGGCTGGTGAAAACAGTATTTGTAAAGAATTGCGGGTGGTGAGACCTCCCGCAATATCCGTTCAGGTCTGTACCAGTGCTACCAACGTCTTATTTTGTGCTCCGGTCGAGAGGGAAGAGCCGCTA
Organism: Acleris holmiana; assembly: GCA_949316455.1. Lineage (NCBI taxonomy): Eukaryota > Metazoa > Arthropoda > Insecta > Lepidoptera > Tortricidae > Acleris > Acleris holmiana. The sequence goes on from OX438775.1 coordinate 17,967,684, forward strand.
AAACTAAGATTATTCGTTATTTTTCAAGGTTGAAAACGCAATTTTCAATCCAGCTACATGCCAGATTACAATCAAGTAGCCTGCGTGCTCCCGCCTACTTTAACCTGTACAACGTGAGCAGATGACTGACCTCTGTGAGGCGGGCGCGCGCGCTCGGCGCGCATGTACGTGAACAGCTCGGCGAAGGAGTAGAGGCTGGACTGCGTGAGCGGGGACAGCGGCGGCAGCACGGCGCGCTGCATGTCGAGCGCGTGGTGCCACAGCGCGCGGCAGCGCGCGAACCGGCCCGCGTCCGCGTACACCGCGCCGCGGTACCGCACGTAGTACGACGTGTCGGGGTGCGCCGGGCCTAAGGGGCACATCCAACAGGGAACCATTCACAAATCTGATCTCAATACATATGTCGCGAAGCTACTGTACCGCCATCAAAGATAGCGGCTTAACGCTTCCGCAATTCAAACAGTAAGATTACATCAGTTGGGCATAGCGAAGGTTATCGATCAGAGTCTCAACTATTGTAAATAAACACAGTGAAAATATTTATTATTAAGCTCGCTTGGCAATTTCACATCACGAAATACTTACAAAATTGGTAACAAATCTAATCCAAAATTATTTTAATATGTTTGCATATAAACACTTTATTGTGCAAACAATCATAACAATTATAAATAAAATGGACAAAAACATATCAGGGATGTACTTAAAAGAGGCCAATATAATACAATCTATCTCTCAAAAAACTAATGAAATGGAATAAAAAGTCCTAAAAAGAATTCTACTCCATCAAAACACGCGGAACCTATTGATTAGGCAATTCTAGATATCGATCAGATATTAGTCACTCACCAAGGATGCGTTCCCTGAGCACGAGCGCCTGCATACGCATCGCGTCAGGATCCGCCAGCAGTTCCCGCAGCGCGTCCGCGTCGCACGGCTCCGCCGCCCACTCATACGCCTCAATGCGCGGCACATCCTTGGGCTTGGGGATAGGTGGACTATCGTCCGTTGGGAACCTGTAACGCGACAGCTGGGGTTGAGACATTTCAGGTATACATTGTAGTCAACAAGGTGGATCTATTTATTGTGGTGGAGATCTTTAGGGAAGACTTATCTATGTCCAACAAACGAAGTAACATGATAGCGATAGCGATGGAGATAATAATTATGAAGATGATGAATACAATCAATTCCTTCTGCCTCATAAAATATGATCTTTTTGAAGCAGCGGCACACACCAGAGATCAACTGTCCTAACAAAAGACTTACCAAAACACGCTCAAAATTCAACTTGCCAGCAGATTCCATGATCTTTCAACGCTTAGTCCCCCAACAAGTATAAGCTCACTCAAAGAGCACTTTCGTTAGACATTGTTGCTTGAGGATGCTCAGAACGTTCCCAATAGTCCGCCTACTAGCTTCACCGTATGTAATATGTCCCTACAGAATCTACTAACCGGTCATCCATCGCCCTCTTCCAAAGTGCCAGCGCTCCGACCATATCCCTCCTCTTGTCCACGTACGTCGCTCCAAGCAGTTCCAACGCGTCGATCCTCTGTTGCCTCGTCACGAGACCGTTCTCCGCGTTTATTAGGTGTTCGACAATGTGTGTGTGCCCTGTTACTGAGGCTGCTAGGAGGGGAGTCATGCCTGGAAAGAATAAACAGACCATGATAATGTAAACGTATTTGTGTTACTAAGGAAGGAAAGGACAGATTCGTAGTCCTTGCCAAAGAGCTAATTTGTACGGATGAAAAGACAGATTGTGTCAGAACATATACAATTGTTTTAATTTACTCATGGAGTCTGTCCTTAAACTTTTCTCCGGGAGTGTTATTGGTACGGGTTGCCTTTGTTTTAGATGATGCAGTAAAGACTTGCTGGGTTCTTTAACGATCGCTAGACATCGCTAGACAACATTTAACAGTAAGATCTTACCATAAGAGTCAACATCCATCGTAGCTCCTTGTGCTAGCAGCATCTTGAGTATGTGAAGCGATCCACTCTCTGCGCAGTCGTGTAACGCCGTATTCCCCTTCACACTCTTTCTGTTGACGTCAGCATTCAGTGCTAAAAGGTATCTGGCGATTCTGATGTGGCCTTTGTAACAAGCAATCATAAGACACGTGTGTCCGTGCCGATTCGCTATTTCTATGTCTGAAAATAAATTTTACATGAATAAGATTGGGCTGTCAGGATTATGTTTATTTTGGTTTAGCCTCGACATTGAATTGCAAGTCGTGCACGGGAAAACTATGCTTGTGGATTACACGCAACTCTTAGGAAAACTGCACTTTTCCCCAAATCTAAAAATGTACAATAACATGCACATAATGATGATTTTTAAGAGCTATCCAATCAAACCTCACTCGATGCCATAATGTAATAAACATATTTTTACTTATTTACCTATTTGGGACGAACCCGAAAATAAAAACAAGGTTTTATTTTATAACTTTGCTTTGCGTTGTTTAAATGTATAACTTTCCCAAATTACAGCTTTGTAGTACCAAGAGTCTAAATTAAAACGCGGACAGATGGACAGAAGGACATGGCAAAACTCGAAGGTTCCTTTGTTGACTACGGAACGAAAAACATAGTCTACCAACGTGAACCAATACACGATTTATGAATAGCACGATTTATTTAACGAACATTTGACGTTTTTAAATTTAAAACAAGGTCATACATTAAATCGCACTGAAAACAACCTCTGCATTTGTGAACTGTCTCCCGTCATCATAAATTCACTGCGGCTGAGACACTTGAATATTTAACATTAATATTTCAGATTATACTGCGAGAGCCTGCAAACGTATTCTTATCCTTTTAGGGTTTCGTACCAAATACTGTCCGTCAGTCCGTCCGAAGTCCGTCCGTTTTCCTGTAAAAACGTTTTTTCCCAGAAATAGCTGATGCCAGCGGACTCTAATTTGGAATATTCGGATTATTTAGTGGTCATAAACATTGCCTCATCATTAGAAATAAAAAAACCTTTTTACCGAAAAATTACATTTGAACCTATTATGTGAACCTATCATTAAAAAGCTCTTTTTTATGCGACGAAGACAGCAGCACTTCATTGGATTTCAAATATTTCATAACAAATAAGTCATAGGAACGGAACTCTCGGTGCTCGAGGCCAATTCGCAATTGACCGTTGAATTTTTAAGAGGCAAGAGAACCATGATGGTTTACCAGGATTAAGAAGTTATAATTTAACTATTGAGTCAAAAATCTGTGTTAAAGATCGTAGGGTTTCGAAGATTCAACCAAAAACACGCGAAAAAGGTGTCATGTTTGAAAATAATACCATCGGGTATTTTGTTTCTAATCGTGGTTTCAAACAGTATCAGTGAAATATGACCAATTTTAATATAGCCAATGTACAAACACAGATCGCGAAACACTACCTTAAGCTGGGTACGAATTTGAGCGGCTCAGCCTGAGGCATGCTCGCCCCGCGCGGCGAGCTGCTCGCGACCCAAATTGTTGCACATAAACATGCGCGGGTGAGGCAGCGTACTTGACGCGAGCTGCGTTTATCATAATTCACCGAATTAATAACAAATAGAAGAAGAAATCGCCTCGGTAGTGGAACGGCTCAGCAACTTTATCAAATTTGTACGCGCCTCGCTCACAGACAAGTTAGAACTTGTCGTTCTGCCCGCGGCACGCTCAGATACACGTCAAAGTTACGCGAGGCACGCACACCGAGGCGCCTTTGAGCACGGTCAAAAGACCGACTCTCGACGGCTCGCCGCGCGCCGCTCGCCAGCTACTCGCGCACAGCGCGTGAGCGCGTACTAATTTGTGCAAAATAGATGAGCCGTGCGTGCCTCCACCCGAGGCTGCTCTAATTCGTACCCACCTTCAAGGATTCTGAACAGGATTCTGAATTGGGAAGTATGCTTGATATAAACTTACCGGCCCCATTTTCGACTAGGAACTTAACAATATCGTGATGGCCGTCGAAGCAGGCGGCCCTGAGCGGCGTGCTGTGCGTGCGCGTCGTCGAGTTGACGTTCGCGCCGGCGCGCACCAGGAGGCGCACGAGGGGGAGGTGGCCCGCGGCCGCCGCACACCACAGCGGGGGCGCGCCCTCTATCGTCTCGCCGTCGAATGTTACTGGAATAAAACAATACATCAGAATCAGAACTAATAATTTCCCAAATACCATATGCCTGATTGTGCAAAATGTGGTTATAGAATTATCAACAAGTCTTTTCAGATTTGTTGGTTTTTCTGTAGCTCTGCCTACCCCACTCTGGGAATGAAGGCGTGATGTTATGTATGTATATACGTACTATACTATATTTTGCCCAAATGGCAAAGACGCATATACATTTCACTGCATGAAAAAATTCCAAGCAAATGTGACTTTTGTTGATGTGTTAATTATGAAAGATTTTTTTGTATGCATTATTTCCAAAATTTACATTAACCAAAACAAGGGCTCCATTTTACTCGGTAAAACAATATTGCTTATGACTTCTTGACAGAGTTGTGACCACAAAACATGCAAACTGCTGCTTATCCTAACCTTGCAGATGTAAATAGCGGTTTTGATATCCTCAAAATACAAAAAGGATAAAAATATTTCGCCTAAACACCAATCGACGCAATTACTCTTCAATGTTCAGATCAGAGTTACCTTTCAAATCATAGAATCTAGTTCATTCAAAGGTAGTTTTGGTCAATATAAACTCAGAAGCAATGAAAACGGGTCGCTTTCAATCAAAATTCAGTACTAAGTGACCAGTTTTCATTGCCCTCGACTATAGTTACTGGTGCTTTTATGTGATCATAAATTGGCAAACCAAAACACAAAGCTGTTTATGCTTCGGGCCGCTAGTTGGAAATCGCGCTGAATTGAATCAAAGATATTTCTGTCGTAAAAGTGCCGTGTCGCTCGTGCCACAATGGCTACCCGCCAACAGTGACGCACAACGAAAGCAGGGAAAGTGCGTGACTAAAGGCATTCATTATGGTAAAGAACAATGATCGATAGAGGTAAAGTACAATTGATTGGGTAACGCGTGAAAATGAGAAATTTTCTTTCAGTTATCTTACACGTGTTGCCGATAATGATTTTAACGTCATCCTACCGAAAGGTTAAGCATTAGGATACGAATCGAAACCACAAATCCCAATGCGCTACGCAATGGCTTTTGTAAAGGGTGTCATTAAATTTCTTCGAGACCGACAACGCATTTGTGACAAATGTTGGTTGCAAATGTCCATAGGCGGCGGTGACCATTTCCCATCAGGTCTGTTTCTTTTATCGATGGCAATAAAAAAAACAACCCTTTTTAAGGTTCCAAAGTCACACTAGACCCCCTGATAATTTATCTGTCTGTCTCTCTATATGTCACACATATTTTTTCAGAAACTATTAAAGTCACAATACTGTAATTTTGTATGCGTTATAGGTAATGATGAAATAAATAAAAACACATATGTGTCATGGATGATGACGGCGACCTTTAAAAAAAACAGCTAGCTCTTACGGTTAAAAATATACACCTCAATAAAGCTAGGAAGCACAGCGTAGGCTTAGTATAATAGGCATCCCGTTAGACATCCTTCGGAATCGGAACACTAAAAAGCTTAACGCGGACGAGATCACGATAGAAATTAAGTAGTTTATTGACTTACCGGAGCCAGCCAGCTCGATGTCAGCCTTGCACCGCTCGATGAGGTACTCGGCTACGTCATAGTGCCCGTTCCTGCAGGCGATGACCAGCGGCGTGGCGCCGCCCACCTTCGCACCCACCAACATGTTCAGCTCGTCTGCGGAGCGCCAACTGTGTAGGTACACCTGGAGACAAAACGGTTTGACTCAGTTTTGTTTCTTATCTGGGGCATTAAAGGGCCATACAAGAATTAAAAGGGATGACTTAATGGACTTCCGCGTGAGTTGGAGATAGTTTGCGCGGGCTTTGATTGCAGGATCAAATTCAAATAAAAAATGGTTTACAAGAATAAAAACTCACTACTCGATTATTTTGTTTCGAAGATGCTAAAAAGGTGTCTAAGTTAAAGCATAGGAGATACTGTTAAATTGTACTTCGAAATGTAGATAAGTATTACATACATACATACATAATGTCACGCCTTTATTCGCAGAGTGGGGTAGGCAGAGCAACAGAAAGAATACCAACAACTCTAAACTTGTTGCTAATTCTGTAACCACATTTTGCATAATCAGGCTAAGATGTTTACCAGTGTAGTGACAGGTTGCAAGCCCATCGCCTAACAGCACTACAAGCCCTTATTCCCTTGGTCGCCTCTCACGACATCCACGGGAAGACATGGAGTGGCACAATTCTAACCCGGCAACCACACGGGTATCTAACCCGGCAACCACACGGGATACGTATTAGACCACACTAGATAAGTATTAGTTATTAGTTATACTAGCGACCCGCCCTCGCTTCGCTCCGGATTACATATAAACCTTCCTCTTCAATCACTCTATCTATTTAAAAAAAACGCATCAAAATCCGTTGCGTAGTTTTAAAGATTTAAGCATACATATAGGGACAGAAAAAGCGACTTTGTTTTATACTATGTAGTGTTTATTGCTTATTGCTTAATGACTAGGCTCATACGAGCAAAGTTATCTAATTTAATTCACGTAGGAAGGTCAAGGTCTTTAAGGATCAGCCTGTAGGAATAGGTGCACATAACAAGAATATCATCACCATTTGGGGGTTTTTCTCTGCTTTTGTTGATTGGTCTTGTACTTAATTCAAGACATACCCTCAATCTTTACACATTATAATGTATTGTCAAAAGGCAAAAACATTTTAAGTACTTCCTATAAAAACTCGGTCACGCACGATGCACAACACATCAACATAATTTACATAAAAGTAATTATAAATACCGCGTCGCCATTAAATTCGGTGAGCAACCTTGCAAAAGCACTTATCTTGCACCTAACGTTTGCGTCATATTAAATGGAAAAGTAAAAGCTTGGAAACTTCCACGAAGTGAATTGAGGAAAAAAAAATGGCTTAAAAATTGAACAAAAAAAAAACCAAGCATTTGCGCCTATGACAACCACAAAATATCTTCATCCAAATATAACAGTTCTAAAATAGACTCTGGTTAAGACCAAATTCCAGAAATTTCTGCATGTCTTTAAATTTATAGCTGACATTTTCTACCTGGGCAAATAATTAAATAAGAGGTGTCCCAATGCAACATTAGTGCTACTGAACTGTTGTGTAAATCTGTTACACGACTAAGTAAACATGGCAAAAATGATTTAAGCATTTACGAAACGAGAAGATGGTAGCGCCAATGTTGATGCAAGTAAAGTGCTATAGGCTACCGATAAAGATTCGTGAAGTGAAATCTCAAAGGCACAGCACAACGAAGAGTTTGGCAAGCGTCCCGGGTGCCTCATGGCGCAACCGACTGCTGTTGCAACACTAAACCACAAAGCAAAACCAACTCTTACGCATTGTAACAAGAACGAGTGATCCACGAATTGTAATAGACAAACATGTGTCATTATGTAATAGAGATTCGGAGTTCTATTGTAAAACATAGAATTATCCGATAAACAATGCGTTAGTCAACATATTAATGCATTCCATTTGTACGACGCGATGACACATGTATACTTGTATGTAAAAATCGAAGGCCGTTTAAAGTATGTTAATACGTAAGTCATTGGAGAGATGCGGTCTTTGTAGGGGTAAAGCCAACACGCAAACACGTGACGGTGTTTTGTTTTATGGCAAGAAGGCAAACGTGCACACAGGCCACTTGATGTTAAGTACGAGTAGGTTCTGAGACCTGCAGACATTGTGTGAGATGTAATGTTAGTAGCGCCGTCATCTATTGATACTTGCTTACTAAAACTTTGCAAACTCAAGGTCTAAGTTTAGCTTAGCTTCACATAGCTTGTTTATATTTGACAAGCAGCTAAAGATCTCACGTAAAAACGATCAAATTCAAGTCACTAATTGCATGTATTCTCGTAGCCTAACTAAGATAAGGCTAACACAAATCTTGCGAATAACAAAGGCCAGGAACTAGGAACAGAAATTTAATAGCCAAACATAAACGTGACGAAACTAGGAAACGAAAATAAAACAATTTGCCTATCGCGATAAGTCATGATCTAATCTAATCAAACAAAAGATAAATTAGGTGTTGTATTATCTATATTGAAATGGAAAAGTTAAGTGAAACAGTATTTACAATAACTCTTTAAGCTATTCCTCGACAGGAAAAAGTTATCTAAAAATTAAAACTTTTTAAAGGCACAAACCTAACAAGACTAAGAGAGCAAAACATACTTTGTTGAAATGCCTGATGTCTTTCTTACTCTAAACATTCGTGGGGTTCGACTTAGTTACAGTAATATACAATAATATTACCTACGTATTCCATACTATAAACATCTACTCACGATTCTTAGATTTCGAAAAACTTATAATTAATAATATACATAAGAACTACTGCTTTCCAGGGCGACATTATCGTTCCAATGAAATTAAACGAATTAAATGAATTACCATCTGGAAGACACAGACCGTACCTTTTCTTATACACATGCTTATTCTCACACTATACACATACAGACAGATAATAAAGTACATTTTGCTGAGTCAAAGTGTATGGAATGGACTGACAGTTTTAAAATCAAGATTTAAGACTTACACTAGATTTACATTTTCCCGGCCCTAAGAGAGCAATCTAAACTAAGATTAGACTATGTACGTTTCCGCATTAGGCCACAGCAATAACCTGGTGATATCTAGATGCAACTCGTTCCCATTTCCTCTACAACCAGTTGCAGCGGTATCGCCTGCATAGAGGTCGTTGACCTTGCTGCACTGCGCGTGGGGAAATGCACATTTACTAAATATTTCGATAAGAATTTATGTGAATATAAATGTGGTTGTCTTTATTGTGTGGATTCTAAAGATTACCGGAAAGTAAATTATTTAAGAATTAGAGATCTTTTCAAGAGCATGGTCCCAACTCACAAGTAAACCAAGATAGTAAATAAGCCTAGCAATTCTGTCTCGAAGAAGAAAAAGCAGTCCTGTTTTCACCATCTTACAGCCGCGATTTAGCTGACTGACTTTTTATATTTTTTTATACTTATACTTTTTCGCAAACAAACATTGTCCTCTTGACTCATTTCGCGATTAAAAAGTATACTCAAATTAGGTGACTCCATTTCCACGTATTACTTTCTCAATCCTAAAGTAAACGGCATAATTTTAATCAAGCTTGAATATTAAAAAGAAGATTAGATTACAGAACTTCTATTTAGTAAGATACGACTTTTCGTAGTCATTAACAACTTTTATAATGTTATCAACGTTAGGTTAGTTACATCAGCTCAAAACCAGCAATAAATATAAACTCAGCGAACTGTTACGAAACCAAGCCGATGCAAAACAAGTCTCCATTGCTTTCACTTACATCACAATTAAACGCACGCCACTTGTTTAAATAATCCATTCGCCAGAAACTATAACATTGCAATAACCAGCCCGGAAATATTCTTTCTGGATTCTTAAAAAATACACAGCGTCGTTTTTAAAGACACGCACATCGAAGAAGATTGATATAAACACTGTTTTATTTCTTTCAAAGCAAAGTAATTTCGCCTTAACCCAAATAATTACTGACCTAGCATTAGGTTCTGTAAAATCATTTTAAGCTTTAAACACAAAATTAATAAGAAAAACTAAATTTAGGACAAAAACAAGCCTTAAAAATTGGCAATGCAAAACTCACTTCGCAAACAACGTAGTCCAAGATATGTTCCTTGTGGCACACCTAATTTTCAACCCACCAAACAATCTATTTTGACGGTAAAGATTAATTTAAAAAAAAACACCTGAATGCACCAAGTTCCCACGCGACAGAGCGATATACTGATTGCGCGCGACACCGTCTGTAATTAAATACTACGCAGAAACAATTGGCTGCAGCAGCCGAAACTGTTTCACAACTCATTGTTCGTCGGGGTTATGCCCGGTGAATAAGTGAATTATTGTTAAGCAAATGCCGGTTCAATGTCGAAAAGCTTGTAAATGGTGATTCAGTTTTGTCAATAGTGCTATCAAAAAGAAAGAAAAATCTGAATCGTCATGCTCATAGAGAATCAACAATTGAACGTTTCTACTTTCATTAATTAAACCTGGAGACTACATTTAAAACGTAAGCAGAAAATAATGAAACTGATACAGAAAAAATAACTAATTTCTCCAAAGTATGTTTAGAACAACATTAAATGAATAGAAACGTCAATGATGAAGTCAACGAACTTTGAATCGATAACAGTGTAAATCTAGACGCGGTATAATTGCATCCGGCATGCCAGGGACTTGCTTCGCTAGCGTGCGGCGCCAAACTGCGAACAGACACGAGGCTAGATCTAAACAATGCCATATACTGGTAAATCTTCATGTATAACCTGAAATCTGAATTATTCTTTTTACTAACTTGTGCATCTTAATGCTATTATTTTTTTAGGCTTGTCATCATTGGTAAGAGAGAAACAGACTCGATGACGCTTAAGTTCACAGATTATTATAATTTGATAATTTGAGTTTTAAAAACATTTAAGCGGTGACAAAGAAACTAAAAATAAATTTATTTAAATATAAACAAAATAAAACAAGATAAAAAACCAATTACTTTTGCTTCCTAAATTCTAAACTAATTAAACTGTTCCCCATTGAATTCCTTCAAATATAAATAGAGTGGTGAACTTATGACCAATACACGTATTATTATTCAAAGCCCATGAAAACGTGTGAGATTTCGTCACCAGGTGACAATGACATAAATTCAATAGTTTTATCAAAAACATCAGAATCTTTAAAAATAATTTAAAAGTAAGAATTAAGAATAATGCTAATGATCGTTTTTAAATAGAAAGAAACATGTTTATTATTAGATTTTCTCAAATTAAAGAGAAACTGCCAAAACTCATGCTGCTATTCTGTGGTAATAGAGGTCATTATCATTACCGAAGGTTAGTGTTACAATCAGATAATTAATCACATCGTTACTTGACTCGGAAAAATGGTGGCACGTTCAACGTTAGTTGTAAATCATAGAGTAGGTATATCATCATTAAAACAATACATCATTCTTAAAGAATGACACAAATAAACGTAAAAGCAAATGACTGCTATTTTCTCAAGTTAGAGATTTTAGTCAGGCTGTTGTTTTATCTCCATTGTCTGCAAAATACACATTTTCAATGAAACCATTGCTGTCAATTAACTAGAATATCAAACATAGCTATATATTTCACAATAACATTGTTTAAATCGTATTATTAATCTTGTCAAGATCTCCACGCTTAGCATTCTCAACATGCGTCAATGCGTCGTAATTTTCTAAGACAAGAGCTAAAAAATACCTGCAATCAGCACAATGGTGCGATCACTTCTTGACTGTGCCTTGATGGCAGCTGGTGATGTCATCAAAATAAAAACCGATACTTTTCCAACTATGAATATTTACCTTTTTGATACGTCTAAGGAGTTTACGTTGGCGGCGCAGGAGCGTTTTGCCGCAGTGCCTCAGCGTCTCGATCCAACGGCACCGCACTGGCACTAAATCCCACACTACTGACGTCATTGTCAACACATTACACACACACTAAGGACAAGTCACCAGACTAAGATGTTGAAGTTATGAATTTTGAAGAGTTAACCTGCAATTACATTTTTATGTTGTGCGCATCCCTGATGACGTTAAGTGATGAAGCAGAAACGGTAATGAACTCAGTATAAATTGACTCGTCATTTAATAAATTGTAACTATACGTTCGAATCGACGCACTGTGGGAGCGCGTAGAACAACCGGTCGGACATGCGAGTGCGCGACAGTAAACTGTTTATTGCAGATAAACTGCTATTATTATGGCCTCTAAATTATAACGAAATGCTAGTATAGTGCATTTTTAGCAACATATTAATAGGGGAAAAGAATAGTCTTCCGATTATATAGCAAAAAAAAAAAAAAAAAAAAACGCAAGATTTTTGTCAGTATTTTATTCTGGTCGCATGCAAACATCCCTTGATAAGTTTTTTATTGGTCCTGTGCTTAGGATTCACTTAAAAATGCATATTTCTTTATTACGCCTACAATTTAAAATTATATCATCTAAAGAGATTGCTATTAAATTACACAAGGCGCACTGTCGAAATAGTAAATAATTATTGTAGATATTGTTGTTATTTATAAGAAAAGAAGGTCATATTTTCATCATTTTTCAGTTTTGAAGTGCCAGGTACAAATTATAATATTTGCCGTTAATTTATTTATTTATTTGTAAAAATCAAGGAGTTAATTCATGCGCTCGGTTGACACAAAAAACGTAATATTTAATGTATAAATAAATATTTACCGATTCTTCGATGTTAGAACTGCATTTCTATTCGGCTGCCTGCCTTAGCAGATTTAAGAAACAAATTGCTATTTCTTTTAAATAGGCGCTTTCGAAAAATGACCTCCAATTGCAAATATCTCTAAAATTCGGCTAAGTTCGGGTAAGGTTAAAATGCAGCGTATTAAAATTATCTTTAACTTATAACTTGTAATACTTAGTATCTTGGAATTGCTTGGCACATTTTTTATAATCATGACTTTCTAGTTTAATTTTACATGAATGATAAAACAGCAATTATAATTAATTATAATATGAAACACCTAGATATTATTTGTTGTGGCGATACTTAAACATATATTCTTTGTAATAAAATCAAAAAAAGGACCTCAACTACTACACAACAGTTAAAATAGTACCTAGAAGTATAGTCGAGTTTTACGGGTTTATCGGATAGTGATGTTTGTTCGAGTACTATTCACCAACAAGGCAAATAAGTGAAAAAATAATAATAAGACATGATGGTCTAAGCGTTAAAGTTTACAAAAAAGTCATTTAACAGCAAGAAAGTGAAACATTTTATTTTCAAGCATGTCCGACCGTTTGTTCTACGCGCTCCCACAGTGCGACGGGTTAATTACTCGGTGGTTATGATGCAACACAATGAAGTATTTAATGCCATCTATTAAATATTAATTAACAATATAATACGCTTAGGAATATTAGCAGCAACACTATGTTGAGAAATTGATGCACCTGATATTGCTATAATGATAATTTTCTAAAGTGCTAGATTCTTTGACTTGTTCATAAACCCGACTGCATTAAATGTATAAGACCGCAACGCTTATATAAAATCACGAATGAATTGGCTATTAACAATGTCGAGCTATTGCTTATTATACTCAGACGTACTTTTTAACGTCACATTGGAATTGTACCAAGAACGTAACAAGCAATGTAAAGGTCCATGTAAGAAACTAAGCGATTTCACGTGTGCAATTGGTGAAATGCTATATGGATCATAAATTTTGGTCGTACACATAAGTAAACAGACTTAAGAATAGTTTAAAAAATATCAAAGGTTTCTTAATTATAATGCACGCACGTGACTCATCTAAATATGAATACATTGACCAAACCAATTCCAAAGAAGTTTTACATTCGCCAGTTTATTTATATACCTATCGTAGACGAACAAGTAAAATTTTAGGAAATACATTAAAAACTTTCAAAAATTTCACTTGCCACAAATATCCTCAATTACCTATAGTATAATTGTTATGTAGGAGCGCAATGAAACCACCGACTTGAGCAACTACTGGTTTATTACTGATTAGACAGGGCGCGGGAAGCATGTATACCCACATATATATCATCTCCTCCACACTAATTTTCGAACCTGAAAAACAGAAACAAACATAATATCAAAACAAACCTTAATACTACTACTTATAATTAATATTTTTTCTTGGCCGTAAACGGTGCCTTGATTCCGCCGGCGCTGGTGATTGCGCTGGCGCAGGCCCCGCTGCAGCGACCGAGCCCGGCGCCGGCGCCGGCGCGCCTGGCGGGGGTTCAGCCTCGGGCCCCGGCGGCGAGCTCTCCGCGCCGTCGCAGTCCACCCACATTTCGTCCTCCACCGGGTCTGGATTCGTATCATCATCTTGTACTTCACGAGAAACCTCACATTCATCCATCCCAGATGCGAGTTCATCCGTTGTTCCCGTAACGTTTACCGTTACGGACGATGGTGGAGCATGCAATGAAGGCGTGTGTGGACTAGAAACGACATGTGTCACCCTATCATCACAACCATTTTCATCCATACCATTAGGACCCTTATGCTTAAGTAACTGGTCCATATGCCTTATGCAACTAGAATTATATTTATACACGAATACTTTAAACATCTTATTCCCAACTTTTTCCTTTAAAATACCTAATTCCCAAATTTGTTTACGCGCACTGTACCAGCGTACCCAAACCTTTTGTCCAATCTCAAAACAACGTTTACTTATTTGCATTTTGCTTTTATCCTGCGCGGGTAAGCAGTTATCTGAAGGCAGAATTAAATCGAGCCGCGACCTTAAATCTCTTCCAAACATTAGTTTAGCAGGTGTGGTGCCGGTAGTACAGTGCACTGTATTTCGGTACTCGAATAAACAACCATACAATTTATCTAGTAACAACTGTTGATTCATATTTTCGCTTATAACTGATTTAATCATTTTTTTGCAAGTTTTCACAGCAATTTCGGCTTGACCGTTGCTATTAGGATGGTACACGGGTGAATTTAAATACTTAATGCCGTTGTTGGAACAAAACCGGTTGAACTCGATGCAATTAATTTTTACATCGTTGTCCGATACTAGGACTTTAGGTATTCCGAAAATGGAAAATAAATATTTTAATTTATAAATTAATGCTTGTGTTGTGGTACCTTTACTCATGAGCAAACAATCTACCCACTTACTGAAGGCATCGACCACTACCAGGAATACCTTTTGCCCTATCGACATATAGTCAATATGAATGCGATGCCAGGGCGCGGGGGGGCGCGGCCAAGGCGCGGGCGGCTCGCGCGGCGGCGCGGCGCGCTGTGCGAGGCACGCACTGCACGCGCCGCTGCGTTGCTCGATGTCGCCGTCGATGCCCGGCCACCACATTCTGCTACGCGCATTGCTCTTCATTTTAACGATTCCTTGGTGGGTGCTATGAAGTTCTTCCAACATCCGTTCCCTTAGCGCTAAAGGAATGACGACCCTGTGACCTCGTAATAAGAATCCGTTCTCAAATTCCAAGTCCGTTCTACAAAGATAGTATGGCCTTATATCAGTACAGTTAATATTACGCGGCCATCCGCGTCGCATGTACTTAGCGACCATCATTAACACCGAGTCCGCACCTGTAGCTCGCCTGACGTCCGTAGCCGTCAACGCCGGTGTGACCGCGTCTAAGAAATGTAATAAGCTAAACTTATCAAATTCTTTATCACTATCACAAGTCATTTCAGGTAAAGGTGCGCGCGAAAAATAATCTGCAACTAAGTTATTTTCACTGCTCGTATACTGCACTGTATAGTTATAAGCGGATAGAATAATCGCGTATCTTTGAAGTCGTAAGGCGGTCGTGATTGAAATTCCGTTTTTGCTATTGAAAATAGAAACGAGAGGTCGATGATCCGTTTTCAGAATAAATGGTTCACTACGGCCGTATAAGTATTGGTGGAACCTTTTTACGCCAAATATGATGGCCGTCGCTTCTTTCTGAATTTGGCTATAATTACGTTCACTACTAGAGAGCGATCTCGATCCGAAAGCGAGTGGGCGTTCACAGCCGTCTGCGTCGCGCATCGACAGCACGGCGCCGAGCCCAGCCGGGCCCGCGTCTACCGCCAGCACCAGCTGCGCGCGCGGGTCAAAATGCGCCAGCGCGCGCTCGGAGGCCAGTTCGCGCTTCACGAGCCTCAAGGCGTGGCGCTGCCGCTCGCCCCACTGCCACTCGGCTCCGGCCCGCAACAGCTCATGCAAGGGACCCAGTAGGCTAGAAGCGTTTGGAATAAAATTCCTATAATAATTTATCACCCCTAGAAAACGTTTGATTTCCGTCACGTTTGTAGGGTCTGGTGCGTTTAAAATCGCTTTTACCTTGTCAGTACAAGTTTGCAGCCCACGGTTGTTTATTGTATAACCTAAATAAGTTACACTATTTCTAAAAAACTCGCATTTCTCCTTCTGTAGGCGAAGACCAGCCTCGCTGAGTCTACTTAACACTTCACGTAACCTTTGCAAATGAACTATTTTGTTAGGACCTGTTATACAAATGTCATCTAGCCAACAACTTACTCCGTCGATTCGTGATAAAAGGTTTTCCATTGATTTCTGAAATATGGCCGGCGCATTAGCCAAACCATAAACGAGTCTAGTATATTTAAACAATCCCTTGCTGGTGTTGATGGTAGTAAGTTCCTGTGATGCATCACTTAAAATAAACTGGTTATAAGCGTTTTTTAGGTCAATTTTGCTGTAATGTTCACCACCTCCTATTTTTGCGAATACCTCCTCGATCCTCGGTAACGGGTATTTATCTATAATGAGGTCTTTATTGAGAGTAACTGAGAAATCTCCTGCAATCCTGACTTTGCCGTTTTCTTTTAAAACCGGCACAATAGGAGTTGCATACTTAGAATGGTTAACGGGCACTAAGATACCTAAACTTACGAGCCGCCTCAATTCATCTTCAACTTTATCTTTTAAGGCAAAAGGTACTGGCCGTGGTTTGAAAAATTTAGGAGTTGCGTTTTCTTTTAACTCTAAGTTAACCTTAAACTTATTAAATGAACCCAGCTCATCCCGCCATAATTCAGGGAATTGTTCCAACACTCGGTCCACATCTAGGTCATCACTGATTTTATTTACTTTAGTTGTAAACGCTAAATTAAACGCGGACATAAAGTCCCGCCCGAGCAGGGGCGGTCCACCTTCTTTTACCACAAAAATATTGATCTTTTTCGTATGACTCTCATAAGTTGCATCTATCGTGAAATAACCCAGTGGCGAGATTTTATGTCCGTTGTAAAGACACATTTTAACATTGCACTGTTCCAGTTTGTAACTAGTGAAATTATCGTTATATAATTGCTCTGAAATGACCGACGTTCCGGAACCAGAATCTAACTCCATAGATAATAATACATTCCCTAAATGTAACTTTAATAAAATGGGTTTAACAATAGCATACCTTAAGTTAAAATTATTGCATTCCTCACAGCAATTGACGTCACCAAGGTCTGTTTCGCACTCCAAACTATTTAGTCCCGTGGTTTTACAAACTTTCTTTAAATGCCCCACTACACCGCACCTTTGGCACCGATATTTTTTGTAACGACACTTTTCACCACAATGGCTTTTCATGCCACACACGGAGCATCGTTGCTGATCGCGACCTTCCGCCGCCTGCGCCGCGCCGCCGCGGCTGCCGGTGCGCCGCGTACCGCCGCCGCCGCCTCGACCGTATCCTCCTCCGCTAGAAACGCGGAAAAGTGGTTCCTCCTTAATGCTGGTGGAACCGGTCGTCATCACCACCTTCGCGTCTTTAACGGCCTCCGCTTGCTCCGCTATCTTTAAGGCCTCTGCTAACTTTAACGACGAAGCGCTTTGCTCGAACAGTTTCTCACGTTCAGGGCCGGGACCCAAGCCAAGGACGAAACGATCCGCTAGGTTCATCTCCAAGGCGGTACCAAAGTCGCAATAAATAGCAAGTCCCCTCAGCCGTGCCGCCCAGTCTCCTAAACTTTCAGCTGCATCCCGTGTCGCTCCGTAAAAACGTGCCTTGTCAGCATAAGTACCTTTCTTCGGTTTAAAATGTTCATCGAGTAATTTCACCAGCCTGGTATAATCAAGCGACTCGATCTCGGTTGGATGCGCTAGATTGCGCAACAGGCGGTATGACTCATCGGTCAGATGCGTTATCAACACTGCGCCTTTATTTTCATCCGTGATCTGGTTGTTTACTTTTAAAAACTGTGTCAACCGTCCTTTGAATATTGACCATTCGCACTTCTTATGATCAAAATTGGCCAAATTACCCAAATAAGACATGGTCTGTCTTTTTTTTTTTTTTATATACACGCGTGGGTACTTTAATATCCTCGTCGCCACTGTTATGTAGGAGCGCAATGAAACCACCGACTTGAGCAACTACTGGTTTATTACTGATTAGACAGGGCGCGGGAAGCATGTATACCCACATATATATCAATAATACAAAAGACGGATAAACAATAAGGTCCAATTTCGTCAAAGCAAGTCAGCGACGAGACCTTGAACGTGAATTAGTGTGTTCGTTAGTTAACGTGAGCCGTCACGTGTATTTAAACCTCACATCAGTTTTCAATAGGCGAGAATGATGAAGCCGATTGGTAATGAGTACCGTTTCCATGACAAAGCATACAGGAAAAAATAGATAGCAGTTAAGTCACTTTAAGAACTTATGTTGGGTATAGGAGAAGAATAGAACCGACAAAATAATCAGAATAATTTTGACACGCGCGCTTTGTCACTTAGATTGATTATCATCACGGTTAATTAGGTACAACACATTGGACTTGTTTAACCCCATAATTATTCAGATACTCTGAAAAAGAGTTTCTTAATTATTCACTAAATGTGACCAGGCAAGCAGTGAGGTAAACTGACGATCTTCAAGATTTCAGAACAGTGCTAGCCTGGTACAGGCTGAAAGAAGACAAAAGAGAAAAATAGCTTCCTCAAAGGAAACATGTTTGCAACCGCATTCAAGAATAGTTAGAAACGCCTGAGAAATTTAGAGTCTCATAACAATCACAACAATGCGTTAGAGCGCATTGTCAATACTGTATAGCAGTTGCGTCCAATTGAAGGAGGTCAGGCTTGATTGGCGTCACGTTTACTTCGAGAAATCGCACCGAGGGGACTTGTTTTAAATGTGTATAGCGTTGAATTCCTGAGAGTCTGGCATGGCATGCGGACGTCATGGAAAATCTAGACAACTGGAGGGTTTTGTACCAGTGTTCTGTTTGGCCGTTACGTTTTGATTTTAAAACCGCACCGTTACACTCGTAACATCGTCGATAAACAACACTTTTCGATCGTGCATTCAATGTCATCATAATCTTAGCGAACTTTCATAATAACAACAGAGAAATAATTATTCGGTGATACTGCAACACCGCATAAATTAAACAAGGTGCCAAATATGGTACAAAAACTCAGTCGAATTGAATAATATTGAAAAATTTATTGATTTATCTCAATTTGCAAGATCAGTACCTACTGTTAACCTACAGTGCAGCGATATGCGTATTAGTTTATACTGAACGAGAGGAATAGGACTATGTGCTGAGTAAACCGACCGAGGTCGAGTCTGTCGGCGCGAATGGAAACATTGCGATACTCGAGAGCTACTCGGTATTCCCGCAAAACATCGCCGGTGAAGGACGATCGATCGAACCAGTAGTAACAACTTGTTTCCATAGAATTTTATTCTTATACCTGTCGGATTTCCCGCAACCTATATCATGTCATGTTGAGTCATTAATTTTATATGAAAAGGGTCCATTTTTAGGATTCCGTAATCAAACTAGGAACCCTTATAGTTTCGCTAAGTCCGTCCGTCCGTCCGTCCGCAACCTAGCTCAGAGACTCTTACTAGTAGGAAGCTGTAATTTGGCATGAATAAACATGTTAGTCACGCCAACAAAGGAAAGCGCATATAACGAATTTAAAAGGAAAACTATCACGACTAACGGCCGAACCCTATATTCAAACCGCAGATAGATAGCCTTACTTTTGATTTAAATTTGACACATTTTGTATGGGCAAATGTCGAATTTCAACCCGAAGTAAGCCTTATCTGTCCGCGGTTTGAATATAGGGTTCGGCCGTAAGTAGACATCATTTGTTTTTGATATCCAGGAGATTAAAGTGTTTATAAGTACCTACTAAAATCATCTAAGACGGCACCAAATGACTTTAAATAGAAAATTAGTTACCCTACCCTGAGCATGATCCGACATGCTCTTACCCGGTTTTTATTATTTTAACTCAACACGTAAACCTATCGTTAAAAAATAACATTCTCTTTATTCACAAAACTGGAATCTTTCGAGTAATCAACCAGGAATATCAGTTATTTCCTCTCCACGGTTAAATATGACTTTTATAATGAATTGTTCGTCTGTTTTCCTGTTATTGTCAAATTGTACTACAAGGGTACAGTTTTATGGGAGAAGCAGAAAACGTTTTGTTCTGACGTGTTCGTATTAGCCTGCATATTGAGTAGACGTTGCTTATTTAGTGGTGGAATTATTGACAACTTGGAATTGCAGTTATTAACAACGTGGCTAAGACACAGGTTCATAAACAAATTCATTTTTGACGTATTAAAGACCTACTGCTATAGTCGTAAAGTTTGATTTACGTTAATAGTAATGAAGAGCTCGTGTTGCGTGTGCAGAAATGCTTCAGTAAGCATACAAAAGAGTTATTTCATAAAGGTATTGTAGCGTACGTGCTAATATTGGAGTTAATAATGCTCTAAATACAAAAAATACCTTCCTTCAGCAAGATATTTTTAGCTAGCAAATGAACAAAGATGAAACTTAGCATCGTAATGATAACGGGTCTAATAAATTCATCCCTTTAAGTCAAATGGAGGACTTTTTGATGTATGCGATTTCTTCTATTGACCCTAATAAATAAGACTCGGGCGTGACAAAATAAGAAACCCTGAATGGTTAATAATGATTATGTAAACAGTAAAGTTTCCTGATAGACACGCTACTAACGAACGATGACATTGCCATTCTATTATTGCGTCACTAGGTTTTGAGAGCACACATCTCGTAGCGTAAATAAACCGTGTCAACAGTGCCGTGTTTGCTCAAACGTGTAGGGAACACATCCAATGGCGATCATGTGGATATTTGCATTGTCAACAGCTGGTGTTCCGGTTTTGTTTGAGGTGTTTCATGCTGTTCGAAATATTCGTTGGTAAACCGTAAAGGCTTAATATTTTTTCGAATTGAACAGATGATTGCTCAATAAAGCGTGTGTAAATTAATTTGGTTGATCGAAATATGCTGTATAGCTACATGGATCAAATTAAAGAGAAGGTGCATTTCGTTTCATATAGAGAAGTGAAAGAACTGGCAGAGAAAAGAGAAGATTGGAAATTACTCCACCGACAAGAGCAGGGCTCTTAAATTAAAAGAAGAAGAAGAAGAAATATGCTGTGTCTTTCATTTATGTAGCCTCACAGAAAAGAATTCAAAACGAATTGCCTTCCAAAATGTTATTTAAGAATGCAGATATTTTTGAATAATTATGTTGCTTAAGTTTGAAAATTGGTATTGTTCTACCATTTTCCTAACCTCATTATTATATTACATCACAAAGATTGCCTAGTATCTACCGTAACATTTTGTGCTTTATTTACTCGGGTCACAATGCTTTCAGATAACACTTATTGTTTGTAGTAATAGTGTTTATATCACCATGTTGGTTCAAGAAAACCAACAGAAATTTGCAGTTTCTTAACCCCAAGGCCACACTAATTTCGGGTCACGGTCAAGAACTCAACCAAAATACTAAAAAAGTATATAAAACATTGAAATATCAAGTAAAATCAGGCAACATTGCAGGAAATAGGGTTTTCTACAAATCGGAGGCCGTTGCTAACCACGTCTTTGTTAAATACTGAACACTGGCAATAATTTACGTTTTAATCTAACAGATTTTTACTTGGTCAACTCAAGTAAAACTTGTCCAGCTAGAGTTAAAGGGGGTGAAAGGGAGTTATACCTACACAGGTTCAATCCAAAGATGGAAACACAATCATGCTAGATGGGAACATAGGGACGCACACAACATAACACTGCACACGAAACACTGGGTTAGACGATGCGGCGAGCAGGTTGGCGCGGCGGCGACTGACCGGGCGGCGCGCGTTGCAACACTGCAGTGGTGGGACCACTCTTTCACCAGGTTACACAAGAAAGCTGCCGTTACGTAATAAAAGCTTTTGCCTTTCCAACTTGTAGCAAGTAAGTGCACAATCGATTTGCTATAGAGCGTTTTATTTTGTTGCGTGGTAAGTTTATAACGGAGGATAATGTTCGGTCTTAGAAGCTATTGCCATAACTAAAATTCTGGCAATGTGCCAAGTTTGTGTTGGTGTATGATATACTGACGTTTAGAAAAAAAATGTACGTAGCTAAAATAAACAAAATCATTAATTTTCCACGCACTACATAGAGCAATAGTTTACTGCCACGCTAAAACGGTACTGATTGCTTTACTTTAAACAGTTCTTAAGTAATGCTAGTTAAAACAGTATTCACTTTCTTAACTGCTTTTTGACTTGACGTTACGTGGTATTAAACAGCTTCTTTCAAAGTTATAGTCACATTACTTATTTTACAATTAGCAGTTAATTGTTCTCCTTCACTCAACTTTAACTTAAGTAGGCGCGGAGTAACTTAGCTATACTTAAACGGTCAGGCGCTAAGTAAAGTGACACCGTGTTCTACGTTTAACATGAAAATTTGGCTAAATCATTCGATTTGAAGATGACTTATAATAAAGAAGTAACGAAGAACATCAGTTGATAAACAGATCAACATATACGAGAATAATCGCCAATCGAAGAGGCACAAACAACATAACATAAGTAACAATCATTGCTGGAAAAGCAATGAATAAGACTCGGACATTATCCATATTCCTTGCTTTGATGTCAGCTGATTCTCGATCATTGCGTGTAAAGTTTATTTCTGTCTTGAAGTCAACACCATAAATGCCAGCTCCGTTGATTTATCAACAAAATCGACGCGTTATGGAGCTACTTAGCGCTGAATATGTAAAATTTCTTAAGCAACGGTTGATCGCACACAGCCAGTAAACAGGGAATCCAAACAAGTTCCCGTGAAATGAAACGTGCCGCTTATGTAAAATCCACTTCCTGATTCTAAATAAACATGTGCATGAGTAACTTTAGGTTATTATGACAATCAGAAGGTGTAACATGTTTCACTTATATGCAAGAGAGTTTATGGCGTCACAGTTGAAGCACTTTGGAAAAATATTACAATTGGTCTATATGTGATCTTTAGCATATCGTGGTTCGAGAAAAAAATATATGGTGTCGTTGATGTGTACTCGTTATTATTTAACAATATAAGGTTTTACACTACTAATTTGGAATATTTTGACCAACTTTTCCCCCGACTAAGCCCCAAAATAAACGCAACATCTAATTACACGGTTAACGATAAACGAATAGAAATGGGATCACACGCTACGCTGCAGGGCATCGTAAAAAAACAAACGCGCACAAAAGCAAATACACAAGTTTGTCCAATTACAGACCACCATTTATCAACATCTGTTGCGCTGCAAAGTTAAAATTATAAGATTATGTGTCCATCATAATTGTGACGACCGGCGGCCCGGTTTTAAGAAGGGTCCCCGCATAATGATATAAAAAAAGAGCATGAGAACTTTCAACTAACATCTATGTTAAAGGCTGAGTACTAATAAGGAAATGGTCATTTAGCCAAGTACCTAAATATTGACGTTGTGGTTAACGAAATTATCGAGGCACAGGATAAGGCAACACTTAAGGTGGAATCACATCTATCAGCACCGATTCGCTTTTTGACTATAGACAATGTCTGTTATTTATAAAGATCCGTACGCATGCGAAAGGAGAATAGATGCGTACGTATCTTCATACAAAGTAGCTATTTTCTATAGACAAAATCTGAATCGGTGGTGATAGATGTGATTCCACCCTTAAGGTCCAATCGGGAGTAATTTAATCAATACATCAATCCGGCCAAGAAGCAAGTCCAGTTATCGACATAATGACATTGCATAAAATAAAGACCTTTAGAATCTTGTCAGTAAAGATTATTTCAAGATATACAAAAAGACAAGATTTTACCTAAATTCTTCTCTCTTAACACTGTTTGGCATGTCCTTCGAGGTATTTATTGAGACCAATTCTAAGTTCTTGAGACAGAAAGAAAATTGGGTGAATCAACTTTTAAAGTCCTCCTTTTCTACACGCTAATAAAAACTTACTAGAATATGTGAGATTGGTAATGGTTTACACATGTTAAAATTAGATGATCAGATTTTCGGATTTCACTATTCATAATCATAAACCAATTCTATAATTTTGTAAAAACATGGTAACGCAGTGGAAAATGCACGTTTTTCATACAAAACCCGGGGACAACGTCGTCCCCTGCGTTACCTGATATATTTGTGTAAATCATAGAAGAATTTTTAAAATTGTCAGCTAGAAAGTAAGTTTAATTGTCTGATTTATTCAATATATTGACCACATCAAAAAAAAAAATTGCATTCTACCAAATTAAGGTGACATAGTGAGAAATGTCGAAAATTGGGGAGTACCTTAAAAGTTGATTCACCCAATTGCACGAACAATGTGCCAATTTCTGCTGTCCACGCTACCATGAGAATTAAGCAAGAAATGTTGTGACAGCTCATGTAATATTTGCCTTTTTTTGACGAATGCTTGTGCATATTTATCTTATCATGTATATATCAATGACCTCCAAAAC
This sequence comes from Acleris holmiana, assembly GCA_949316455.1. NCBI lineage: Eukaryota > Metazoa > Arthropoda > Insecta > Lepidoptera > Tortricidae > Acleris > Acleris holmiana. Next base: position 17,992,202 of record OX438775.1, read on the forward strand.
AGGCGGTATCGAACCGTCTAGAGTTTTGATCAAGTGAATGGTAGAAACAAAAAACGTGTTTAAAATAAGTACTGGCGATCTCAAAAACAACATTAATGAACCAGTTCAAGCCGCGACACACATAAATGCAATGTTTAGGCAACCGGACCGCAATAGTACGGACGATGTAATGTTTATTAAAATCATACATCAGAATAGCTTTCAGAAAGGTTGACAGATAAGGAGATGGTGGGACGAGCTAGACCAGTTTAAAACAGGTTGGCAGAAACTTGTCCAGAAACTTTATAAGGGAGACCTAGTAGGACATCAACAAGGCTAATAAAAAGGCACATTTATCGTTAAAGTAAAAAAGGTTTAAAAAGGTTCTGTTATTTTTCTTAATGGTGACCTACTGAGGTGAGTACGACAAAAAATGAAACATGAAAAACCTTTAATTGTTTAATTGATTTACTGACTTAGCGACACAAAGTTCGATATTTTTTTGAAGTCTAATAAATGTAACCTGTAAGGAAGTTGTTGCTGTTCTACAGGCAGTAATCTCGGCCCAACGTTTTTTAACTTAAAGAATATTAAATCAACAAGATAATGGGATAACTATAATTAAGTAGTGGGGCGCATCTTCGCGGATTACAAACAATATAAACACTTTATTTGTCTACTCAATCATACCAGGGCAAAACATCACTGCTGTTTTTTCACCGACACAAAATTAATAACTTAAGCTTGATTTTTTAAAGTAGCGGGACATCAAATCAATAAGTTCTGTGGGTTATATAACATTAACATAACACACGCGAATCTAGTACGAGCTGAAAGTATACTAGAATCATCAAAGACCCTTTATGTAATAATGTAACTGTACTGTAATATGATTAATTTGGCTCATACTTCCTCGTTGCCGCATGTTAATGACCGGCCATTACAGCCGACACACTAACTATACATTAGGCACTTGTCCCACCGCCGACGAGGAAGCGATAAGCTATAGACTATTTTCTCGCTCAAGAAACGAACAAATGATATACATCCCATTTCAATAACAGAGACACAGATATTGATAGTTGATCTCTGGCTGTTTACACTGCCGGCGAGAAGTCTCTTCACTCGCTGGCTGTTCACACTGCGGGCGAGAACTCTAGCTTCTCGCTGGTCGCCAACTCGTATCTAGTTTCTAGCTTTACTCGCTTCTCGCTGGTCGTCGGCGGTGAGACAAGTGCTTTAGGTAATGCGCGATGTATAATTTTCACCACATTTCATAAGTGGAAAATTTCCAATTTCAAATGTGACGAGTTAAATTTTAACTGACATCATAAATGTTGAGACGCAGAGTAAGGTCTCAAACATGATGTGCCTTTTAGTCAATCTAAAAATATTTACTCAGACCACTGTCAGGGGTTCAGAGAGCATTTGATACCGTGCTTACGTGCTAAGAAATAGGCTCCGGGTACTGACTTAGTTTGATAGAGGAGGAATAAATACATTTATCTAAGACGACACACAAAAACAATGAAGGCAACCGAAAATGTGTGACTTCACGGCAATGAAACGGACACTGGCTCAGCAAAATGCTGAGGTGTCAGACACCTGCCGCGCTGATTTTCAGCCAGTAAAGACTGTGACTCACGGGTTGATAGTAATCTAATCTAATCTCATGACTCTATCTTGTTGACACCCGCACATTTTTCACAAATCCAGTTAACGTACTACATTTCGTCCCTTTACTTTCTCAACCTCGTATCTGATCGAATGGTTTGACAGAAAAGTAGTTTTTATTCTACCTAGACACATAAGTGCTTTTCCAATCAATTACATAAGAGAAGTTGAGAAAGTAAAGGGGCGATTTATTATTAGTACGCCGGATACTTACCATAAAATGTATCATTTTTGGAAAATGAAAAAAATGCATTTAGAAAAAAGTATACAAACACATAGACTGTTAAAATCAAGATACTGGGGAGTGATTCTCTCAACACAGCGCTGCGTCGATCTCAAAGATGAAGTTTTATCCGGCAACTTTAAGAAGTCCCGTCGGAGCGTACAAAACACATTTTAGCGCGTGCCTTCTCAATTAGGCAGCAGGCAGATGAGTCGAGTTCAGGGTCGTAAAAAGCTGCCTAATTAAGAAGGCACGCGCTAAAATGTGTTTTGTACGCTCCAACGGGACTTCTTAAAGTTGCCGGATAAAACGTCATCTTTGAGATCGACGCAGCGCTGTGTTGAGAGAATCACCCCCCTGCGCAGAAATGTTTCTTATTCCTAATTTTCCCTTCATTATTTAAATTCTGATAACTCCTGAGAAATAAACTGTCGCAACGCTGTAGAAATTTACCAAATACCAACAATGGTCACGCCTAATTTGCGCTCCAGGCAAGCATTGGTGCATGCTAATTAGGTCAATCTCTTATACTCGGTGTTTGCGGTAAATCACTACCGAAAGTCTAAACTGTGCGATCTGGCATCTCACCCAGTACCCCAGTTAAGCGGCCGACTTTCGCGCACTCTCGAAATCGGACCGCCTCCGAAACGCCGCCGAGACGATTACGCAACCGATCAGGATGATTTACGACGCTCTTGCACTGTCAATACGTAGTGACGTCGACGCAACGTTTGTGGTTGTGAGAACGACTGACCCTGGGTTCCTATATTCAAAACGTCTCGTTAAAATGCGACGTCTCGTTAAAATTTGTATGTAGCAAATGTCAAATTATAACGAGACCTTTTGAATACAGGAACCCAGGGTGAATCTTGGGATTAGTTGAGTTAGTGGCAGATATTGATATTGATTCTGTCTCGTATGTAGATTTAGATTTAACTTTAGATAGAAATCATCGTAACACTTGTAGTTCTTGAGACGGAAAACTAAAAGAAAATATATAAGAGATATATTGATATAGCGCAGTAAGTAGGTCCAATAATCCAAGAGCTGTTGGGCATTTTTGGGTTGGGTTTTTGAGATACTATAAAAACTTGTGCGATACTTGTTTTATGATATTGAAAAGAGGCAGACCTGGCTGAAGAGAAGTGGGGCTAAATCGTCCCTAGATTTTTAAACTAATTATAGTGCTTTTTTACACTTTTTCAGTCGAAAAATAAAAGGCCAGGTTTAATAATGTAATACGCCGAAGTGTATCTCTAATGCCGCCTTTATTACTGCAACTGCGTTATGTGTATTTTAAATAAATTGACCGCCCGGTAAACTGGTTGCAAAACCTAATGCTAAATGTATATGCGAAAGTAATAAATCTTTTGTTTTTAAATATAGTTAGCTAAGCTTATTTAAATTTATAAAATAGTGTTACGAGTGCTTGCGAGCGGACGCAACCCTGTTATCGATAAAATCAAATGTGTCAGAGGCCGCGTGCGTGGGGCCGAAAACAGTTTAGTTTTTTGTTTGTTTTACTTTCTCTTTAATTTACCCGTTAAATTTAAAGTACTAAATGTGATAAATTTAGTTTAGTATAGTACAGTCAAGGGCAAAAATATGTATACACTTTAGTACCTTGTATGTTTAACGTCATGTTTAAGCTGTCATATGAAATGTGACAGCGATTAAAGCGGCAAGGTACTAAAGTGTATACATATTTTTGCCCTTGACTGTACCTATAATCACACAATACACAACCTTTCTTATCTACATACATTAAAGACTTGTTGTTAATTCTGTAACCACATTTTGCATAAGTAGGCTAAGTTGTTTACCAGTGAGTGACAGGTTGCAAGCCCATCGCCTAACAGTACTACCAGCCTTTATTCCCTTAGTCGCCTCTTACGACACCCACGGGAAGAAATTGGAATCAAAAGATCACCTCCGCCAACGTGTTAACTTATTCATGAGAAACTTAACAGAACATAAGCATTGGTGGTGCGGCACTCTGACACCAATAGAGGCCCACACAGCATGTTGCGGCACTTGTACTACAACGCCGATTTTCGGTGGATGCCATTTGCGTGTACGACATTCTAACAAAAAGTTGCTAGGTACTTGTAATCTTGTTGAATGTACTGTCAAAAAAGCTGATCGTGTAACAACATAACACACACACAACATATAACTTAATCAACTTGTACTTTATTATGCAATAGGCCCCTGATTGACTTTTATTTTACCGCGTCCTTGTTGACATACACAACAAACCTATGACACCCTTCTTTTTACGTCGGGGGTTAAAAATTGGCATAAGGAAGAAGGGTAACAGCACCAAGACTAATAAAGTGGAACACGACGGTTAGGGAATGTAAGTAACTGGTTAATGACCGATTTTAGTACGCAAAAGACGGTTAATAACCGGTTTTAACCGGTTATTTGCATTCTCTAACGACGGTCCACTGGAGGGTAACCAGTTTACCGAATGTTTGTATTTTTTTTCTTAGTCATCACTCGTGACTTAGTAGAAAAAGATATGACTAACATCGTTCAAGGATTAAGCTGCATTGATCAATTATTTTTGTTTAGTATTTTTGGTATTGATAGTGATAGTAACAATATTAAATCATTGTTATCCCCACATCTCATCCCCGGACCGGCCGTCAGTCAGTCAATGATTTTTTTTTTCCTAGAATCATGTTTATATCAATCGTAACATGACCGCTCATTAAAATTAAATACTGGGTGATAAAAAAAGAAATGCATGTGAATACAGACAGATCAGTTATTAGAGAATGGTCTCACACATTATAAAAGAGCGTTAACACACGAACATAAACGAACAATTTGCACCAATTGACCTCAATACCATAACACTGCAACTCCAAATTCAAGACACGTGACTAACAACACTAAGGAGCAAGGAATAGAACTGTATTTGGTTTTGTCATCAATTTGGAGTTACTTTAAAAGGTACGGAATTTAGCTAGCGATTAGTATCGGCGAATGTACAATGAGCCAGTTGTTGCGCAAACTTTCGCTTCGATTTCACCGGTTGCTATAGTTTGTCACACGTCTGACATAAGAGAACGGTAATGTCCTGGTTCAGTTGCATTTATAGCAGCCACATGAATAATTAAGACATTATTTCACTATTCAGATTTCGTATACTAATCAGTAACAACTTCCTTGTTTTCTATTCTTCTATTATTATGTGATTTATATCCTAACATGTTTAAATCCATCGAAAGTGTAGTTTGCGGTCCCTAATATGGTAACAACATCTGAAAGTATGCGCAACAAATTTAAATAAATAAAGCATAATGAATCTTCAATTAGGGTCATTGGCCTACTTCTTTGAGTTCATATGACCTTTAAAACAATAACAAGAAAGTCTCTGACATGAGGTTTGGTTTTGTGAATCATCTTTCTATATCGATTTCAACACTTCATGCAACGCCATCAGTTAACAATACAATTGCGGTGAACTTTATATCCGTTATAATTATTTATTTCTAGAGGACTTTGAGCATGGTTCGTCCATCGCTACCACCACCATACCGCTAATGTTGCTAGTTGTTGTAATCCAATGAGGAGGGTAAAACAATCGGTGAAATGAGGCAGACCATCTTAGTCATCAGATTTGGCAACACGTTGCCATCTCCCAAATGTTCATGCCTTTTTACCTTACAAACTAGTCTACCTTCTCCAGCTTATACAAAAACATCTTCCTGTTTCATTATGCTTGGAAATCAAAGAGCCTATCAATAAATATGCTAATCATACTCAGTTACTATTGAAACCGTGACCCATGAATCGTATGAATCACGCAGTTTTCGAGGTCATCGGTATCAGTTCGGCAAAACTCCAATTGTTCCGATTTCACTTCATAGCTCACGTGTCCGCGGAGAAAGTGGAAGACAATAGTTGATGAATGGGTCGGAGACTGACGCCTCCATACATTAAGAGTCCTACACAGATTTTGAAGAAAAGGAAACGCATTGAGTCATTGAAGTGCACTTACGGTAACAACAGTGAGATTTTCAAAAGCAGCTTATTGTCCTTCAGATTACCAAATGTTTAGAACTTATTACATACATACGTACATAAAATCACACCTTCATTCCCAGAGTGGGGTAGGCAGAGCTACAGAAATACCAATAACCCTAAAAAGACTTGTATGAATTCTGTAACCACATTTTGCACAATCAGGCCAAGAAGTTTACTACTGTATTAGTGACAGGTTGCAAGCCCATCGCCTAACAGTACTACAAGCCTTTATTCCCTTAGTCGCCTCTACCTACATACATACATAACATCACGCCTTCATCCCCAGAGTGGGGTAGGCAGAGCTACAGAAATACCAACAACTCTAAAAAGACTTGTTGATAATTCTGTAACCACATTTTGCACAATCAGGCCAAGAAGTTTACTAGTGTATTAGTGACAGGTTGCAAGCCCATCGCCTAACAATACTACCTATTAATATATATTAATGTTCTCAAATAACGATTCCTCTAGAAATGTTTTGGGAGTGCTGGAGAGAAGCTTGTTATTAGCCATGTCACTAGACAGCAAAATTTCGCCTGAAAGCTTTTTTAAAGGAGTCTACCCAACTTTTTTGGTTTTCACAAGTGAACTGATTCAAAAGTATCGTTCTAAAGGGTGAACTACACTGAAAGGTCACATATGTATAGCTTTATGGTAAATAATAATTCGAATGGTGTTTTTAATCCTCCAAACCCCGCTCTGCTAGTCAAAATGACGCTGCAAGGTTGCGTCAACAACGTTAATATTAAGCAGTGGATTTCGTAGATTGAATACACTATACTAACAATCGTGACTGAATATAGACTCTCTAATCTCTTTATTATTTCCTTTTTACACGGATTTGAAGTGTTAAATGACCAAAGTAGGAAACTTCCACCTGTAACATTGTTGTTTTTGAATCGTTTGATAAAACGCATAGAGGCGATGCACACAATCGGTACCGACCGACTGCATGAATAACTTACGTTCATTCATATGGCAAAATTACTTTTAACACCATGATCACGTGTTTAGAAACTTCAGAAGGAACTCGTCTTGGAATGTCTAATGTAATTGTCGACGTCAAACAATTTTTTTTTTTGGAATTGGGTCCTAAATTAACGTTCGCGACTGTATTTCTTCTTTATAGAAACAACAACATGCCATATGTATTTACTAAGTATCAGGATTATTAATTATTATCATCAAATAAAACGATCTCATTTAAACCAAAGTTCAAATTAACCTCATAGTCTTATCAGGTGAGATTGAGGTCAAATTACATATATTTAGAAAAATAGCAACAATAAACAAAGGAGCAGAACGCTATGCTAATGTTTATAAAGCACAAAGATAGCAATGCGGGTCAAAGTCGTTTCCCACGTGGCGGAAACGGTTCCATGACACATTCGCATTGTTTAATTTTCAATTTTCAATTCAGTGCCTATGACACGAAGGCGCGTCGTAAATTAATGCAAATGACGATCGTAGGTGCTTAATGTTTATTTATGGTTAGGTTAGGCAAGTTTAGGACTGCAATCTGATAACCCTGAGTTCTAACATGGAATACCTCTATGCTTGTAATTTCACCGGTTGTTATCTCCACACCGGAACACAGCACTGCAAACACTGCTGCTAGGCGACCGGATTTCTCGGATCAAATTCTCAAAATCTTTATTTCTTAGTAGTAACAAATCCAGATGAGTTTATGCCCAAATTGCGTTTTCACCGTCATGTTTTTCCCCGACGCATGTTTCCTGTCTTATTTTTCGGAAGAAGAATGCGATTAGACAATTCGAGCCATAGAAAATATTTTTTGGGATAATCTTACCCCTACCCCTACCACGCACAAGGTTCTACCACAAGTAAATGAAGAAACAAAACAAGGAAAAATAATTACTTTGTCTATGTCTGTCGTCACAGAAAACTTTCATCACACCATTACATCTCTGTCAAGATCAGTTTTTTGACGCAACCTAGTCCTTCCACTTCTAATTTCTTACCTATAACTAATCTCGTTGGATGCATTTTATTGAAATTACATTTCATGATTATCATACTTATAAATTGACAACAAAAAGCTTAAAGATAATAGTGCAAGATAAACTAAAACAACCACAGCTCACGAACCATGATGAAACACAACTCTACTATTACCACCTCATAAATAAAATTATTAATCGATCCATGAATATGTAAATCATAATCGATTGTGATCAAGCGACGTTATCCATTGGCCTTGGTAGGGTTCAGAACCTTTCATTGTGGATCATTAGGACGATGCCACACTTGACTCATTTCTATTTCGAATGCGGGAAATGCAAATGGTATGGAATATGGATTGAATCAATACAAAGGCATGGCAGGACGTTTACTTCCCTAATCCTATTAAGTATTTATACAAAGCAGTTTTTAGGGTTCCATAGTCAAACTTGAAAACTCTGATATTTTAACTCGATTTTGCGAAGCTAAAAGAAGGGTATTGAGCATGAAAGTATATCATACTATCTGATGCCCGTGACTTAAAAAGTTACTTCTTCTCCTTACTTCCTTCCTCAGGGTTTAAGCTATGTCCATACCAAATTTCATCGAAACCGGTTAGCTGTGAAAGCGTCACAGACTGACAGACAGTGATACTTTCGCATTTATAATATTAGAAGGATCTATATCTACTAACTATGACACAGTTAACTCGGGCCTAAATTATTCTACTTTATTCCGCGTGTTGTCTTTACTCAGCCTCCATTACTGTCACGTAAATAAGAACTATCATATCTTTGACAATATGATAACATGTCAAAAGCAATTGGGTTCAACGGCATTAAAATAGAACCCATGAACACCTATCTACATGACATATAAACTTGCTAACAATTCTTGGAATTTATGTCTTTTCTTTTTTGTTTGTTTTAAACCGTGTCGTTTTTGTGTCAATAAATGTATTTTCTTTCTATTCTTTCTTTCTTTCTTTCAATCCATAATGGATTTTAGTAGTAAACTATACATTATACTTACCTAGACGCTAGACGTCACTATGACAGTTCAAAAATGCCGCGAGAATTCCGCGCTCTGATTATACGTGCGTCATACTAGTGTTTTTACTTTATCCAACGTGATAAAATAGCATGTACTCGTAAATTATAAATTACTATTCTTATACTGTGGGACGTAGTGGCTCTGTAAAACATACCTGAACACACGCTCATCTCTTCGAAATTTCGTATGTTTTACGCTACTCTGTGTTGAGGATTGTAAGGCGATGCTCAAATCGCGTAGCTGTATTTTTTTCCATACAAATTTTGCTTCGGGCTGTAACGTTTCTATCCCTTTAATCAAGTCCGATTTCCACGATTCTTAGATAAATTGCAGTCATCTGTCCATGAAAATCTTGACGTTTTGTTACTTTCGCATTCAGTTTTCATGTCATCCAATCTAAAGCTAGAGTGAAACACTCGAATTTCGATAAGATACATACATACATACATTGACTAAATGCAATTACCCTTCGTTTTGCGCAGTCAGGTAATAGCAATGCGAATGCAGTCGGGGAACGTTTGAAAGAATTTGCCGGTCAAAAAGGTCACGGTGCAACGGAAAGGGGACCACAGCTTAATTATATTGACAACGGAACCCTTAATTATTCACGGTCTCTCGCGCACCCAGCCAGTACTTTACATACGGTCAAGAAATGTAACCAACGACTATTATTTCGTCATAGAATACGTTACAACTATTGTGTATTCCAGTGAAAAGGTCAACTTTTTGTGGCTATGTCTGTAATGCAAATCGAAGTAGGTTTTTAATCTACATTATAAATATACAACAAGTTATTATCAACAAGTTTAGAGTTGTTGGTATTCTGTTGCTCTGCCTACCCCACTCTGGGAATAAAGGCGTGACATTATGTATGTATGTATTATAAATATTTATTTTTAAATGACCTTAGTCTATGATGCAGAGCGCCTAAATTTACTTAATCTGCGAAATTAGGTGCGTCAAAAACTTTAATAGTGTTTTGTTTATATTTTTCCCAAGATGATACAGATCATAATGTTAATATAAAAGTTTGGAGGCTAAAAACTGATTTTAGTTGTAGTAACAAAATAATTACTGATAATAATGCCTTTTAAATCCGACTGCTGAACTTATTGCCGATGGTACATCAACATCATCGTCATTATAGCCGAAATAAAAGAAGTCCACTGCAGGTGATAAGCCTCTTCCACGGTTTGCGACAAGGAATGGTCCTGCGCCGCTTGCATGCATAGGTTTGCTGCAACCTAAGCCATGAAGAAGGCTGGTTGAGGAGATCAACACGAGGACCAAAGTCAACGACATAGCTTACTCGTAGAATGAATAAACAAGTAACAGCGATGGTTTAATTGATAAAATTCAAAGAGAAATAACAAGCCTTATTTCAGAGACAGCTAAATAAAATAAAACTGTCTTTAAAAACGAAGAAATAACTTCTTTTCAATTGATAGGTAATAGAAATAGGTCAGTCCAAATAAATTCGGCTTTTGTTTAAAAATACAGTGGGATTTAAAAAGTTATTTCTTGATTTTTGAAGACGGTTCTTTAGTTTTTTAAATCATTTATTTTATTTCATACCTTTTAGTGTTCATAATAATACTGTTATGTCGTCCACGTATATTTCTATTATTCCTTATTAGAGAAGTTCCCTCGATTTCTCAAAGATCCCATCATCAAATCACGACGTCCCAATCGACCAAAAGAAAATGGTCCATCGGTTTTTGAGCAATCGGGGAAAATACATTAAAAAAAATATCCCGGCGAATTGAGAAACTCCTCTTTTTTTGAAGTCGGTTAAAAACTATCAAGTCATTGGGTAGTCGTCTCACTGAATTAAATCTTTCAGACATCATTTCAAAGTACTTTCGGTTCTTAGATTTCTACAATTCTAACGAAATGTCAAGAGATACCGTAGCAACTGTACCGCGACCGCTGCTCGTGTCGTGACCCATGCAACTTTGACAAATAGTCCGTATTGCTACTAACATAGGGTTGAATTGGTATTCAGTTCATTTAACAGTTAATAACAAGCTTGAGGTCACAACGGTTGCAGTTAAAGATCAGTCGACATGACATTTACTTTATTAAGCGGTTAACTCTACTATTAGATTACAAGTATAGAGATTTAGTTATTTGCCGACATTTTTTCACAAGACCTCTTGCAAGCTGTTAGTGTTCGCTTATTTTGTAACACACATTTTTTTCAGTCTTAAGATTGCATGCAGATGTGCTCGTTTGGCTTGTCTTTTAAGTTACTTCATTTCACCAGGCTTTGTTTCAAAACATGTATCATCGTCATCATCATCACCATCATCATTAATGTCATCACCATCATCATCATTATTATCATTATCATACCACTAATCATCATCATTATCCTTAACATTATCATGTAAGTCTGTTGTAGTTCCCCGCTGGGCATGAACATGCCTCCTCCAACAAATGTTGTTGCTTCGCAACCAGCTTACTTAACTTATATTAACAGTTATTACGTTGTTTACTGCTTGTCATAGTTGTAATCACAAAAAATACAATTGAATTGATAGTCTTGATTTGACGTCAATCGCTTGACGGGTTTCCCAAACAAACAAACGCACTTTCGAGTTCAGGTAAATAATAGTAAAAACATACGTCTTGTTTATCGTAGACGTACATACCCTTTTTTCCGCGATTGTTTCACATAGATTTCATAACCAGTTTTACCGGTTACGTCTTACTTAATAACATCGAATATTTAAATTTGTATGGAGTTTCGAGCCTTTTGAAGGTATCACACCATTTCATCATGTTATTTAAAAAAAAATACAAATTGTGGACCAATATCTACGTAATACCAATCGATCACAACACCAATCAGAAATTACCACAGTAGCAGGACAAACGAAGGTAGACAGAAAATTTTAAACAATTGATACAACAGCGATTGTCATTGTGAAATAACACCGCAAAATACAGCGACAGAAAAAAAATCGAACAAAAAGCTAACTGTAAGAGACTAGATAAGAGGAAGTAGACGAGTTTATGCTTAGTCCTCATTAAGATGAGAGTCCTCCAGACCAGAAGCATACTTAGACTGAAATGGATAAAGAAATAGGAAGCAGATAAATTTCGAGAATGATGTTATGTGCGATGATCATTCGAAAATTGCGTTGTGTACAATTTTCAATATGTAAAATAGTCGAGAAAGATAAGCGGCTATACAATAGATACAACTGACTAGGTACTTATTTTCCTTCCTAATCGACCTAACGGTCGTCATTGTTCATTTGTCGCTCTGAATTTTCTATTTTCCGCAACAAACAGTCACGCTCTATAAATAGAAGTCTAAAGGTACTACAATGTATTTGCTGTTTCCATGTCGCTGTCAGTGTTAAGTTAAGTTAATGGATCGATCAACGTATCAATAACATCTACGTCGACCAACCTAATCTGCCATATTTGGAGATGGATCCACCATCATCAGCAATAGGCATTAGGTATGCTATGAACACTTGGAGATATATTACAGAGGCTGTAAAAATAGTGCTGAGGAGGTCAGTTTTTAAGATATATTAAACTTGGTCATATTTCCTTGAGACTGTTAAACGTGAAAATACGATGAGAAACAAAATCCTCGATCGTTTTATTTTCCACCCATCTTCAACTTCTAAATGTTGGTAAACTATTTTTTTATAAATGTGGTTTTATAATAATGTAATGTTTAGGTAAATCTGGGTAGATTGTGTTCATGTGACGTGTGGCAGTTTCCTGTTAGCGAATAAACCGTTGAGTTGAGTTCCGTGTATTATTTCAGTATTAATCCAGAAACATCACAACTGGCATCGAGTAGATACCCCAGAGGCATCCCCGGACACGTCGTCCCGTTCCCCTGGGCGCCATTTTGAGGAGAGGGAAAGTGAGACTGAGCTGGAGCGGCCGACAGATACCTTGCCGGTGGAGTCAGTAAGTTCGAGGGCTTCTTCAACAGAACCGCATGACCGCCCGGTAGACTTGGATCGACGTCGGTTTCCGTTGCGTATTACCAGGAATAAAGACGTTAATTTCATAATGGCTTTATTTGTAAACAAATATTTTTCATATTTTTGGTGGAGGGAATGTAGTGTTTAGGTAAATGCGAATAAACCGTTAAGTTGAGTTCCGTGTATTATTCCAGAAACATCACAAATAAACAAGAATTATTTAAATTTGACGCTGCCATCTAGGCGTGTACAAACTATCTCTATCTCACGTTCTTCGAGCACATAAAGTCATCCCTTTTCGGTCTTGTGTGGGTGCGGCAGCATATGTGGCCTCTTAACGTTATTAATTATTAGTCTTATCTATACAGAGAGTAAAGGTATTGTGAAGTAGTGATTATAATTTATTCAGGCCTTCATCACGGCACACCCATAGTATCATGGCGCCAGTTTTTTTTTATTTGTCCGCAACGGCTAGCCTTTATAACAAATCGACTCGCTCGTAAATCGATATAAGGTTGATTAGTCGATTGTTTAAACAACTTGTGGTTTGTTTTATCTCCAGAAAAATCGGTCCAAAATTAGGTAATAGTCTTCTGCATAATTCCAGTAGACGTTTAAACTCAAATCAGCATCATTAATTAAATTTGCTTCTTTTTTACGTTTTCTATATTAATCTGATTGGCCTAACCCTCGTCGCTGTATCCCGGTATTTCCCGAGAAATTTCGGTAGTCCAAGTTCCCGGGGCAACCATCCCAACCCAACCTTCTACAATCCATTATACTCAGTAAGCCTGGTAATTACTATAGGTACTTAAAATGGTTACCTACTTACTTTCCAGGACGTGACCTATACAAGTTTGAAGTTTGGCCCTTTACTAAAAGGTGAAGCCACTTAAATCACCGAGATCTCATGGAATTCAGTAGTTTAAGTTATCAAAATATATTAGTCCGATGAACTCTGTGATTGTTATAATAACACACTTTAGACGAAAGGGCATAACCTAATTTCAACATTATAGCAGAATCAATCCTTCACCTACATTATTTAAGGTCTAAGTTCCAAAACTACCTGGTTTCCCAGAACATCATACACTAATAACAGAGTTAACCATTATCACAAGGTCGCCTCCGCGGTGAGTAACCTACCTGAGTAAAAAAAACAAAGAAGTCATTATGTTCGCGATTTGCCAACTAAATTGTGAACTGACGAATATTTTAAAATTTGCATATCTTTATTTTACACAGGAAAACCCTTATCTATACTAATATTATAAAGAGGAAAGATTTGTTTGTTTGTTTGTTTCGAATAGGCTCCGAAACTACTGGACCGATTTGAAAAAATATTTTACCATTAGAAGCCGACATTATCCCTGATGAACATAGGCTACTTTTTATCCAGTGATTCAAGTGGAAGGTTTATACCGGGTGTTGCCTGTAATAGAAACAATAAATTAAGGGATCGTTTCTACTCTATAAACGTAGCAACATTTGTTCTACAACTTTTAAAAAATATGTAATTTATTATTTGGGTTTTTTTCGAATAAACTAAGTAGCATTTTCAATGTACTCCATCCAATAGTCTAGTTGACATCTACTGTCAGTCTACAAACTTCGTAGTTTTCGCAATACATTGCTTGCTTGGAAAAACTAAATTCATTAATATTTAGTTAACAATAATTTATTTTCAAAAGTTGTAGAATAAATGTTGTTACGTTTGTGGTGTGGAAACGATCCCTAAATTTATTGCTCCTATTACAGGCAACACCCGGTATATAATACTTTAACCCGAAGCGAAGCGTTATACGACTTCAAATAGTTCACAACAATTAACATTAGTTTACCATCAACTTGTCTTGGGTTTGGTAGATTTATCGAAAATCGACCTCCAACGAAAAGAAATAGTAGGAGAAACACCAAACTAATTCTCCGCGTCTGAAGTCGCGGACGTCTTCTATACATTTTACACGACTTACTAACAAACATTGAATAAGCTTGGAATTGTATGCCATGCTTTGTCCTTATCTGTCGAATTCAAATGTCGCAATGACAGATAAGGACAAAGCATGGCATAACTATTCCAAGCTTATTCAACGTTTATTATTAAGGGGGATAGCATATAAGACAAGGGTGGTGATGCTCTCAACACAGCGCTGCGTCGATCTCAAAGGCGAAATTTTCTCCGGCACGTTTAAGAAGTCCCGTCGGAGCGTACAAAACACATTTTAGCGCGTGCCTTCTCAATTAGGCAGCAGGCAGGTGAGTCTAATTCAGTATCGTATAAAGCTGCCTAATTAAGAAGGCATGCGTTAAAATGTGTTTTGTAGGCTCCGACGGGACTTCTTAAACTTGCCAGATAAAACTTTACCTTTAAGATCGACGCAGCGCTGTGTTGAGAGAATCACCCCAAGGTGCTCGATAATATTTCCACACGCTCTCATGACCTTAACAATAGAGTCGAGTTTATAAATTTCTGAGCACCATATATCTATAATATAAAAATGAATCGCAAAATGTGTTGGTAGGCGCATAACTCAACAACGCCTGGACCAATTTTACCAATTCTTTTTTTAAATGTTTTTTGAAGTCCAAGGATGATTTTTACGGCGAGAAAAAAATCTAATAATTTCCGAGAGAGTCAGAAATTTTCAGCGGGGCGAAGCCGCTGTGGCAGCTAGTATTCTGATATATATTTTATGGCGTCTATAACTATTATACCCTATACACAACATCATCACGCCGTCATTCGTAGAGTGGGGTAGGCAGAGCTACAGAATACCAAATACTCTATAAAAGACTTGTTGATAATTCTGTAACCACATTTTGCACAATTAGGCAGATGTTTACCAGTCTACTAGTGACAGGTTGCAAGCCCATCACCTAACATACTACAAGCCTTTATACCCTTAGTCGCCTCTTACGACATCCATGGGAAGACATGGAGTGGCACTATTCTATCCCGGCAACCACACGGGCTAATACCCTATAAGGTTGAAAAAAAACAATTAATATCATGAATTGCTTTGTTTATGAAATGATCATATTGATCATATAAAGGTTGTTGCTAGTTGCTAGTGCCTGAATCAACACAGGTATCTCAGCAACAGTAAATATTGATGTTGATACAACACCGAGTACAATTTGATAATACTCGTACTATACTCGCGTATAAATTCTATGTTATTGCCTTAAAACATGTGTTGAGAATACAAGGCAGTCAGTAAAGAACTACGAATATAGTTTGTAATATATTATGTATCATAGCAGAAAAAATAGGAGTTAAAATATTTTCACGCTAAGGGTGAAGCCAGACGAGCGTTACTGTTTGAGTTGAGAGTTGCGTAATTTCTGCCTTACACAAAAGTCTAACTCATTCTGCGTCGCCGTAAGAAATAAACAGCAGTGTTGTATGAAATCGTATGTAGCAGAAATTAAGCGACCGAAATTATGCGACTCACAATTCAAAAAATTACTCTCGTCTGACTTTACATTTCGACTAACAAAAAGCAAGCCTTGGAAGGCCGACTTGCCTTTTAAGAATACGGATATTGCCCCTGGTAGACCGCTAGCTAGTAAGCCTTATAATATTCACAAATACTCAGCTTACTGTGTTGCTGATAGTAAAATTCTGAGAAAACCCCTACAGCATTATAAATCAATGGTCAAACGTCAAAATAAAGCTTATGGATGTAGACTAATCCAACGACACACATTGCTAAATCCGTCAAGAGTCATAAAGAAATCGCAATCGTCTTGTGGTGCTTTTCCACTGGAGAGGCGAGATTTTCTATTTCCACGAAGATGCGCGAGGAGGTCATTAAAATTTCAAGAAATTTTTAGAAACGCTTTATCGCGCTGTCCTAGCCTAGAGAACTAGAGATCATGCCAGAGTGTTAGGGAAAACAAGTCGCATTTCGCTAACATTAACAATACAAAATACAAATTAAATTTGTAAAGAATTAACGGTAGCAATCACGCGTTCGCTTGTGTCATTCCATACATTTTGACATATTTCTACAGGAATAATATCAGTTAACTGAGCCTAGAGTATAAGTTGCTATTCACGTGGTCATTATTTTTACGAGAAACGCAAACGCGTTCGAGACGTTTTTTGTATTAGCAATTTACACTAAGAGCTCTGATTATTTGTGAATCCTGTACCTTACTTCCTCTACCTTGCAATAAGGCTGACCAGTGGTCGGTAAACAGTGAGGCTGTTGGTAGTATCGTTCGTAGAATGCAACTTGACTATGCTCCCAAGCCGTAGGTTGACATAGCCAATCCCAGAATATTTGCTAATATGGTTGTCCGTATATTTTCTCTGAGCCTAGACAATATTTTGCGAAAAATATCTTTATCGAAAATGTAAAGGGTTGGCCGTAAGCCGCCAGACGGTCGAATCGAGCGCCTATTAAGTTTTCGAAAATCGTTTACGTTAGCGTCTTGACCAAAGCCCCCGATCCTCAGTAAAATTTGCCGTTTCGTAAAATCAGACTGCAATTACGCACAGGCAAAAGTAAATGTACAGGTAAACCGAGTAAACTTGCATTTGTCGTGTAAAAAATCACTTCATGCGCACGTCTGAACATCTAAGTCATTCTACGCTTCCTAGACGCTTTTGCGATAACTTAGCAAACGTCACGTAATCGCGCCGTGAACAGGGCCAATTTGTTTAAAATGAGCAAGCTTCAACCAAGCGTCATATTATGAGAAAGACGTGCGTATGAAGCAACGATAGGCACTTTAACAGTACGCCTAACACCTGTTTCAGGTCGAACGCAAGTTCAAGAGAGGGGTTTTGCATAAATTGGCTTAGGCCCTCCTAAACTAAACTCTAAGTTTATCAATGTCATTATCACCATCAGCCTATAGCAGTCCACTGCCTTTCAATGTCTACTCCACGGATCACATATCTCGCCAAATAGCGAAGACGATCAACTTACCTCGCCTGAACACGTTAACCGAGTCTTTGTCTCAACTCCAAGAACACCAGAAAACACGAAACCAAACCATACGAACATAGCGATTGTCAGTTCTTCGGCTATGACCTGCCCAATTGCAACTTCCTTATCCGATCAGCTCTGTATCGATCATCAACCAAACCAAATGGATTTCTGGGTCACTGTGTAACTATGTCGTGCAAATCGCAAAACGTCTCTTAAATTGATTAACTCGACGCAGGGACGACTAGCTTCGAAGGCAGGATCGCTACACTTAGTAATAACGGAGCTAACAATGCAACGTCAGTTCTAAATAACCCGACCAGCTCGATAGAATCCGTCCGGTGACCGAAAGTACACACTCAACTCTCAGATTAGTGGCTGTGTTGTGGTAAATTGCGCGTTATGTTTAGATAGGTAGGTGTCAATGCAAAAACAACGGTATTGGGGTTTGTAAACAGCAGTCTGGCTTACCGCTACTGTATTTTCTAATCCAAAGCGACGACCGTCAACCCAAGTAACTAAAATTTAGAATCATAGACCGTAACCACTTGCTCACATAAAAACGTCAAACGCTGACCAACTTAAAAAAAGGTACTGTAGGCTCCGTGGCCCAAGAAAATTGACCTTATAAGCTTAAGAATTTAAGTTTAGGACTTAATACGTAAAATACGTAACACTTTACTTCTCAAAAATCTATAACATTAATAAAGAAAATAAACAAACTTAATAGAATGGTTCGTTAATATCAACATCCAGGGCTTACACGGCGTAAAGCTACTCAACGTCGAGAATATTCGAGAGCCCTTCGCTCTATCGACCTTGAGAGCCGGCCGGGCTGGGGAGAAGAGACCTTACAGGGCAATCGATTTAACACGCGTGCCAAGAACACCAGGGAGGGTTCATGTTGCATAGAATTCGAGGAATCTGGCACCGAATTTACTCAAGAGCTATAAACGGATAATAGTGCGTACTTATTGACGTTGGTACACTTTAACCCGACTCACTAGCTTTAGCCCACCTTCTGTCAGCGCAAATGCTATATTTTTAGAAAAAAAATAGTCCCGACACCAGGCTATAAAAACTGTGGCTCTTGTGTCGGGAATGCACGAAAAGTCTTACTTAGATCGTAATAAAAAAACCCGGTCAAGTGCGAGTCGGACTCGCGCAACGAGGGCTCCGTACAAACTTGTAAGTATGTAAAATTGTATTTAGGGACAAACTTGACTTTGGCGTTGAAAAAATGTTGTCTCTACACATCGACTTAGGTCGCAATTAGTTTACTAACTGCAAATAAGTTTGCAATCGCAAAAAAATCTTTACTTGTGCTTTAAGACCTTCCTTCTTGCCATGTTTCAGGATTGTAGGTCTATGGAAAGTGCCCTATAAATGTTGATTCCCTCGAGTGTCGAAATATACAACTTTTCCTTCATAAACGGCCGTATCTTTTTTTTACGTTAACTTGGAAATATGTTTTTTTTTCTTACAGCTTCACGGGACTGTAGACTTGAGTATAGATATGGTTTTAATTTCAACTAGATACCTCCACATGTTCCCGAGACAAAGGGTCTTGACAGACAGACGGACTTACGGACGGACAGACGGACAACAAAGTGATCCTATAAGGATTCCGTTTTTTTTCTTTTGAGGTACGGAACCCTCAAGTTTTATTTATCTATCACTGTACCAAACTTCACATCGACCGCAGTGGAACAAACACCATTTATTCAAAACTAGTTTACCTACCTGTTGCCCGCGACTCCGTCTGAGTAGCAATCTTTAATCACTATTCCCTCGGGAACTGTCCTGTTTCCTGGCATAAAAGTATCTGACGGCCATCCCTGGGACTCAAGCTATTTACATACCAAATTTAATTTAAATCGGTTCAGCGGCTTATTCCATGAAAGCGTAAGAAACAGACGAGAGTTACTTTCATCACATTTCATGGATGTAAAGAGCTCGAGTGTTCGTTCCTGAATTTTGGATGGTTCTCTATTATAAATATGTTTACCGTCTAAAACCTTCAAGCCAAGACATTAGTTTGGGACTTGGTTAATTTATGTACGAGTATATTTATTACTACACTAGTAAACTTCATAGCCTGTTTGTGCAAAATGTGGTTACAGAAAGTTGGTATTTCTGTAGCTCTGCCTACCCAAGTCTGGGAATGAAGGCGTGATGTTATGTATGTATGTGTTTATTTATTCACAGACACTGTAACAAGTAGTCATAGTAAGATACGCTGTAACTAATGCATTGCTCATTTTTCCTTATTTTCTATCGTTCCCTTATTCGTTTCATAATGTTTTTCTTCACGCAAGATAATTGTAAATGATTATGTTAAGGGAATGAGAGAGATTAATCGCATTGTTTACGCTCGAGTATCGGTCGTGAGTTGATCATGTTTACATAATATAGTTTATAAATAACTTGTATTTTATCTATGCTTTATAGCCGCAATCGCAACAACTGTCTGTTTAGAATAGAATAGGATAGAAAATATCGATGGTCAAGAAGACACAATTAAATCATCAGCATTTGCATTTTTCCTTTTTTTGCCACTTTGAGTGTCTTTGAGTGACATCGCCAGATTAAAAAAAAAATGCAGATAGGTAGAGAATATCAAACTATGCATTAATTAAATAATATTCTAATGTGTCCCAAAATATTTGTATGGAAATTTCGTTTTGTGTTACCGATATTCATACGATTTTGGTAACACAAAAGGAACTTCCCATACTTTTTATGGCACCTTTCGTTACATTATCGTGGAATTACACTGTATCTGTTACAGATTCGGATTTTTTTAGTCCTAGTGATACAAAAAACCCCGTACATCTATCAACTCAGTACAAAATATAAAACAAATTGACCTAGTCCCAAACTAAGCTCTTTTACTATGGGTACTAGCTAGACAACGGTAAACTTACTTATATGGAGAAACACAAACATCCAAGATCCAGGAACAAATACTCGCGCTCATCACAATATTTGCCCATACCGGAAATCGAACCCAGAGCCGCTAGCTTAGTAGGCAGGGTCACTACCAAACCAACTAGGCTAACGCCTCACCACACACAAATACACACGTATACCTAATGCATATGTAATTAGAAAATCTGAACGACACATTCGACCTCTGCCCGTCCGTCTAATTCCGGATAGTTGAGCCGTTTATAAATGCCAAGTGGACAAGACTACCACTACTCTTCATAACTCCGCGTTTAAACGTTACTATACCGTACGGAAACATGGTAAACAAGATTGTGTCAATATTGATAACGGTATAGCCGTCTGTTTAAGAAAAAGGCAATCTAAGACTGGAATATGGTCGGCTGCAAAACACAAACTTTGAAAGAATAATTCGCTCATTGAATGCAAAACGGACACATTCCAAAATCATTTGTTTTTGCATTGAAAATCTTTGGAAATGTGGCCGTTTTGCATTCAAGGAACGAATTATGAAAATTTGACAGAATAGTGTTGACTGCCAAATACAAGATAACGTTACAGAGAGTTTAATATGCATATACGACGTTTTCTACAATAGGTCGTATAGCTTGGAAATAGATGGAAACAAGTAAAATAAGGTCAGTTTAAATAATGTTTAGCAGAATACGATTAACCGTGCTGAACATACGACGGTAGTTACATAAAATAGAGCAAAAGAAGATCACTTTAGCGAACAAGAAACAGAAAGAAACAAACAATGATGACAACCATGATAACAGCAAATGCAGATATGAATAGAAAGGAAATACAGAAATTACAGATGAATTAAGTGAACCTAAAGTATCTAAAAAGCTTTCAATATTGCTAATTATTACGACCTTTTACCAACCAGAACCATCGCAAATATAGGGCGCGGTAAGCCAGAACGACATTGTGCCGTGTCTCTGATACATAAATTAAACAAAAGTAGAATAGTAAATTACACGTTTCTACAATTCCCAGATGGAATTCCATAAATCGTATTAAGAAACAATGGCGTACTCATTAAGATCGCTATTACAAGGATCGGGTCATTACGTGTAGTTATCGTAATACTATTTTAATACAAAGTCCGATATTAAACGATAATGATATGGCATGGCATCCATTACAGCAGAGAGGTTTAGGACGCCTTGATGCGCAGTGCCAACCGATGGACCGGCGACTTGAAAACGTCCTGGCAATCAGAAGGCAAACGAGTACACAAGTCCTCCGATATTAAGGGGGTTATGAGACCGATATGATAGACGTGTGCAATCTCAAAGACTTCAAATGCTTTACTAATCCTGACGACAGTGGAATGTTTAAGGTGTAAAGATGGCGGGTTGTGGTATGCGGACTACCAAGGCAGGGATGGTTGGCGCATTCTTGGGAAGTCACAAATACTTTACTAAATAAATCATACAACCCCACCCCACCCCCTCCCCTCTTTCTTTTCTGTCGTAAAAATTTTAAAATGGGCCACAACGAATAGCAAATTCAAATGTAATGTGAAGTAAACCAACGGAAATGCTGCAGTATTTCGTGCCTTGATATAATAAATTCGAACTGAACATTAAATGACAAGCATGGCGAGCCAACGATAAAGTTCTAAGTATGCTCAACATTTTTGTTAGGTGACTGTACATAGCCTAACGCTAACATGAGGTATTCGACTTGCTCAATCTCCATACGAAATGGACTCGATGTGAAGTGCCATTCAAAGCTTATCAAACGAATAAGCTACTTAGTTGCATAGTTTATTGACGCATAATACCTACGCCACCAGAGAAGTAAGCACTATTCCGACAGTCGCGTAGTACCTACGTCTTCCTCTAACTTAAATAGAACGAAAGAGACAGTCTGAGCAATAAACGAAAAAAAGCAAGAGCAGCTAGTCGTATAGACATTCTAAGCTCAGGTCACGGCATTTCAACTCTCGCATTATCTATCTCTCCTCATTAGCGCGTATCAGCAATCTTATAGCCAAAGCATATTAAACCTTATAAACTTATACATGAAGTGGCAAATAAAGTTTGAATTCTAACAGATGTACCCTTTTAACATACAGTCTACTGCTCTAAGTGCTAAAGTTTCCAATGTAGATAGATTAAAACTTGATTTGCGTAAAACGCAACTTATTCCAAATAAACATGTCCGCTATTAGTCACCTTGATAACCTTGAACGCTCCTTTATACTGTTTGATGACGAACAAAAATATAAGGTTTCTATGAGGACGTCTATATAGACGACTTATTGTGATAGGTCAAAATAATTATGGGGAAAGTATCGTATGTGCCAAACATCCTTTCGCAGAATGCATCACTCTTGGTCAAATGTTGTCGGCAGTGTTGTTTCTTGAAATGAACTTTATTTGCTCGAGCGAGACATGGAAAATAAATAAGTTGTGTTGTTGTGATGCTGGTTCTGCACATATTTCCAACAAATAGTATTTCTTTGCGATGTTCTTGTTGTCTTTATTATCACAATCGTTAAGAAAGATTATATAGATATATTATAATTATTTAAAAAAAAACATATTTTTTGCGGTAGTATCTCAGTCAACAATAGTATAATTAAAATTAACTACATTGAAACAAAGAATAACTTCTATTCTACAGTCAAATTATGGAAAAAAACTATTAAAATCCTAAAAGGGATTAAAAAAAAAGCAACAATGCTTAAAGATTCTCGATGATCATTAATAACATAATAACCATTCCTATATAAAACGAAACAAAGAATACGAATTTCAATAAGCGACAAATAAGTACAATAATCGATGACCAATGAATTGAGACTCCGTAAAAAAGGATGTATTGACCTTATCTGGAAATCGGAAATCGACTTCGACCTTCGATAAACGACATAATCATAATGAAGATGCATGATGTTATCGAGATACTGATGTGGTAAAAGAAGACCAAAATAAAGATGCTGAAAATTAATCTAATAGGTAATGTCCCCAGCTCAAAAGAACCAACAAGAACGATTATATCAAACGAAAAGTAAACATGGTATTTTTTGTTCTAATTAGAAGCAGTTGTCATTAAAGATAAAAACAAGACGAGTGAACTTTTTGTTTTTGCTACCAAAAGACGTCATAGCTTTAAAAGGCAAAGCAATAATAAAGAGGCAGCGCTCAAAAAAGACCACATACTTGTAAGCTATAGGAACAACACGTCATAATATTTATATAACCTTAAATGTTAGAAATCTTTGAAAAACATTGACCAAGCGAATTCTAGTATTTCTAGTCTTCTGTAATTTCAAAATATAAAAACCGGGCAAGAGCATGTCGGACCATGCTCAGTGTAGGGTTCCGAAGCCTTTAAGTACTACAAACATAAAAATCAACAAGTTATTATTAACATTTTTTCTACTTAAAGTCATTTGGTGCCGTCTTAGATGATTATAGTAGGTATAAACACTTTAATCGCCTATATCTCAAGAACCGATGATGTCTACTTAGTCGTGATAGTTTTCTTTTAGAATTCGTTATATGTTCTTTCATTTAAGTTTTTTTTCAGATTTTTAGTATTTGTAGTTTTGGCTGTAGGGATACTTGAGTCTAACAAAACTTAGCGCTTTAAAGCTTAATATTTCATAAACCGATTACTTAATCAAAAAACTGTTTCCGCAAACCTATAATATTTATGAAAGACCTATCCCCCCCTAGACACCCCTTTCCTAGTTGGACTACGGAACCCTAAAAACGTCGCAGTCATCTTGTTTTAAAATTCGGTAGTAATACAGAAGAAACATCGATTGATATATGAAAAGATCACTATGCTAATGAAGGAAGCGATACGTTTAAGCGATATGATAAGGATAAAAAAATAACGTGGGCATATTCAAAAGCAGACAAAGCACAACATAGTGTACGAGGGGAACGATTAACGAGCCAATAAAAGCTACGAGTTGAATGCTTCGATGAATAGCTCTAAGTTTGTATGCACGCCCACGTTTATAAGTCAAGAGTTAACAGAATAAACAAATTTGACAAGACCCACTAATGCTGTTATTTCTAAAGCTGATATGGAAACGCCAATTTAAGACGCTCAACACTATCCTTTCAATATCCTTGTCATTTTCCTTATGGAAATTTCTAAGGTGGGATTAATCTAATGCATGCTTAACTACTAGAAACATTAACAGTTTTACAAACAACGTTAGATCCTAGTGACGTCGTCATCAAAAAAAGAACCAGCGGATCATTTTATCGTTTGGGCATTTTAGCAACTTTCACCTTCCACTAAAACAACGGAAGTATCCATAACTGAGACGAATTGATTGGGATATTTTGCAAGGTTTAAGTCTGATACCAGCGTCATAGCTATAGTATTATAAATCTTGCACGTCAATAACAAGACCGTTAATAGATCGAAGTTAAAACGAAATTTCAAACAAGACGTTAGAAACGCGTGAAGTATTCGGTTCAGTTCAGACGAGGAAGGTAATTGTACTAATTGTAATTGATACGCATTAAATGCGGAGAAAGACTGTTGTTAGTATCGTAATTATATTTTAGATAATATTACTGCGATAAGAAGGATTATGGACGGTTTAGGAATCGAAATCGTCATCGCCAAGATTCTTCACCCACCATTTCCTTAAGTAAAACGCAACAGAGAAAAATCTAGATAGAAAACAAAGCAATAGTAATTAAGACAATAGTAGCTGATAAAATGTGAGTCAGGGTATTAGCGTCATTCTTACTGCGTACGTTCATATCATATAAGTCTAAATAATGATACAATGAATCGTATGAAAAATGTAGGACTTCGATAAAATTATGCCAAAGACAACATATTATAACAAGACAACAAACAACATATGAAAGAGAAAACGTCTAGAGTTCACACGGCAAACTAGACGTCATAGCTTTGCCATTTAAGGCGAATCCAATTACGGTATCCGTGTGTGACCCTGAATGATACAACATCAGGAAATAGGTGTGCTTTGTACGTTATAAATCTTCGCCTAGTATAATGGTGTTTGCAAAATGCGTCCGCATTCATATATGGTATTTGATAAGATTTTCCAACGCGATTAACGTGTGTATTACCTTTTTTTGAATGTCATAGTCATAATGTCACGTTTAAATATGGCCTTGTAGGAATCGATTAAACACAAGAAGCGGCTTTTAGTTTGACGGTATCTGTTCCCCTATAAAAATTAACAGTGCCAGGCTTCTCAATTTCCTTTCAAAAAAGACTCCATGTCACATTATTCAGCACTGAATGAAAAGTTAAGACAGAAGAACATCAATAACCGATTAAAAGCAATAAAGCGACAACATACTGGCTGATTGTACGAGCTAATTGCTGCGGTGATTAATATCAGTTTGTATCGAGCGAGCAGGTTCTTTTATAAAGCGGTCGACGTTGGAGGTTGGTGGCGATGCCCAGATTCGGTCATGGCACGCGCGGTCGGAGGCACTTCCGTAGCTAGAGCTCGGTGACCTCTTGACAAGCATTGTGTATGACACGAGAATAAAGCATTTCAGAACAGTTCGCTTTCAAACTTTGGAAAGTTTCCGTGGAATTTGACATTACTAATATTTCTTGGAAAATATAGGTTGTCGATGATCTGAGGAACTTTACCGGTAAAGTATAGAACATCATTTTTATTAGTATCGTATTTTCATGTTTTTAAAATAATAAAATGCATAGGAACTGTCCTGACGGTCCATTTAGAATGCACCTCGTCTCGAGGTAAATCTGACGCAAATGTTTATTATTAATGTGCCGTTCCGTGTACGCGCCCACAAATAGAATGAATCCCATCACTCTTCCCTTAATTCTTGCCAAGACAATTTAAACCCTATTTCTTGATGTTACGCAGATGCCAGAGATTCCTCGAATACTTAATATTTATTCTTACATTTCTCTTCAAACTGTAAATCCTTGCCATATTGCAATGCTCAATTTGAAACAAACAGTCAACTAAGTCGTAACCATTTTCTTGGTTTGAAATAAACCAAGACCGATTTGGCTCACAAATGAGGAAAGTTAATTCACGTGTCGGTTTATATTAGACACCGATAAATTGATTGCTCTCGCAAGCCAATAATAGAGTTATCAATAGGAATCAGATGTAGTGTACCTAAACCAAGCGGTCGTATCTCCTATGAAACTTCAGCGTTAATTCTGAATTTTATTACTAACAGCTGTGCGTCAAATCCTCAGATATCGAACAAGAGCTGGGATCTTTCGGCTGAGGATGACAGCATATGTATGTATGTATGTATGTAAACTCTTTATTGCACAAAAATATAAATATTACAATTATAACACTGAATTAATGTACAAAGGCGAACTTATCCCTAAATGGGATCTCTTCCAGCTAACCCTGAATCAAATGAGTAAGGACAATGCATGGGGTTGGACACATACAAGTTTGCACAAAAAGTAAAAAGAAATGATAATACTTATAAATAAATTTTAAACAAATTAGCAAGTACACAAACTAATATAAACGTACATGTATAATACACACATATATACATATATACATACATATACATATATACCTACATAAATATATAAATAACAACTCTAGTCATTATAGGAACCTGACTTCACGACTCATTCAGCCACAAAGTTTTTAAATTCCTCTTTAGAGAGACTACAGAAGGGGACTGCCTTAAGGACAACAGAAGTATATTTCAGGCTAGGCAATACTATACATGTTGACAATAAAAATCAAGTAGTTATTATGCAAACTTGAGACGCAAATTTAATTTGCGTTAAGTTATTTTATCGAGTAGTATAAAGGTTACCTTCGAGTCTATGGGCCAGGGTACTACCAGCCAGATTGGAACTTACCTGCAACAAAGGTAACACAAAAAATGAATTTCATTAGCTCGAATGATCATACGTACAAAAAACACAATTACCAATGATCGTATTTCCCGGTGCAACACGGGGTGAAAGGCCTTAAACATAATGCTAATATGGATACGTCCCGGGATTCCGGGACTGACGTTGTTGTTGTTGGAGGATAGTAAAAATATTTTATATTTTAAATTATATCAACTGAAAATACAGGTCGACTTTTAAATAAATGTTTACATTACTGAAAAAAAAGTATATTTGTCTTCAACGATAATCGTGACAGATTAATTAGTAACAACTAGATAATTTAAGGAATCGCAAACAACATCACGATTAAGCACAAAATTAATAACATAGGTCAGTCTTCATATCAATAAGAAAATATTTTCAGCTGTAAAATGTTAAAAAGGCGACAATTTATAATCCTCGCTGGATATTTAACATTTAAAGGCATTTAAAAAAATACCTATAACAATAACAGAATTTTTTATACGAACGCGGTCGCGGGATTAGTCTCATCTATATTAAGATTACGACTCGATATCCCGCGAATTGCATCCGGAAATCCGATTACTATTCATATAAAAACCTATATCTGAAGCATTATCCATCGCTAAAGTAAAAAAAATACCTTAATTATCATTGAGGACAGTTGATCACGTTCCTAATGCGATTACAAATTTACTCCCGGATCAAAAGAATGAAAAAATACACATTCAACAATAGTAAAGATAGTTGTTTGTTCATCACAAACCTAATGCGATCGCCAAATTTTCCAAACAGTCGTAAACAGCATTTATAAAGGCCATTACCTACACGATAAATAGCAGTCGAAATGGTTAGTAAAAGCTTGATAATTAATTAATTACATTAGCAACGCAAACAATTAATATTAAAATAAGGTATTTTTAATTGACTTAATAATGATTTCTGTAATGACACCATGGAACACATGGTTGCATTTTAGAAGTTGTCGTAGATATAACAATAACTTTAGAGGTCTGTACTTCTGTAGTCTAGGTACGGTACACAAAACCCCGATATTATTTCTGTAAAAAAGATAAAACATTCATTGCAGTGTAATTCTTGAATCACCGTGGGACCCAACATAATAAGAATCAAGAGTCCAGTCGTCGAGCCACCAATTACTAAGAAAAAACATGGAAACACTGTTTCAATTTTCATGCCGCTGACAAAAAAATGACGTCACGCTACATAGAGTATGATTTCAAATAGTTTTATTGAAATTATTAACCATTAGTCGTCAATAATTTAATCATGTACAAATAAGTTAAGTAGGTAATCTATTGACTCGTAGAAAAATAAATACCTACTTACTTGATACGTAAAACGTAAATGAAACTATTTGTTTTGTATTTTATGTCGATAAATACATTTTATTAAATGGTATTTATTGTTAAAAACATTTCTACAAGTAAGTACAGAACAGAATTACTCCTCTCTAACTTAAAGCACACAATCCTTCTCTTCAAATCCCGTACAGAGAAAATCTACGTCATTTTCCTTTTTATACGTCATGTGATATTCATAAAAATACTTTTGTTTTGTAATCATTGTTTTGTTTGTTAGCACATTTGGTTAATTATTCCAACTTCCCTGTTAAAAAGAAAATTTGAATCGATGGACACATTTTTTCTGATTTTAACAATTTACACAAACAATCAAGACATAATAGTACCTATTTAATTCTCAGAGGCATTTAATAAATAATGATTATGAAGAAATACTAATTGGAATCATACTCTATGTAGCGTGACGTCATTTTTGCGTCAGCGGCATGAAAATTACGGGCCCTGTATATCACGTTATCAACGTATGATGGTTGACTTCTCGCTGACCCTTCTACACTAGACTACACTATACACATACATTAAATCCCGCTTGTTTCCCAAAGGGGTAGGCAGAGACCACTTCTTTCCACCTGCTACGATCCTGACAAATCTCTTTCGCTTCTTCCACATACCCTATATGTATACTTAACAGGATATAAGATTGAGAATCTCTTGGGATCTGTTCACGTTTGCAAGGACGTTTATTTTAAACTAGTTAATAAATATTAATTGAGTTTTGGTTCTGTGACGTTGAGACATACCTAATATTTTACCGTTTTATTGAAAACAGCAGACTTCTCATTATATAATCATTTTAATATACGTTATTACTCGGTTCGCTCTCATATCTACATGAATCCCAATCCCCTTATAATCTTAGAGCTATCGATCACCAAGATGAGTTCATACCTAGGAGACCAGATCTACACTGCCGACTAAAGCAAAAACCCTGTATGCACATTATACTTCTGGACGATATCAGCAGTAAATATAGCATGTCAAATGTGTCCACGACAAAAATAATAATCTTTTAAGGAGTTTATCTTAAATATAAACGTGACCTGACCCGTGTGGTTGCCGGGTTAAAATAGTGCCACTGCCCATGGATGTCGTAAGAGGCGACTGAGGGAATAAGGGCTTGTAGTACTGTTAGGCGATGGGCTTGCAACCTGTCACTAATACACTGGTAAACATCTCAGCCAACTTGTATAAAATGTGGCTACAGAATCATCAATAGTTCTTTTTAGACTTGTTGGTATTTAATTTCTGTAGCTCTACCTACCGCATTCTGAGAATATAGACGTGATGTTATGTATGTATTAAATATAGACTGTAATTTATATCAGCAGCCAGTTCAAGAAAATTAAACAGGTCAGTAACCCATCGTAAATCGTAACCTGATGTTTCTTATTCAGGTTAATCTGTTCAGTATTACAGAACGGACGCCATTAAAGAAAGAACAAACATCACGGCAGATAATGAGATTCAGCTGCTACAATCCAGACCTTGACTCACTGCTATTGTATTAGCAGCTAATACCGGTATATAAACCAACAAAGTCTAAAATACATAATTCTGATCACTAAACAATCAACATAGTTAGTGGTGGTAGGACCCTGTGCAGGTCCGTCCGGATCGCTTCCGCCATCTTGTCCATTAACCACCCGCCAAGCAAGTGTTCGCGTTGTTGTGTTCCGGTATGGGGATAAGACAACCGGTGCTATAACTAGCATAGAGGCATTTCATCTTAGTCCTCAGGGTTGGCAACGCATTTGAGGTGTTAGGATTATAGTCTTGAGAATTCAAATGTCTATGGGTCTCAGATTCCACTTACCATCAGGTGGCCTAAGTGCTCGTGTGCCTTCTGCCTTATGCGCTAGTTAGAGAATATCACCACACTCATCGATGACTTGTGGAAGAGACGGTAATATATAACGCTGAATCTTAATCAAAAAAGGTAAACAAGCATTAGTCATTCTGCGAGACAGGCCTAGCTAGATGACTGGGCACACAGATTGTTAAAATTTCGCACAGTTCATTATATCCATAACAGTTTTATTTATTTAAGTTAAAACCTATTTAGGTTAAAACTAGCCGCTTAAGCCACTATACTAATTTATGCTAATATTATAGGTAAATGTGGAAGTAACTCTGTCTGTCTGTCTGTTTGTTACGCTTTCACGGATAAACTGCTGAACCAATTTAGATGAAATTTGGTATGGAGATAGTTCGAGTACCGAGGAAGGACATAGGGTCCCATTTATACCAAAAACAAAAAACGGTTCCTAAGGGGATTAGCGATTAATGACTTCTGCGCGGACGGAGTGGCAGGAAACATAGTTCATACTAGCTCTTCCATCCCGCAGCCCGCGACTCCATCCGCATATAAGTCGTTTATCGCTGCTCCCTCAGGAACTGTCCATTTTCGGGATAAAAAGTATTCTATGTCTTTTCACGGGATTCAAAGTTTCTCCATACCAAATTTCATCAAAATCGGTTCAGCGGATTCTCCGTGAAAGCGTAACAAACAAACAGACAGACAGGCAGGCAGAAAGTTACTTTCACATTTATAATATTAGTATAGTTTTCATACATAGTGGGTGACCCTGCCTATGAAGCTAACTAGCGTTCCCGGGTAGATTCCCGATATGTTATCTATGAATTTAAGTATGTAGTTCTCTTAACTATAATAAGTATGTTTATCTAAAGCTGGGTACGAATCTAAGCGGCTCAGCCTGAGGCATGCTCGCCCCGCTCGGCGAGCTGCTCGCGAGCCAAATTGTTGTATTTCAAAATGGCGTCGGACACGACGACAGCGGCGGCTGCGTTTATCATAATTCACCGAATTATTAACAAAAAGAAGAAGAAAATTGCCTCGGTGGTGGAACGGCTCAGCAACTTTATCAAATTTGTACGCGCCTCGCCCACAGACAAGTTACAACTTGCCCGTGGCACGCTCGGATACAACGGAACAAATTACGCGAGGCACGCACACTGAGGCGCCTTTGAGCACGGTCAAAAGACTGACTCTCGGCGGCTCGCTGCGCGCCGCTCGCATGAGCGCGCACTAATTTGAGCAAAATAAGTGGCCGTGTGTGCCTCAACCCGACGCTGCTCTAATTCGTACCCACCTTAAGAATAGGTCAATTTTTGTGCGATTGTCCCTTATATTGATTTATCTAGTTTAGGATTTGAGTTCCAATTTTAAAGTTACTTTCCTAGCACAAAAATATGGTCGATAATTCAGTTCTATCAAATCTAGCTCCAGCTATATATCTTCATAGTTTTGGATCGAATCTGGAACCTCCTTCCTCTTCCTGCTTAAGATTGCCTCGTATACATTATAATGTATGTGCATAATTTATTAATATTAAATTCGTGAGCGCGATATAGCATGACGTCGCTAAAAAAAACAAACATCACGATTAACACAATCAACGCCCAAAGCTAAGTCTTTGGCAAGAAAACTACCAAGCATTAAGTGTATACGTTATTTATACACCAAAGTAAAGGAGTAAAAAAGTTTTGCAGTAGGAAAATAAGAGAAACTTGGAAAGAAATATACCCAAGAGGCTAAGAATTACAATGTGACGGAACGAGAAACAGAACATGACGTACGACATGACATTGAAAGTATTAAAACACAATAAAAACAACATGAGGGCACAATTTAAAAACTTGATGACATTAACGCAAAACCCGAAAACAAAAATATAAATTATTTTGTGACAGACACTTCCTTAGTTTCTTGGATTGTGCTACTTTCACTTGAAAGCACTTGATGCAAAATTTAGCACGAACAGTTTAATAAACATAAGAGCTATAAAGTGTATATTTTAATTCATACATATACAAAGCAAAAGCGATAAAACAATCCTACGCAGACTAAGATGCGGGCAAAACCATTTGTCATGAAACTGGATCGGACGATGTTCCACTTCGCACGCAGTCATTAAACGGATCAATCATTTTCTGTACACCAACAATCTCCTTAATCATTTTAGCGCTTTTATTAACATCCTCAAAAATAAAGACTTGTGGCGAATTGTCTTCTAAACTTCGACGACGTACTTCTTCAAAATATCAATTTACAGAATTTTGGACCAAAAGAGAGATCTTGTCCAGCAGTGTTCGACCCTTTTTTCTGAAGCTAAAACAAAAGGAATGAAAACTGAAAAAGGTGCAGCGTTAAGTGGTCCCACAGTGGTCCGAACAAAGCATTTTGAATTTTGAAATTCTATATTTAAACAGTTTTAAAAAAAAGAGTTTTTTCGAGCACAGATACCTAAAATTGTCACAGGGCAAACTTTGTATGGAGGTTGGTAAAGACTGTTAACAAAAAACTAAATAACATAAAAGTGGAAGTAACAGCTTCTGTTTACTTTATAGAATGGTAGATATGTCCCGTGCGTGCATGCTTCTTAAAGTTTATGACAGCAACAGCAGCAGGCCTTTGGTGCGGAACCCTCGGTTATCGAGTCAGACTGGCAAATTACTAGTTTTTTTTTAATTCTTCACTAATCGCATTTAACTATTACCCGTGAGAGAGCAAGCTTAGGTGATGGTGGTGTCAGGAGAAACCCAAGAGTCGAAGAAATCTTAGATCCTTTATAAGCTACTTAATAACTTTCCCATAGCAAAACTGGTTATACTAAACCTTTTTTATTTGTTTACGTATTCACCGCCCACGATTCGTATGTGGGTCAAAAATCCACACAAACGAAGCTTAATGTGTTAGACAACAGTTTAAGTACTTTCACGTCATAAAATCGCTTTAGGATTGGTTCCGTTGCTGACGTCATTAGATCGGACTATAAATAATACATTATAAACGCGATAGTATCGCGTGGATGGGAGCAAAACATGAAAAAATGTTGCGCAGATCAAAGGCTGTTCATGTTAAAACGTCATATCAAAACACGGGGCTAAAAAATAACAGAAGACAGTAGTGTTTAAAACTTTCTATATATCTTATGTGGTTATGTTGAACAGATGTACTAGCAGGACTTTTGACAGGTAACTGGGAGACGACGCGTGAATATGGGAGTCTGGTGGAGACAACAGGATATCCGTTGTACCAGTTACAAGATTATTTTAAATATGTTTTTTTTTACAGATTAAAGACTACAGACTAACAGTCCACCCCGGCCGATATTGGCCTATCTGTTTAAATAATTAGAACATAGACTATCAGTATCTATTCATACATTTCGTCAAAGATTTTAGACCGCCAGGCACGCTACAACTTGGGACTAAAGGTAGACTGTTAGTCTTTGGTGCCTTTTGTTATATCTATACTAAACTACTATAAATGTGCAAGTAAATTTGATTCTCTGTCTGACTATCTGTCTGTCTGAGCATCTGTCTGTTTCTCTATTCCTTAAGCTTTTACGGATAAACCACTGACGCGATTAAGATGAAATTTGGTATGGAGATATTTTGAGTCCCGGGTAAGGACATAGGGTACTTTTTATCCCGAAAAATTATACGGTTCTTGAGGGAATAGCGCTAAACGACTTCTACACGGACGGAGTCGTGGGAAACAGATTGTCCTACATAAATTGAATAGGAAGCGACGTGAACGCCCTATAAAACCTTGAACTTTTCGACCTCAAAGTGCTATCGACCGAACCAAGCGAGATCCTACAGCCAACTAAAAAAGCGGTTATTATGTTAGTTTGTTTTTTCCTAAAGACTAGTAACATGAGCAGGATCGGTCAGGGTGTTACGGAGTTAAGGGGGGGGATTCGCGAGGTCTCCGTTCGGGGTGAACTACTAGTAATAACAATGATATAATGAAATAGGAAGTAAAAGAACCAAGGAACACCTACAAGTGATCGTTAGAAATAATTCAACGCATTAGATTAGGGCGTGGCTATAAGAAGCTTAACGAATCTGTTGGGGGTTACCGCGCCCATAATAGAGCAACTAGCATTTAAAGGTCGAGAAACTTATACCGAGATGGCCACTTACGAGAAAGGAAGCTACTGTAGACCTTGCTAGGGCAGTGCCATCAATTTGTTATGGTTGCTATAGCAACATGGAATGCCTTTGAAGTAAGGCTTGGAGGCCAGCTGGTGATTATTGGGGTTCCATCCATGGAGGCTCTGAGCCTCTATGCCACATTGTATTAGCCCATCTTGCTTTGAGATTGTAATTATATTGTTGATGTTATTGCAAGCTCTTACTCGCATGACAGTAAGAGCTGTCAAAACGCTAACAGTTTTATTAGTGATAGTGACAGTGAAATCGAAAATGGGACAAACCAAAGTGAAATAAAAGGCCTTGGTGCTTTAAAAATGCTATTCTCCAGTTGATAATCATTAACACCATAATTTAAAACATAACATGATTATTTTCAACATGTCATTAATTTAATGACTGAGGTGGAATGTTCATTTTCTTTTTGTAACTTAATGAAGAGGGATCATGTAACCTGTACCACCAACATGTACATGTGTGTGAACATGTGGAACATCGTCGTGTTAAGAATAATATCAGTAATTTATAAGCAGTGGACGTTTTTCGCCTGAATGAATGACGATGATGACTATATTAAGTATATTTCCACAAAATAATAAAATTATTAAATTATCATTTCAAACTTATCAGACAAAAACCACACAATAATAAAAAATAATCATTTATCACAGGTTAACCGCTGGTCAAATAGATAAATTATATAACGACGCTTCGGAATATGAACTTTATGCATTGGCGATAAGACCGTTCCAGTTGAACCGCTTGTGTGACGTTGCATTATAAAATGCAATCAGAGCGGTTGCCTCAACGCCCCGGATTTTAACTGTATCAGTTAAATGCGTAATTTCACTATTTAACAATTAATCATTGTTGTAACATTCGATCTAGGTTAGTGTGTTCTTTGGACATTAAAAGAACTGTCCACATTTTACTTATAATTTGATATTGGCAAGGCTTCCCTGCAACGTGAAAGGTAAAAGAAAAATCTTCGCGTATCACGGTAGACCTCATTTGCAAACACAACATCATCACTCGAGTTTCCGTCATGTAGCCTGTCATTAGAAGAAAGAAAGAAAGAAAGAAAAATATTTTATTGGAATCATAAGCGCACCTCCACCAACTTAATTAACTTAAACACAAGAAATTTTACAGTGCATTGGTGGTATTGCACCCTGACGCCAATGGGGGCCCACTCAGGATGTGTTGCGGCACATGTGCTGCAACGCAGATTTTCAGTGGATCCCTAGTTTGCGTGCGACGGTAAACAATCATCCTAAGAAAGTAATAAAATAATAATAATAATAATAATAAAAAAAAAGGTTAGGACAGGGTTCTAAGTTTTACCACCTTATCTTGTTGGTGGGTTCCTTACGGATACACTTCAACCCTATGGGATCTTTTGTGTAATTGCCCCTCTCAGAAGTCCGCCGCACTGCCTGCCGCCTAATTTAGAAGGCACGCGCTAAAATGTGTTTTGTACGCTCCGACGGGACTTCTTAAACTTGCCGGATAAAACTTCACCATTAAGATCGACGCAGCGCTGTGTTGAGAGAATCAGGAGGAGGAGACTATTTAAAACCAAATCGCATTCAGCAAAACTAAGTTCTCTTGAGCGTGTTAAGCTGTCTGTGAAAGAACACCTTTCACATCTATTTTCTTTCCATCAGTCAAAAGGTTTTCCATATTAACGAATTAAATAAATTCAACCATATTCCATTATCCCATACCATACCATCCGGATTGGTTACACCATCTTTTACCTACTTTAACCTACCGCCTAACAGAAATGCTTGAATTGTTGTGTTCATTGTCGGGAAAAGACCGGTGAAATTACTATACCATAGAGCCTTCTACCTTAGGACCTGTTTTCTTATCCCTACAATGCGAACACTGTTGCTTGGCTGGTGGTTAATGGATAAGATGGTAGGACCCTGTGCACCCTGCACAGGGTCCGTCCGGGTCGCTACCACCACTACAAAATATGGAAAGGAAATGTGAAAAATTACATACATACACATACATACATAACATCACGCCTTCATTCCCAGAGTGGGGTAGACAGAGCTACAGAAATACCAACAGCTTTAAAAAGACTTAGTTGATAATTCTGTAACCACATTTCGCACTTTCAGGACATGAAGTTTAGTTTAGGTTAGTGTGAAAAATTACACATTTTTTTTTCTGATTTTAACCATTAGTTCTGTTAACGTCAATCAAACAACTCTGCCTATTAGGCCGAGTCGTTAGTCGTCAAGGTTGGCAACGCATTTGGACTCTTAGGGACGTATTAAAAAACTCATCTTGGCCGAGATGCCCGTCAGAACGTACGTTAGTACGTCAAAGTAAACGTCAAGCCATAGAACACGGGCATTTTTGACGCATCTTGAGACGAGCGTTACAGTCGAGATTAGTTTATCAATACGGCCCTTAGGATTTTCATTTCTTGATATTGTAGTCTTAAGAATTCAAATGTTTTCAGATCCCACTGCGTCAAAACGATATTTCGTTTGAAGTGTTTTAGAATCTTTTTTGTCTCGGGCGCCATTACTGTCACGTACATAAAAGTTCTCAAAACGTTGTCAATTCGGAAGCACGTCAAAGGCGATATAGTTTTTACCGTGTAGAATGTTATGTTCGGTGGGGGTGTGTAATGATCGGTATAAAAAGAATTCATATAATTTCGTTTGATATAATAACATTTGATATAATTTTAAAGGATATAATCACTCATTTTATGTAATAAACGATTGGTATATTATCAAAATATCTATCTTTATTTACTATAATTATCATTTGGTATATCATTTATTTATTATAAACATCATTTACTATAATCATCATTTTGTATAAAAATCATATTGTATAACTATCATGTGGTATATTATTTTTTATTGCCACATATTTAAAATAATTGTAAGGCAAAGCGGAGCTCCTATTCCGCTTCGCGCCTTGACACAATTCTAACCTAACCTAACCTATATATTAGTTGAGACCTAGGAGTTACCGCTCTGTAGGGTCACAATAGGTAACTAACAAACCGACCCTTGTGGTTGGACACGAGTTAGTATAGACAGTATTTTTATACCAACTGTACTTTATATGAAATGAACTTTATATCATAAGTTGATTATAGTAAATATGCATTATACTTAATGTATGTTACATAAAATATTTTTAGAACAAATGATCGTTATATAAAATGATAATTATATCATATTTTAATATATTAAATGTTGTTATATGATTCAATACTTATATCAAACTAGCGACCCGCCCTCGCTTCGCTCCGGGTTAAAGTATTATACATATAAACCTTCCTCTTGAATCGCTCTATGTATTAAAAAAAACCGCATCAAAATCCGTGGCGTAGTTTTCAAGATCTAAGCATACATAGGGACAGACAGCGGGGAGCGACTTTGTTTTATACTATGTAGTGATGAGCGTTATATCGATTGATATTATAGAAAATATTTTTATATCGATCTTTACGCACCCGTTCGGTGGCATATGTGTGCTCGCTTGCCTTGTATTTGGCATAAAAAATAAGACTATTCAAAAATAAGCTAAATAGTTGGTGCCATATCTCAGCGTCCGTGTTCTAATTCAGTCCATTTAGTCATTGCTTCTATTTCGTTCTGTCCATCTTTTGTTGCTGGCTGAGTCAGGCGGTCATTCGCCGTCGCGGTCTCGAGGAAATTGGAACAGGAAGGCTCGTTTTTGTTGTTCCTTGATGCGTTTTCCTATTGTGTTCATTGTCCGTGTTTTGTTGGTGGCTTGACGCCAAAATGTCACAAAGGTGATGAGGATGCTAACCGGTTTTTTGGTTTACTTTGTGCATGATGAATGATGAACAAGGCTTCATTATATTTATTATATAAATTAATTTATTGAAGCTCGTTTTCTAGCTCATGTGATTTTGCTATTGTAAGGTCTTTATTTCGATTGATGAGCGCTATTATTTTGTTTCTACGTCTTGGATTTTTTGTAAGTATTTAAGTGTATTCTTTATCTAGTATCTATTTCTAGTTCCAATATTTTCAAAACCTAGAGCTTAGTTTAGGAGTAGTTAACAATTTTGTTGACACGTTCCTTTTGGAAAGTGCTGGAAGACTTACAAAATCATAAACAGTGCCCGTGCGCAACTTACTTTAAAATGTTCATTGTCATTGTGAATTGGTTTCAGTATTTAAATCCCCTCGTTAGAATTCAAACACTTTAGCTAATTCTTTCAAATGTTTCTAATTTGTAAAACATTGGAATACCTTTTTAATGTGGCAGTGATTAATTATATATAATTAACCACATTACTACACACCACTACATTATTAATTAGTTAAGGAAAACGCTTTTTTATATGAAAAAAATGATCCGGGAACGTAGTTTGAATAAGAATGGTCTGTTTAAACCATGACATCATATAAATAGAGTTTTTATCCATACAAATATTATAAAATGTATAAATGTGAAAGTTACTTTGTCCGTCTGAACCGATTTTAATGAAATTTGGTTTAGAGTTAGCTTGAGTTCCGGGGAAGGACATAGAATAATTGTACATACATACATACATAACATCACGCCTTCATTCCCAGAGCGGGGTAGGCAGAGCTACAGAAACACCAACAACTCTAAAACAGCTTGTTAATAATTCTGCAACCACATTTTGCACAATCAGGCCAAGAAGATTACTAGTGTATTAGTGACAGGTTGCAAGCCCATCGCCTAACAGTACTACAAGCCCTTATTCCCTTAGTCGCCTCTTACGACATCCACGGGAAGACATGGAGTGGCACTATTCTAACCCGGCAACCACACGGGATTCCGGTAATTAGGACAGTTCAGAGGGATCAGCGGTAAATGCCTTCGCGGACCGAGTCGCAGGCTCACAGCTTGTATTAAATTCTTGGTTTTCATATCTGTTCACATTACAAAATTGTTTTTAACTAGGTTATTTTCCGCGACTCCGTCGTAGAAGTCGTTTGTCGGTATCCCCTCACTATAACCCAGACTATAATCTATCTCGGTGCCAAATTTCATTCAGATACGTTCAGCCGTTCTGGCGTAATTGAGTAACAACCATCCATCTAAACTTTCACAACATTTCATTTATAATATTAGTAGGACTTTGCGCGCGACTCTGTCCGCGTAGAACTCGTTTATCGCTATTTTCTCAGGCAGAGTCCAATTTTTCGAGTTAAAAATTGGCCTGTGTTGTATTTCAGACTATAATATTCGACAGCACGCTAGCCTAGTTGGTAGTGACCCTGCCTTCGAAGCTAGCGGTCCCGGGTTCAAATCCCGTAAGGGCAGATATTTGTGTGATGAGCACGATATCACGAGTTCCTGAGTCTTGGATATTTTCTATGTATTTAAGTATATATTTCTCTATGTAATTAAGTTTATCGTTGTCTAGTACCCATAGTACAAGCCTAGAGCTTAGTTTGGGACTAGGTCAATTTGTGTCACATTGTCCTGTGATATTCATTATTCATTCATAACATATCTGTGTGCCAAATTTCATCCAGATCCATTTAGCCGTTCTGGCGGGACTGAGTAACAATCATCCATCCACCCAAACTTTCTCATTTATAATATTAGTGGAAATTTGTAGGATGACAAGACTGTGGGTGGGATACGAAACTTTTAATAGGTATCTAATTAGGTTATGAAAAGGTGTTTGGATCGAGGAATCTTCCGCGTTGGGACATCTGCGAGTTAAATTTAACGTCGCTTTGTGTAAACGCGTCAGTCGGGACGCAAAACGCGTGCGTTCGTCTAAATTGGTCCCCGGGCTTGTTTGCCTTTCATGCTGTGGAAACAGGATTGTTGACAACTTGAAAACTGTAATAAGTTCTGGTGTTTACGCGATAAAGCGGTGGTGGCTTAGTGGCTTCAGGTGTTGATTACCGTTCGTAGATGATTCTAACGATAGACTCAACAACTATCACTAAGTTGACCGTGTCGCCTGTCACGTGTAATTGCACGGTTAGACAAAATGCGATCAAAGTGTTTGCGGGATACGTGCTGTTTTTCGGCGGGACATCTATCCCAAACACATACATACATAACATCACGGCTTCATTCCCATAGCGGGGTAGGCAGAGCTACAGAAATACCAACAACTCTAAAAGTTATTTAATTATGTTTAATCCCAAACATAATTTATACCCAAAGTGGGATAGATGACCCAAAATATAGAGGTCCGCAAAAATAACTAATACGCTGGAAATATTAAAGGTAATGTTTTTTAATTTGCATAAATTTGTAAGTTAAAAAAAGTACCCGCTAGTTTTACACATAAAGTCCAAATCAAATCAAATCAAATTATTTATTTGTAAAACAAAGGTAAAAATAATGGAATAGTCGTAAAAGTAGGCACGTATCACTATGTTCGGCCATTATAGGCATACACAATTATGTTATAATTATGTCAGGATCGTAGCAGGTGGAAAGAAGTGGTCTCTGCCTACCCCTCTGGGAAACAGGCGTGATTTATGTATGTATATATGTACAATTATGTTATGACAGATAGCATGAACTTATGTACAATTAGATTTAGTATGTTACGTATTACAAATTAAATACTCTAATACGGATTACAATTTAGTATTTTAAAAAGTATTTTGGTGTTTTGTCCTGAGAGATACGAGTGATTTCAAAAAGTGTGGCAGCTATCCTGCATTTACCCTATCCCGGCAAGGGCAGTTATTTGTGTGATGAGCACGAGTATTTGTTCCTGAGTCTAATACTTAGATATACAAGGACTATGTCAATACTGAAAGTCAACTCTATATCTACCTTTATTTTAATAGGTACATTTGGAACTCTCAATTTCAGAACAAAAACAAACGGGTACGTCTATAGGTGCTTCAGTTTAAACCAAACGTAACCAAAGCACTGCTGAAGTACTCCGCAGGGAAAGTAGGTGGGAGATCGACGACCCCATTCGAGTGTCCAATCGGCGAGTGGGTGGAATTAGTGATCGGCCGATGGAACAGGAATCCGTTGGGATACCTAACGAGGTGTGGACGCGTTTGGTAACCACTAAAGGCTCAGGCACATCAAACGCGTGTCGTGAGCGTCGCGTCGCGACGCGTGGCGTCAGCGACGCGGCACCCGGCACACTGCAGGCCGGCGCGCCGCGGCGGCAGCTTCACCGCGTGCACGCGTTGCTCATGCTTCGCTGCGGCGTTCGGTGTGACAGGTCGCGCGTCGCGCGCGCGTCAGTTGGCTTCAAGATGTCGAACGACATGGACTCTGATAAAAATTTTCTATTGCTTTTCGCTCTAAGTAGAAAAAAACGAGTTTGGGTACATGATATTAATACCAGACGGGAACAATATGGGGAATATCATCGTCTGTGCAGGGAACTTGAAAACCACGAAGATCGATTTTTCACGTATTTTAGAATGTCGAGAAATAGTTTTGACGAATTGCATGAATTATTGCGCCTTGCAATAATAAAAAATGACACAAATTTCAGATCCTCGATAACATCAAGAGAGAGTGTAGCGATTTGTTTACGGCAAGTGTAATTTTATGATTTAATATGTAAACAAAAATGTAGCCAACAACAAATCACGTGCAATTCTAAGTTGTTCCGAATATCATGTTGTTAGATGTATTAGGTATGTTGGTAAAATTTTGTTTGCCGCGACGATACCTAGGCGGCGCGGCGGCGGCGTTGTCAAAGCTTTGAGGTCGCCGCTAGCAGCTAGCTTCGATTCCGTCCAATGACTTATATCTATCTTATTACTTAAAGTCAAATCTGGTTTGAAGTCAGTCCGGAATGGCTTAGCAAGAGGTTTTGATTTGAACTTTGCAACCGGCCCGCGAGCTAATAGGAATATTCCTCGTATAATACCTATTCGTCACAGTGTCACTGGTGTTGTTACTGTGTAACCATGCCTTAAAAATGATTTAAAAAACCGGAGCTATAGTTTTTCCAAATATGCGGTCAAGGAGGTATAATGCGCGGCATGTAAGTAAAACCTGCGCAGAAGTCGATTTTAGGGTCTCATCTGTGGTGAGAGCGGGGCAGGAGTCGCTTCTCACCTCCGCCACCCCGCGCACGCATCGCTTTCGCCTGGGAGTACAGTCGAAACTACCTACCTGCGCAGTATTTTTTTTTTTATTTTTTTTTTTATTTTAAGGAGAAGGCACACGAGCACTCAGGCCACCTGATGGTAAGTGAAATCCGAGACCCATAGACATTTGAATTCTCAAGATTATAATCCTAAGACCTCAAATGCGCTGCCAACCCTGAGGACTAAGATGGAATGCCTCTATGCTAGTAATTTCACCGGTTGTCTTATCCCCACACCGGAACACAACAATGCGAACACTGTTGCTTGGCGGATGGTTAATGGATAAGATGGTGGTAGCGATCCGGACGGACCCTGCACAGGGTCCTACCACCACTAAACCTGCGCAGTAGCGGCCATGTTAGTTTTTACTTACGTGCCGTGGATTATAAGTACTTTTGTTTCAAATGCAGGTGAAATAAATACGTAGGTAGGTAGGTAAATTAAAAATTACTAATAAGTAAAACTTATTGGGTGTAAAAATTTACGATAGGTGTTGAGTTAGCAACATCTAGGTATTAAGTTGCAAAATTGAAATGATATGGACGGGTTTAAAGTTAAAATTGATGCGATTCGTAAATAAACTCGTGTAATGCCGCGCGGCGGCGCGTGCCGCCAAATACCTACCTACCTTTATAGTCAAAGGAAGCCGCCTTGCACTAAAGTGGCATTGTCAAAAGATTTCATAAATTATTTTTCATAACACTTACCTATAATCATAGTATTAACAGTTAACGAGTAGGTATGTAAGTAAAATAAGTATGGGTCGATTTCAAAAAAAAATACATAAGTACCTAGTTAAGGCTTAATGAAAACAAAATCACGATCGCTTAGGTACTTTGTGTTACGAAAGTTAGTCATACAAACTACAAGTAGGTACCTATATGGGTAACTTTCGTTACACAAAGGAATCAATTATGTTTTGTTGTTTTAATTCAAGCCCTTAACTACATAGTTAAAGTTTCTTCATAGTTAAAGTTTTTTGAAAACGTCTCGTATCCCTATCGATCAATATTTATACTTACCTACTTTAGATTTGTGTAATTACAATGATAATATAAATTTCACCTATACTTCGTAATCCATCGCGCATTGTAAAAAAATACAACCTCCTTGACGCCGTGCTGACGCGTCGCTGCGGCGACGCGCACGCTACGCCCCACTGTGACGCTAAGCATGGCGGCCGTATTTAATACAACTTCGAATACACGCGCGCGCGACGCTGCTGCTTCGCGCGCGCCGCGCGCCGCGCTGCCCGAGTTGTGCGCGGCGACAGCGACGCGTAGCAGTTTGAAGGCGTGCACGCGTTACTTTTTGATGTGACGGGTCAAATTTGATTTGTTGTCTTACAACTTGCGCGTGACGCTTTCGCCGCGCGTCGCTTCTGACACGCGTTTGATGTGCCGGAGCCTTAAGCCTCGAGTATCTTTAGAGGCTATAAACGTGTCAGAAACGCGTTTTAAATGAACTCTCTCTATCTCGACACAG
Organism: Acleris holmiana; assembly: GCA_949316455.1. Classification (NCBI taxonomy): domain Eukaryota; kingdom Metazoa; phylum Arthropoda; class Insecta; order Lepidoptera; family Tortricidae; genus Acleris; species Acleris holmiana. The sequence continues at coordinate 18,036,737 of OX438775.1, forward strand.
GATGGATATTAGTTTTTGTGGTTGCCGGGTTAGAATAGTGCCACTCCCCATGGATGTCGTAAGAGGCGAAAAAGGGAATAAGGGTTTGTAGAACAGTTAGGCGATGGGCTTGCAACCTGTCACTAATACACTAGTAAACTTCTTGCCCTGATTGTGCAAAATGTTGTAACAGAATTATAAACAAGTATTTTTAGAGTTGTTGGTATTTCTGTAGCTCTGCCTACCCCACTCTGACAGGCAAACAGACACACCCAAATGCTGATAGAATGGGATTAATAATGGACATCGATGACTTGTTTAGCTTAGTTGGTAGCGTCCTACAAAGCTAGCGGTCCCGGGTTCAATACTCGGTGTGGGCAAATATTTGTGTGCTGAGCGCAAATATTGGTTCCTGAATCTTGGATGTTTTCTTTGTATTTCCCTATATGTTTATCGCTGTCTCGTATAAAAGCCATGAGAGTAGGACTTGGCCAATTTGTGTGATATTGTCCCCAGATATTTATTTAATATATTGAAGCGTTACTCAATGGTTGCCCACCTCGAGAAAATTGTGAAAATGCGTTGAGCGATCAGTCATAAATATATACACGTTCCCAAGACGTCAAAAACATCTACACGACACTACCTATGCTACTAACAATAAAGTTCAAGTTTACATTTATGATGCGATGGATGTATGTATATGCCTATTGTACCTATTTGAAGACTATGAAAACGGCTAAAGCTGGGTACGAATCTGAGCGGCTCAGCCTGAGGCATGCTCGCCCTGCGCGGCGAGCTGCTCGCGAGCCAAATTGTTGCACATAAACATTCGCGGGTGAGGCAGCCTACTTGACGCGAGCCGTCATTTCAAAATGGCGTCTGACACGATGGCAGCCGCGGCTGCGTTTATCATAATTCACCGAATAATTAACAAAAAGAAGACGAAATCGCCTCGGTAGTGGAACGGCTCGTCAACTTTATCAAATTTGTACGCGCCTCGCCCACAGACAAGTTAGAACTTGTCGTTCTGCCCGCGGCACGCTCGGATACACGTCAAAGTTACGCGAGGCACGCACACCGAGGCGCCTTTGAGCACGGTCAAAAGACCGACTCTCGACGGCTCGCCGCGCGCCGCTCGCCCGCTGCTCGCGCACAGCGCTTGAGCGCGTACGAATTTGAGCTAAATTAGTGAGCCGTGCATGCCTCAACCCGAGGCTGCTATAATTCGTACCCACCTTAATAGTTACTCTAGATTCTTTTGTAGCATTCAGAAAGCTAGCCTTTAATATGTTTATACCTAGACCGAGTATAAAAGTATGACAAAGGCCTAATGCCTAAGGACAGTTGCAGAAGATAAGATGTCTTTGCTCTTACTTCTATGAATCTATGATAGTGCAAGACGACACCATAGTTTGTTTTGTTGCTCAAAAGTTACAAGTGGCCTCACTAGAAGTAAGACCAAGACATCTTATCTTCTGCAAGTGTCCTGGCTGGTGTAATCCACGCTCTACGTGAGCAAGCGCATTCAAAGCCTAAGTTTTCACTTTGCATGTATTAACGACGCAAATAGGCGCTGAATGCGCTAGTATTTATCCACCTATCTATTGCTAAGTGACTAGAAAGTTCCTTTCCCTTCAAATATAAGGCTTTGTCATTATGTAAGGGTGAAATCGCTTCCTTGTCACAGCGGGAAGTGTCACCCGTGGGAAGTGTACGAGTTATGAATTTGATTGACGTCAACTTCACTGACATAACGTCGGTTAGACTGCAATACCGCAAAACTAAAAAATTCAATAAGTTGCTAAATGTGCCTTACTGACTTACTCATTAAGGAGTATTTTGCAACTTGTTCAATTTGGTACTTACGCGGTATTGCAGTTTTTCCGACGATAACACTTGCGATACATGTGCAGCCAGAGAGTTGAAACTTACTAGGTACCTACCAGGGAATGCAAATAACCGGTTAATAACCGAATGTAGTATGAAAAAGACGGTTAATAACCGATTTTAACCGGTTGTTTGCATTCCCTACAGGTACTTAGCTACATGTGTAGTATCAGAAGTAATTTAAATTAGCAGTAAAAGTTGGAGACTAGATATTATTATTATTGGGAGGGTTTAGATGGGCCTTGTGTGCTTCGACCATTGCTGATCTATAGTGGCCGCCCTTTGTTTAAAGTTCACTGTAAAGGCCCATTGCGTCCAGAAAGGACCCCGAAAAAGTTGTTAGGAAAATGTGGTTTTAGTCAATTTTCATGAAATTTAGATAATATGTATCTAAATTATTTAGATAATATGGACATATACCACACAAACACCACACCGACTAAATGTGGCACCTAATTGTGGTGGGTTACCTAATTGTAATGCCATTTTTCTTTATTTCTTGCCACATTTAGTCGGTGTGGTGTTTGTGTGGTATATGTGCATTTTGCACTGACATTGACATTAGACATGCAATAGATAACTTCTCCATATCATCACAACAGAGGTTAAGGTTTAAAACAACACAACGCCGGGAAAATACATAGATCTGCCTGTAGGTATAAATTAAGATCGTATCTCGGGAACGGCTTCGTTAACCGTGGTAGCACCCGAAGGGACTTTTGATCAGGGCACTTAAGTCTATAATATAACATATCTAAATTTCATGAAAATTGACTGAAACCACATTTTCCCAACAACTTTTTCGGGGTCCTTTCCAGATGCTTTGGGCAGAGAGTTCTTGTGGGTCCATGACGTGTCACCGTAGGTAGATACTTCTGTTGCGCATTAGTGGTCCGCATGAGTAGAGGACATGCATCGCTGTCTCCTCTGTCTCCTAACAGAACATGTATGACGCTTCTAGATGAGACTAGTTGCTATGAATTTAGTTACACAATAAGGAAGGACAACAATAGATTTTAATGACATCATGGCAAATTGATCAGTCTGGAACTGCATAGGTATCTACAACTTAATAATAACTTGACCATAACTTAGTCATAAAACATGTAAACATTGCATCTTAAAAAATGTAGTGGTATTGCACCGCCATATAAGTAAGTACAAGTAGGTGCCTAGGTGTATACATTTTTATGTTTTATTAATTTGCTCTTGTAATAACTCCGAGTTTCGACACGTTTTCCTGTTCAACTGCACATGATATTTTTATTTTATATTCATTGTTAAGTCGTTGTGGTAACTACAAAGATTAAGACTACTTAGCCTAGACCAAGACTAGGTAAAAGAAATTTCAAACATCGGCTAAGTTTGCTTAATTTAACCAGTACTCCACAAAGGACCAATGTTTGACACTGACTCTTGTTCAAAGAAGATAAGAGTTATTCATTTGTTTTGCAACAATCAATTTATAACCCTATGATCTTTGAATTAAAAGGTTCTGTCAATGATCGGTGCATGTCAGCTAAAATAATAATAATGGGTACAACATCACTCAAATTGATCTAGTCCCAAACTAAGCTCTCGGCTTGTACTAGGACAACAATAAGCATAATTAAATAGAGAAACATATACTTAAATACATAGAAAACATCCAAGATTCAGAAAACAAATATTCGCGCTCATCACCCAATATCTGCTCTTACGGGGATTTGAACCCAGGACCGCTGGCTTCGGAGGCAGCGTCACTCCCAACTAGGCCAACGTGTCAAGCACCAATAATGCTTTACATTAATTGAAATATATAGATAATATGCCCTGCATTAGTTATATTAATTATTTATTTAAATATATGTATTTACGTATAATTATACTATGTAGAATAATAAAATCACTTAAAAAAAACCTTCCAAATTTAAGGGAAAACATGGTTATTTTATTGCACCTACCTACTTTTTGATTTCATTTTCACCTTAAGGTTGACTGGTAGAGAATGCATTTAGCATTAAGTCCGCCTTTTGTACACTATGTTAATAAATTAGTCATGTTACTGGTGCATCCAACAATTGATTGACAAAGGCAAACAGTTAATTTATAGTAACTTTAATTAGTAATGTAGAGACATTAATTATTATAGCAACTTAATATACTTTTTAGATCTTATGCATAACTCAATCTTCTTTGACATCTGTAATATTGCAGTCAATCTTCGATTTGACTCTCAAAGCCTAGCCGTCCTTCTCCATGTTGGCCCGGCATTGTTTTTAAAATCATCTTCCTATCTTATATGAGGTCTTCCTCTGTTCCTTTTCCCTTCACGTGGGTACCATTCAGTTATTTATTATTCCTATCCATCTCTTTTTCTACTAAGTAGGTCGCACGGGCACTTTTACACGTCAAAACTCTACTAGCCCGTCAAAGAGACCACCACTGAGAAGAAGCGCCACAGGAAACTCAAACACAGTAATTTTTTTAAAAATATTGCTTATGACAATGATAGAACTTAACCTAGCATTACATAAAACAATGAAAAAGATAGTGTTGAAACTTCTAATAAACACAAGAGCAAATAATTAAAATAATAATAATATTTACACCCATGATGATTCTAAACTAAATTAAATAAAAAATGAAATAATTTCCTTTTGTTAATTGTGTGTACATCAATAACTTTACTTTTCTTCCTTATGTTTTTTAGTCAAATTTTGTCTTTCCTCTTTATATTCAAGCATTAATTAGACACCATAAAAAAATTACAAATGACTTGTCTTATCACTTGTTTAGGTAAAACAGATTACTATGATAATAACAGATATGGGTCAATAACACGGTCAAGCTCAACCATGTGCTGAAAAGACTTCATCATGTTTGCAAGAATGTGTTCACTTCTCGTTCTATTAACCAAACAAGTAACTGGTTACGCACATTATGCACATGATGTCAAACATTCTTGTGAAAACTCATGTAAATACTCAAGTCTATCAGCACTATCAAAATATGAACACATTTAACATTATAAAGTTATCTGCCAAGTATTTTGATGCCGTGTCCATAACCAAAGGTATTTGGTACAGCACCATTCAAAATAAAGTGTTTTGGGTTCCCTGGTTTGATAATGCCTGCCTCCCCAGGGATTTACTCGTGATAGCATTATGTATAAGATCTGGTCACATTCCCTTAAATTTATTTTTAAGTATGATGAGAGTTGTTCAGTCCCCTTTGTGTGAAAGGTGCAATAAAACTGAAGATTTAATCCATTTTTTGATAGAATGTGACCAGAATAAAAGTCTCAGGGATAAATACTTGAGTCACCTCAATCTGTATAATGGTGAAGTGAATGCTGTGCTGGCACGCCCGTTGTCTAGTGATGCTAGGTATTTTAATTTACAAATTTGTTAAGCACTCCTTTATTGCCAGAGATTCACGCTCTGGGGGGAGAGCCCCATGATTATTTCTTATATAAGAGTCTCCCCATGAGGCTGACATAGTCACGTATGTGTACTAAAGCCTCCATAAAATATCAGATTCAAAAAAAAGAAAAAAAAAGTTATCTGCCATTGTTTCCATCTGGGAGCATGCCTAAGCATGTTTAAACCTGTAATTTAAAATAACAGATTGGCAGAAACGGACAATATATTTGTGCTAATCTCAGAAAGGACTAGATATATTTACGTAAGAGGATCCTCAAGCGAGGCTTAAATCATGTAAGCTGTCATAAATTTCCCATAAATTTAGCTCTGGGAGAATACAGTATAAAGGAATACATGAATAATGATTATTTTAAAAATGATAATGATATGTAGTATGCGGTATAGTTAAGTAAGGGTAAAATGTAATTTGTAATCTGATGATCTCAGTATTTATATACATAATATTTGACTTTGTTAAACTTATGTAATATTATTGAGAAATAAATAATTAATCTATCTTCATAATGTTTATTACCCCATAAATCAAGTCTATTTCTTTAATATTTTGAATATGTTATTAGTTAATTAATATGAAAAACTAAGTTTGTACAATTATATTTTGTTAGTTTTCTTTTTGTTGGAAAGGATAACATACAGTACAGTACAGAACTAGTTTTTCATATTATCAACAATAAAATATATTATGACTAGGTTTAAGTTGAGGGAAACTTTATTCCATTTTGTATTTAAAAAAATAATAATTTTGTATGTCACTATAGTTAAGAGCAATTCTCTAAGAAGAATTAAAACTATAAAACTTTGAAGTTTTACCCATGCCAGGACAGGTTATTCATGTTTAAAGAATGCTCAGAATAACTTTGGCATAAATAGATGTGTAAATCTTAAGTATTTTTTGCAGTAGAACAAGTCCTTGGCCGTTAGTTTGTTTTTTTTTTTCCAATGTAAATAAGTGTTAGTTTAAATTTGCAAAATATGTAGATTAATAATTTGTTTTGAATATAAAAGTATTAATTACAATATATTTATATATTTTCTACTCATTGTTATATCAAACCGTAACACAAAACAAGGCTTGCACATTATCACAAATCAGATATAATAAAAAATAGGTTATAAAAATTACGTACGAGATCATTTTTACGAAATAAGTCTGTAAGCCCGTTTTTAGGCACGTGGCATATTCCACAGAAGAAATCAGTTAACTCGAGCACATAATAATTTAACATCCTAACTTCGTGAATAACAAGCGGAATTCAGGTAACTGTGCTCAATTTCTACAGTTACTCCGTCACTTCATTTGGCATGAAATCGAGTATTTACGTAAGTCGAGCCAAATATTTTCCAACCGTATCCATCTTCGTAGTAACATGTAATATAATCGAGGAATAGTTTATCAACCATAGCATTTAATACTTACTTTTAATCGCGTTAAATTCCCATCCCTCGCTGCATTGAATACGGCTGATTTGAAATCCATTTTGCTGTAGTGTAAGCGACGCAAAAACTTGCAATAATTAAACTACCACTTCATGAACAACACTTCTTTTTGAATATAATCATTGAAAACGCACTGTTTCACGTGGCAAAATAATAAAAGCAAACAAAATGTATAGTTTATTTCAAAACACTCCGACACGATATTCCTGCTCATCGAACAGCTGCAACGCGACGGCAACGGTCTGCCATTATCGCTCTTTTGTCGGTGTGACCACATCTAAGAACTAAATGTCCTCAAATACCCCAGATATTTATTATTCACTTAAATTAATAATATTGAATCTTTCAAGATTTCTAAATGATTTTTACAATAGTTAATAATTGCTACGAGGATGTTAATTACCATACTTTAAGACCCTACATTTTGATTTCGTCGTCTTGGTGTCGCAGTAATCTAAGTTATTGTTAGACTCTGGACTCTTGCTTGTCACGATGATATCACAATGGGGTAGTTTGGGAAGTAAATGGAATAGTGTTAATTAGTACGGAAATCTAGTCTATTGGCCCTGGTGTTCAACGGAATAAAATGATAATTAGGCATTCACGACATAAATTTCCTAAGTAATAATTTTATTGATTAATTATCATTCGTTAACTGACTCTTCGTAGCGGATCAAAACTTGTTCTAAATGACGATATTGTTACTTTTATATATCTGTGTGTTAGTGTGTATTTATTATTTTAGGTTTAATACTCCAAATTTATACTTAGTTATAGCTAGACCCCGGATTTTTGTAACAATGACGTCACAATAGGGTAGTTTGGGGAGTAAATGGAACGGTGTTAAATATTTTTTTATTAACTAGGCATTCACGACAAAAAATATTATTATTACCGCAAGTCATTTAGAAATACTTTTGATCTGTTACGGAGAGTCGAAACACAATCACTAGAGCTTTCAGAATCGATTTTGATTGTGGATAACATACAGAGCGTGCTATCAAAATTTATTGTGCACGAAAGAGGACGAAACATATATGAAAAGTTAAGATTTGCCACGTTGCGTAACATTAACATTCTTAATGCAGGTCAAGAAATACAAATTATTCCAAGCAACCGTAACAGATCCTGCTTTGATAACCACAAGCTTTTCAAATATGCTCCAATAACACCTGTCGAAGTGAAAAGAAGCTTTTCCTTTTTGAAGTGGATGTATTCTGCTAGAATACGTAGCCTAACCGCAAGTCATTTAGAACAACTTTTGATCTGTTACGGAGAGTCAGTTAACGAAAGAACAACTTCGATAAATTAATCTATTGATAATTGACTTATAGGTAATTTGTATCGTGGATACCTGATGATAAAATTTTAATTCCGTAGAACACCAAGAGAATAGGTTGCCGTATTAATTAACACCGTTCCATTTACTCCCCAAATTACCCTATTGTGACGTCACTGCCACAAAGATCCGGGGTCTAGTTATAACTGCACCAGTATTTTTTTAATTCTTGTGGTCATCTGTTATTGGTTTACTTAAATGTATACATATCTTAAATATATAAATAAGTAAATGTACTAGTTCATAGTTAGCTAAATGTACCCTTAATTTAACAGCGTGCATCACAGTGAACATACCATAACGTATACATTTTTGTTTTTTTAATTGATATTTTTGTATGTTAATTCAAAATCGGGTTTGAATTCACGACTTTTAATTTAAGAGTTAAGAAAGATAATTTTAGGTACGAAACGTCGCAAACCCGTATTTTTTTCTCAATTCAATCCTCAACTCCTCATATATATCGTCCTTTTTCGTGCAGTTATTTTTTGAGCAGGCTATGAATGTAATCCACAGCCGAAATAGTTTCTGAAAGCTCAAGTGATGGTGTTTCCGATGTTTTTATAACCTTGAAATGCATACGTATATATTTTTTTTCTGGAAATTATTACGATAGTTTTATTCGAGTCTGGCCGGGCGTGAAGAGCATTTTAATGTCTGTTTTTTTTTTAATATAGTACTACATATATTTCATCTAATGATCACAGGTTCTGATGTAATAAAATATTATTACGATGAACCGCATTAGACTAAGTTTCCGTACTAACACCATTTCATTTAGTCCCCAAACTACCCTATTGTGGCGTCATCGCAGCAAGAGTCCGCAGTCTAGTTATTGTGTTTTATGCATTTCCCAAAGAAAACTCGCTGGTTCAATGGAGTGTATTTATTACTGTTACAACACTTACAACCAGTATTTAATTTTAAAATACGACAAACCATTGAAAATATTTGTTTTCCTTTATTTCGAGGTGTATTCATAAACTGGCAACTCAAATGGAAATATGACATTGTTATAAATGTCAAAATATAGAAGCGTTCCGATTTACGTAAACTTCCCTTACCATGACAAAGAGAAACATACGAAAAAAATAACAAGAAACAAGTCATTTGCAATAAAAAACGCAGTGTCCTCTATAGGCGACCCACGATGCGACGCGATACGACGCGAAAAATCAAAATCAGCTGCGTCTGAGGAAGATTTCCCGGGAGTCTACGCGTTCGCTCGCAAATCACTTATTTGTCTTGGCACGCTGCATATGAAAGATGTAAAGAAACATAAAATGAGGGCGGTGTTAAATTGGTAACGTAAAATGGTTAAAATGGATAATAAGATACCGGTGAAATTAAGGCATAATGCAAAGAGGCATTCTATCTCAGGCATTCTTCTCCGCAATGATGGTCTTCTCCGAAACGGTAGTAGATTCACTTCTTATTACCGACGTGTAAAAAAGCCCTATTGTGGCCTATTTACTGAATAATCATTTTGATTTTGATTTTGATCTTTATCATCAGAAATGCAGTCTTAAGAGTGTAGACTAAAAAACCGGCCGTAAGTGCGAGTCGGAGTCGCGCAAAGGGTTCCGTACCAATCTCTCTATACAACCACGGAAAAACTGCAAAAAAAACACGTTTGTTGCATGGGTAAATATTAATTTAATTATTTTTTCTTAAAGTGAACATACCACTAAATATTCTGTAAGTATTTAAAAAGTCTACCTGTTGCCATTATTAATCAAGCAAAAAAACGCCAAAAAAAACCACGTTTGTTGTATGGGAGCCCCCTTTAAATATTTATTTTATTTTGTTTTTAGTATTTGTTGTTATAGAGGCAACAGAAATACATAATTTGTGAAAATTTCAACTGTCTAGCTATCATGGTTCTTGAGATACAGCCTAGAGTCCTTTGGGTACGGAACCCTAAAATCTATTTTTTCACTTCGCATTCTCGTAAACTCCTTCTTTTACTGGGTATAGGCTGCATAGTGCATTTTATGCACTAAAAGACAAACATAGTGGTTGGTGGCAGTGAACCGGACACTGGCTCAGCATAATGCCGAGGTTCTAGGCACCTGCAGCGCTGATTTTCAGACAGCTTTGAGTGTGACAGACAGACAGAACGTTGTAGAAACTAGTAAATGAATGAAATGTATTACTTATTATTAAACAAATAATACTCGTAAAGAGATATACAACGTGTTACATAATAATCTGTAATTTATTTTTTACGGATTATTATGTAACACGTTGTATATCTCTTTATGAGTATTATTTGTTAAAAACAAGCATTATTAACAAAAAATACTACAAAACCAACGTATGGCTTGGCAGTATTGCATTCAACCTAAGTTAAAAATTTCATGCAGAAATATAAAAAAAAATATAGAAATACAGTGGCGGGAAAGAGGTCTTGTTTTGACTTAATTGTTTTCTTTGCATAACTTGTTGTGTTAAGGAATTTAATTAAAATGTCATCAAGTGAAGAGGAAATAATGCTCAAACCTAACACACTAACAGAAATAAATGCAAAATAATTAATTGAACAGATGTTGCCACCTGAAAAGTTTTTTTAGATTATCACATTTATCACTGCTTTATTTCCTCATAATCAAAGTAAAAAGAAGAGTGTATAACTCGGTCTTAAAACCCATTTTATCCTCGACCTAATTGTCCACCATAATTCTTGGATGAAATGGTTTGTTTTATGCCCTTGTTGTACAATCTAATATGAGTGCAGACAAAGGATAGATGTGATAAATGGTAGAAAATGCTTTATTTCTTAAAATGAGTAATGTACATTATGATAGTAATGAAGGGTTGCATTGCTTTTTTTTATTATTTTAACCCTTTATAAGACAGAGCAGAGGCTATTTACCAGATTACTGTAAGTTGAAATTTATCTTTACTACCTACATTTTATGATGCAATTTTAATTGTATTTTCCTGAAATATAACATCATTTAATATTAGATGATGATGACTCTTTAGAGCCTTGCGATACCATGACTGTATTTCATTTTGGCCTAGTATTTTTACTTTAACGGGGCCTTATAAAGGGTTAAACCTAAGTTGGTACATTATGAAAAAAAACTGTACATAGTTTTGAACTATGATAAGATTGGCTACATGCAATCACATTGTTGATTAAATTTTTAGACATAGTATAAGCAACATCAAATAATAGTGTAACCATTTAAGGAAGACCGGTGTCTCTTAACACAGGTATCCCACATACTTAAAAGTAGACACCGGCCCCATTTAATGTTAAGAAAATTTTGTTGTTACTGAATAAATATTTTTGAATTTTTTTAATTTTAATAGTTAAGAACTTTAATAAAAAAAACTTATAATTGATTCCTTTGTGTTACGAAAGTTACCCATAATGTTTCTATTCCTAACTTTCGTAACACAAAGAATGCAATTGTGATTTTGTTTTCATTAAGCCTTTAAATGTTTTTTTTTTTTTTAAATGACTCCTGCACCTATACATAGACAGAGATGATTGGTATATTATATTTTTCTGATTTTCAAAGAGCATAATTACTTGTATTTATATGGATTTGCAAACCAAGTACATCTGATATGATTCAATTATGATGAAACTCTTTGTTGGTATGCTAAAAGAAAAAAAAAATTGCTGATTTATGCTTCTATTTTTCTTCTGCTATCCCAGTAGTAACTTAAATATGATTGTGAGTATGTTTAAAAGAATCAGCGGAACTGAAACAAACAAAAAATAATTATAAGTTTAATGTGGGCATTGCAGCTTCTAAACTAATGAACCAATTATTATTTTTGTTCACACCCCTCTGCTTGTATTGGGTTTGCACAAAAAGCCTAATTTCATGCCAAATACTGTTATGAAAATTTAACAACTTAATTTTAATCTCATATCATTTATTGTTACTAACAATTGTAAAAAATATTTGCACGCCTGCATGCATGCTGAACACATTGGAATGATTTTCAGAAAATCTTTTTACTGTGCACCTGCAGGGCACCCAAGAAAATATTCTCTCAAAATTCACGTCACTAGGTGCAGCAGATTAGGCTGAACATTGTTTCAGTCAGTCAGTTTCATATGTAGTGATAATAAAGAATACACTTACTTCTCGTTACAGTTCTTATCGATCTAACCAAGTTTAAAATCTGGAATTTTACAGTTGACTGGTCTTCGAATCCTTGATTTTGGCTAAGAGCGCCCCAACCCACTGAAAAGTAATTAAGTATACTTAATTGAGATAATTAGTAAGCACAATTTATAATTCACCGATATTAGGAAGTTCGGAACCTAATGATATATAATATACTACGGTAGAAATAGAAAACTGTTACAGTAAACCTAATTTCTTTCGTGTAATCGTCTGGTAGATATTCTTACTTTTCTGCATGAACCTTTCTTCGTGAAGTACACAAACGGCATTGAGACAAAGTAATGACGCTTCGAACAAATTCCATAAAGTTAACATTTTTGCTAAATAATAAGCTCCTCTGCTTTTCCAACAGTTAATTCAGTAGTAAACTGCGGTTGCAAGCCAAGAGCCCAAGAAGATTTTTAACATTTGTTTTGACGTAAAACTGACAAATCGACGAGAGCTGTAACTGACAGAACATTTTTTTAAATAAGTTTTGGTAGGAACCTATGGAACACACTACTACAGCATTCTTCATGTGGCAAATCGCAAATCATGTTACCAAAAAACCGGGCAAGAGCATGTCGGAGCCATGGAATTATTAGTACATCAGGAATGCTTACTTGAAAAAAACGTGACAAATCAAATTCTGCCCTCATACGAAAGAAAGCAGCTATCTGTTATAGGAATCGTATTGTAAAAGAAACCTTATGTGTAATCGTGCAGAGTTAAGTATGCTCCAACTATCATAGTGCTAATAGCCGCCTTCTTTGGTATGACGGCAGAATTAAACTCAATGTTTTATTTTAGAAGGCTGTATTTGTGGTACGTAATAAAGTATAAAAGCCGGATGAGACTTACTATGTGTTAGTTGGTCCCTCTTCCACAATTGCCATGTTAAAGAGTTACGATGTCCTGTACGAATATTGTTTTTTTTTTTTTTTTTTTTTCAGTATACTCGTATGTATTAAAAGTAGGCACAGCGAATGCATGCATTACATATTAAGTTATTATTTTAAGTAAACGCTAGTTAACATACATTACATATTAAGAAGAGATTAAAAAACTAGCAACACTGATATATTAAAATGGCAGTAGCTTTCAAATTACTTCACTTTTGAAAGGAAATAACATTTATTTCGGATTTTGAGACTTTTCGTGTAATTTAGTTTAGAACTATGGTTAAAACGAATTGTGCTGTGAGTGGCTGCAACAAACAAACTTATCCAGGTTGTGGGATATTCTTTCACAGGCAAGTTTGTGTGATTTCTGTTAGTAGGGTGACCATGAGCAACCATTAATATCATTATTGTATGCGAATTTCAGACTGCTTGCGACTGTCGAAATATAAAAAAAAATGGATTGAGGCGAACTGGATCGTATTTAGTTTACATTTCAAGCATGAATATTACATTACAAAAGCTAGAAAAAAGTGGAAACCTGACGATGAGGATGACAACTCATGCAAAAGAGTAGTCACATAAATAATTGGCTCTTGGGCTATTTTACGACAAAAACTACATAAAACCATTTTATTTAGCTACTAGGTCTTTATTAAAATTAAATAAATGATATGTTTATGTGTATAATATGTATTGTGTTTTTTTTTACGCAATTAAATTAATGAATACCAGCAGGGCTAGTACGATAGCATTTATAGCCTACATAATGTTTTACGTCGGTGACAAAACACTATCGTCCTACTAGTGCTGGGCGACCAAGTTTTACTCTAATAGCTTCCATCAGAATTGTTAGAGCAGGGTTCTTGCTTCGAAAAAAAATTCTCGTTTAAAGGCGTGTCCACAGATTAGAAGGTATGGGGCGTGTCCGCTGCGCCAAAAAACTAACAAAACATGTTAGCAAAATGCGTTACAAAACATGTTTAGGTTCACCTGCACGTCCATTGCGACTTTGGAGTGAACGATGTATTGTTTGTTAATAACATTTCACTTTTGTTTTGATTGGTGTCATCCCAGTACAAACGTTAAAAAGTAAAAATATGACCCCCTCCCCCGCACACGCAAGCGGGAAATGTTTTCCATCAGTGACAGAAAACATGTCTCTGTGTTTTTAAACAATAAAACATGTTGGCCACGCCCCTTATCTGTTCGAAAAACATGTTAGATGTTTAAAAACATCGACAACACGGCGCAGCTGATGCGGCTTTAGGGCCGGTGGGGCTTGTACAACTAATTTGTCCGCAGATTGCAATTAAAATTATGGTCACCTTTCAGCGCGCGTTATCGATACAGTGCACCTCCCAGATGTATGTAATACTTACTATTTCCATGGTCGGACCATGCTCAGTGTAGGGTTCCGAAGCCGTTAAGTACTACAAACATAAAAAACAACAAGTAATAACTACTTGTCCATTTAAAGTCATTTGGTGCCGTCTTAGATAATTTTAGTACCTGAGTAAACACTTTAATCGCCTGTATCTCAAGAACCGATGACGTCTTCACTCTCAGTCATGATAGTTTACTTTTAATTTAATATTGAGCTTCATTTAAGTTTTTTTTTCAGATTTGTAGTTTTTTGTAGTTTTGGCTGTAGGGGGACGACGAGGGCTACAGCTGGGTCTAACAAAAATTGACGCTATAAAGCTTAATATTTCATATACGGATCCCTTATAATCGAAAGTTTGTTTTCACAAACCCACAATACTTTTGAAAGACCTATCCAATGTCACCCCATACTATGGGGTAGACGAGAAAAATAATACCTTCACACGTCATGTGTAGGGGAGGTACACTAAAAAAATGTTTTTTCAAGGTTTTATTTTACCACTTTGTTGTCGTGAGTATAGTACCCAGCCGATGAGAAGTCAATCCTGACACCTGTCATCGCAGTACAATTTATAGCCTATTCTTAGGTTTGAGGTTATAATTTGTACTGGAATGACAGGTGTCAGAATTTACTGCACAACGGCCGGGCACTATAATATCATAATATATGTATATTATGTATATTCATGCCAAATTACAGCTTTTTAGTACTAAGACTCTCTGAGCTATGCTGCGGACAGACGGACGGATGGACGGACGGACCGACGGACGGACAAGGCGAAACTATTAGGGCTCCTAGTTAGACTACGAAACCCTAAAAAACTATATTAAACAATCAGAACACAGACTACTTAAGAGATACCATGTAATCTGAAGAAAGAAAATCAAAGGAAACCGCTCGATGAAATCACCAGAGATCGAACAAATGGGCGTCATTACTCGCAATAATATGGACATGACTCCAATTTTAATTAAACTTATTTCTCACCTGAACTTTAATCTTTAACATTTGCAGGATAGTAATAAATGAATAATACAAAGACGTCAGGAGTGGCCATTGATATTATATTAATTTAAGTACATAAGTTTGCTCCATTAACATCCGTGGATTGCGAAAGGAGCTTTCACCTCATAAGTTTATTTTAGCCGTGAAAAGGAATAAAATAACCTCGGAAAAATTATAAAAAATAATTTTTACTTGCTTTAATAAATCAACAAAATAACAAGTGATTGTATCATCTATTTACTGATTATTACCTACTGCCTTGCAAAGGATCAAAATTATTTGTAGGGTAGGTAAGTAATCAATTTAATGTAATTCAATTTGTTGAATTAAAATCTGTGAAGTCATGTCCACATTATTCCGATCCGCGCCCATTTGTCCGATCTCTGGAAATAACGGAAGGTTCCATAGATAATAGGTACAACTGTACACCGTGTTTTTTTTGATTTACGATAACTTCGGCATATTGTTAGGTACACGTATAGAAACTACGTGGTACATTAGATTTTAAAATATTGAAAAAAAAAAAAATATTGTTTAGAACAAAGTAATTAAATGTTGTGTCTTCAATCATTCTATTTTTTTTTTTTTTTTTTTTAAGTAATGGCTTTCACATCTTTTTATCAGGATGTATTTCGCCAATGACTAATCATTCTAAAACGGTCTTTAGAGTTAACTCATAGTTAGTGTCAAATACGTCAAGTCAGCGTGACATACACACACACAAGTAAAGATAACACTTGACAGGTGCACGACCTAACAATTGAAAACTCTTTACTCATAATAGGTGATTAAAAGAAAATTGTTAGGTATCAATTAAGAGCCTTTTACATTAGTTTAACGTGATTAACTGATTAATTTTAATAATTGAATATCTTTATAACCGTACGAGTTATCATATGTCTGTCTTCGGGAAATTAGCTTAATTTGACTTGAAGAACGTGCCCTTAAAGTTATCGTAAATCAAAAAAAACACGGTGTATAATAGCGCTACGGAACCCTTTGTTTGCGAGTCCGACCTTTAGACATAACTAACATGACAATTATGACATCCTTATAATCTGTGTGTCCGAATCGTACTTCGGTTTTATCTGTCACTTAAGTCACTTCTGTCAGTCAGGTTTTTATCGTTATTACGTCGAAAGTTCGTGCATTTATTTTAAATTGAATTGTTCGTGAATTTCTAAAACAATATTTAACAGTTAAAATAATGATATACAGTTAAAACACCACAAGCTTATGTTACTAGAATAAGAATAATCATGGAATCTACGTTGCTCGTATCAGGGGATCGGAAACTGGAAGATCGTGTTGTTGATATTCCGGAACCTATTACAAACATGGAACGTAAAGATTTTGGGTTTAGTGTAAAATATCTAAATACTGAACATGTAACAAATCTGAAATTGAATGATAATAGTAATACTAAACAGAATACAATGAGTCAAAGTGCCCGTTTTGATCAACCAACTCTTCAATCTTATACACCCGTGGACATTTCTCAGGCAGGAAGAGGTAAACAATCACCTGTGGAGCCAATTGCATCTACTTCAAAAGCTTTTCATTCTTTCCCAATAGCATCAACTTCTAGAGAGTCCTTTGATTCAGGAAACCAGAAAATCGTCTGTAATAACGTTGATATCTATGGTCCTGAAGAGGAGCCTAAATGGTATCATCTCAAGGGGGATCTCGTAACTCCACCTATTATAGCTACTAATCTCCCCGAAGTATTTAAAAACCTTCCGATTTTTACCAAACCTAAAGCCAAAGAGAATAAGGAACAATTATGCTCTAAAAAAATTAGAGAGTTTATTGGATTTGACTTGAACGACAAACAGTTTGAAAGTGTGGCTAATTATTGCAGGTAAGAATTGTACTTTGAACGTCATGTTTCCTCTCTGGTTGAGTATTCACGATTATTAAGTTAGTGAAGATTTTTATCCACAAGTTGGTAACAAAAATCAAGCTATTATTCTTTAAAATGTGTATAAGAATGGCATTTAAACTTGAGATTAAGAAATGACTGTAACTGACAGATCCTATAGCAATCTTTAAAAACATACAAATTAACACATACTTAATTCATAATCAGTCTGATTTTTTTTTGCCACTTGAGCTGTTCTAGTGACTTCTGTGACTTTGCCTTTCAATGTACAAACATATCAATATAATTCAATTCAAATAGATTGTTAGCAACTTATTGTGTTATGTAAGGTAAAAGCACCAATGTTCAACACTTTTAGCTGACATGCACCAGTAATCGACAGAAGCTTTTAATTCAAAGATCATAGGGTTATAAATTGATTGTTGCAAAACAAATGAATAACTCTTATCTTCTTTGAATAAGAGTCAGTGTCGAACATTCATCCTTTGTCGAGTACTGGTGTGGTTACATCAGGTAACCAGATAATATTATAAAAACCCAGTAAGAGCATATCAGCCCATAGTCAGTGTAGGTCTCTGAAGCTGTTACTAAAACTATCTCCAAAAACAACAAGAATGAGAGGGGTTTTAAAAAAAAGTGTACATCCATAAGGACAAAAATTATGAAACGAACTTTTCCATTTCGTCACGAAAATTAGTTGTACAAAGAGATACGTGGATTTTACCCAACACTTTTTTTGAAAACCCATGAACAAATTTTTATTTAAAGTCATTTGGTCTTACATGATTTTTAGTCAGTATAATCACTTAAGTCACCTGTATCTCGAAAATCAGTGATAGTCTAAGTTGTGATAGTTTTCCTTGTAAGTTTGTTATATGTGCTATTGTTTAAGATATTTTTCAGATTTTTATTTCTAGTTAGTAGTTTTGGCTGCAGTAGGTAAACTTCCATTACTCCATCATTTTATAACTTAAATAAATAAGTAATAGTAGCATTATTTTTAAGTTAGATTAAGATTTGCATGCCAAATTGTGGCAGAGTATACCGATGCTCTTGCAAAATAAATTTCATTGAATGAAATGACCATTTCACTGCTAAACAATCAAATTCATTGACAATACCACCTGGTGGTATGGTGGTTCTCTTTCCGTATAATTGTCACTAGAGATTATGGTTGTCTGTTGTCTGGTGAATCAAAACATTGAAAATGGTTTTACCCATTCAGTGCCAACATAGCATATTTTCACTTTATAATGGAGGGGCACTCGTAGCCTGCTGGCACTGAGCACGTAGAGCTTTCTCTCAGACCTTGTTAATTTTATTCCAGTCCAGAGCACCTAAAAACTGGCAAGGAACTGGTAATGTCAACACCACTCCCCACTCTCTCGGTGCTGTCTGTGTTTGATCAGAAGGAGTATGACCGGCACCACAGTAAACTTTGCATAGTGAAGAAGCACCACCTGCGCTTGTTGAATGACCCCACCAACAACTACCAGAAGAGAGTTAAGTACAGAGGCATCAGACTCATAGCACTTCCACAGGTTTGTTTTTTTTTACAGCGCATTATATTTTCGGTGTTGTTAAATGTGTTTCTCAACAGGCAACATATTCCTGCAATCGATGGGCCAGTATAAAACTATGCCAAAGTGACGATTTAATTTAATTCTTAAGAAGTCTCTTACGATTTGGATTGTTACATCACTTTGACATAGTTCCATAGTGGCCTATGATTCCAATTGGCTTATACATAGAGCATTATTGCTGCGGGCTACATTACTTCTAAAAAATTAAATATGATAGGGCCCTTCTTCAAAATTTATCCTTATCTCTCCTGAGGCTCTGTTTAGAAATACCTTTAATACAAATTGCGGCTACTTTAATTACAGATATTCATAATGTAATTGCAAAGCGGTTTTTTTTTATTTAACCCCTCGTATGCCAGATGTACAATCCATACTGAACGAGTTAATCACCAACCTGCTTTCTATTATCTGTAAAGAGCGCGCCCTCCGCTTCTTTGGTCTCATCATCCGTTTTTCGGAGCACGGTCTGGAGAAGTTAATTATTTTAGGTCAGATTCATGGAAAACTTGCTCAAGGCAAAGACCTGGCAAGATGGTCTAACGTTATCAAGAAGGCAGCATGCGCCGTGCGACCCACTCGGCGTAATATAACCTGTGGTCGCGATCCTCAGCAGTGACGAACGTTTCTAGTCCCTTCAGATAGCGTTATAGTGTCAAAAAAAAGCTTACAAAAATTACGAAACGATACCAACATGAGCACATATCCGTGTCGATGCATACGAGGGGTTAAAAGGTACGTTCGTTAACCTTTTTAACGCCTTACGTCAAATACAAGCGCGTCACTTACACGCCAAACATGTATTAAATGTTATGCAAAATTTAACTTAATCCATACAAAATAACATCTCTAAGTACCTATGACAACTATATGTGTCGGTGGCGTTTAAGGCACGGCAGCTCATGACTACTTTAGTCGTCATTGGCGTTCAAGGGGTTAATATGATACAAACGATATTGTAATAATTGCAATAAGATATCTAATCATCATAATTGCAATATTGTTTGCCCTAAAGTCATTTGGTCTCGACTCACATTATAATCATTTGACATGATCTAAAATCACATGCTATAATCATTCATTGCTTTAAATTTCACTTCATTATAATCTATCGATTCTTTACTTTCAAAATCTCTAAAATACATAATCTACAACATTCAAACGCGATAGTCAAAGTAATGATATGAAAACATATTATGCGAATCCATACCTACTTCTATACTAATAGTATAAAAAGGTAAAGTTTGCGAGTTTGTGAGTTTGTAGAGGGTAATCTCTGAACCTTATTATGTTAAATTTGGTATGGAGATAGTTTGAGTCCCGAAGAAGGACATAGGGTACTTTTTGTCCCGAAAAAAATGACGTTTCCTGAGTGGATATGGCGGGAAACAGCTATTTTTAACATAGCTATAAAGCTCTGGTGCAATAAAACGCCCACGACCTCTTTTCAATAGAGTTAATCTGTAAAACAAACCAAACTTAAACCTACATCTCTCTGCCTAGGTTAGTGGCTTCGTAGATGGCCATAGCTAGGAAGTATAGAGATTTTTTAGGTCATAGAAAACAATTTTGGTACTATTTGACTATTATACCACGTGAAAATTGGAGTCAATGAGTGTTTTTACCCATTGTAGATTCCAATTTTAGGTCATTTATAGTTGTAGTAATGCATAATTAGAAAAAAAGAAATTATAGCATGTGATATTAGATCAAATGTGGGTAGTAACCCGCAGCCACAGCCACCATAAGGGATAATTACATTGTGTCCGACGCATTCAACATGCGGCGACCGCAACAGTTTAAAGATAACATTATATTTGGCCGCATTCGATTGTGACGGCCCGGATGCGATCTCTTGTTTAGGTATACATTAGCTGTTCCTAGTAAATTATTGTGTTTAGTATGACTTTTCAATTTATGGATCTTTTTTGTTCCTTTGGTTAATTAGCAACCAAACACTACAATTTTATAACAAAATTGGTTAAGTATTTTCGAAGTTACTCTCTGGTTAAAGAATTTATATTCGTAAGCAGTTGTATAAACAAAAGACGAGTGGGTGGTATTTTGTGCCGGTGAGTATAATTAACTAGCTTTCCGAAGCACTCATCGAGACAGCTATCAACAGCAAACTGGTGAAAGTTACAATCCTTCGGCCACCAAATTAGGCCGACAGACTCGTGTAAAGACTATATTCGTTTTTCGAATCCGTTGAACAGTCTAGTGTAGAGACGACGTTCTTTGCTCGAATTCGTGTAATAGTCGAGTGGCAACCGCATTAGGCGAACAGTATAGTGAGAGACGACGTTCTTTGCTCGAATTCGTGTAAGAGTCGAGTGGCAACCGCATTAGGCGAACAGACTAGTGTAGCGACGACGTTCGTTGCTAGAATCTGTTTAAGAGTCGAGCGACCACCGCATTAGGCGTACAGACTAGTGTAGAGACGACGTTCTTTGCTCGAATTCGTGTAAAAGTCGAGTGGCAACCGCATTAGGCGAACAGACTAGTGTAGAGACGACGTTCTTTGCTCGAATTCTTGTAAGAGTCGAGTGGCAACCGCATTAGGCGAACAGACTAGTGTAGAGACGACGTTCTTTTCTCGAATTCGTGTAAGAGTCGGGTGGCAACCGCATTAGGCGAACAGACTAGTGTAGAGACGACATTCTTTGCTCGAATTCGTGTAAGAGTCGAGTGGCAACCGCATTAGGCGAACAGACTAGTGTAGAGACGACGTTCTGTACTCAAATTTAAGAGTCGAGTGGCAAGCGTATTAGCCGAATAGACTAATAAAAAGACGTCTCTCGTTGATCGAATTTGTGTGAGTCGAGTGTCCACTGCATTAGGCGGACAGACTAGTGTAGAGACGACGTTCTTTGCTTAAATTCGTGTTAGAGTCGAGTGGCTACCGCATTCGACGAACAGACTAGTTAGTGTAAAGATAACGTTCGTTGTTCGAATCCGTTTGAGAGTCGAGCGGCAACCGCATTAGGTGGACAGGGTAATTTAAGACAACATTAGTTGGCCGAAGTAAGCAATGTAATTGTCCCTTAACGTTATCATGGTCCCTTGGTTGATAAAACAACTTTTTGCCTAATTTAACTTTGCCTAACAACGTTATGCATAATTAACTATTTGTCTAATATCATTTTTCATATTCATATCTTTCATTGTGTATAGTAATCACTTCATCGAATTGCGTTTATCTAACCGACGAAACTATATTGAAAATTGATAGGTTCCAGAAACACTGTTATACATACTTAGACAAATTGACGATTATGCAATATAAACATTATATAACCTGATGCACGGTAAAAATTAGACCAATATACTTCATTCAAGTGATTGACAAACTGAAATTATACAAAAAAATGTTATACGAATCATCAAGCAATCCATGGACCATGCATGATCATAAACGCGTTCCTACACAAATTACCACGGTAGTGTAAAGTTGCGTATCGATTACCATCAACCCATGTCCATTTCCGGTGATTCCATTTGTCGTGCTAGCCGTTTGATAGTTTGATCAATATAGGATGATCCCTCTCTCCCTACTGATATAAAACTGGCGCGGCGAAAGAGCTTCGGTGGCCTAGAGGCTTAGGGAATCGACTCGTGATCGTAAGGTACCGAGTTCCAACCCCCGCGGTCACCGTGTACCAAGATTTTCTAACTTAAGTACATTACCCGATGCTCTTACGGTGAAGGAAAAACATCGTGAGGAAACCTGCACTTTCGAACAGCTGAGTGTGTAAGAGGGTAATTTCACAAAAGATCCTAAAGGGATCGAAGTGCATCCGAAAGGGCCCATCTGTAAGATACGATAAGATAGGATAAAGTTTACTACACTATAAAATAATTTATAATAAGAGAGTTTTAAAAGATATAATAGCTGATAAATTCTAATTTGGAACCAAATAATGTTTTATTTTTTGCCAGAAGTAATTTTAGTTAGAAAGCTGTGATATGATATTAGTTATTTGGATATGAAATTTACGGAATGTTACTATTAAATATATTTTTTTAATGTGTAAATAGTAAAATTAATAAAAAAACTATACTTTAATAATAATACCTGAGTGGCGTGTAAAATATAACTTTCTACCAATAGTCTTATCATACATATCATCGATATGATGATATGTAATCCCATCACAGTCCGTATTAACCGCCGTTATTAGAAAAGTTTCTTTGACTTGTCATATCATAAATACTACTTACATTGATACAAACCCTGCGACGGGGGGAGCAATCTCTTCCCACGAATCTCGAATAAACTAAAAACACATTAAAAGTAAACAAAATAAAACAAAATTATCATAAACACGGGTTTTTATCTGTTATATTGATAAACGAGTATTTAGGTATGAACGTCGCAGTAATTAAAATGCTTAGTTAGCTCTTTAATATGCTTTTAATTTCGAATACCTATAATTAGTGCTTGTTTTGACTCAAAAGCATCATCCTACATTGACCAAATTATATTTTTTTGCACGACCATCAAATATTATGACTCCTACATGTTGTTTTAAAATATAAAATTATTGTAACGCAGAAAATAATAGAGTCAAGTTCGGATGTTTATCACTTAATATTTAATGTTTATCTTTAATCGATACGCACCTTAACACATCAGATCAGCCCCTTATTTCACTATCTTGAGAATGACACGTGACAGGTGAAAATTCGGTATACATTACAAAGTTAACACGCTGATACATCTCTGGGTTTCATATAAGCTGCGCCATGTACACTAAAACGTCACCTGTCAGGGTGGTGAAACAAGGGGTAGGGCTTAGATTCTACACGGCAAAACCGTGTTGTTTTTGACGTTTTCCCATATTGTCAACGTTTGGATTAGAGATGGGCTGTCTACGGACGATTGCCAAATACGAATATTCGGTTGTACCGAATCGCTAGAAACAGGTTTTGACAGGTCCGTTTTTTTAAAACTTACTTAATTAAAACAACTCTAGTTTTTCTTACTTAAGCCACGGTTTTTTTGCAAAATAATTTTGTTAATATTTAGAAAGCATATTTATTGGTTTTTGGTACTCGCTTAGAATGCTGAAATAGGATGTCAAACCGAAGAATTACGCAGCAATCTTCGCTCGTTATTTACTTACCCCGTTACTAATAATCATTGAATAACGATGGTATGGCTATACAGTGTTTTGTCCTTATCTGTCATTGTGACATTTGAATTTGACAGATAAGGACAAAACATTGTATAGCGATACCACCGTTATTCACCGATTATTAGTAAGGGGGTTAGTTTATTCGGTAAATATTCGGCAATGCAACTGAACTATTCGGCCGAATACGAACATTGAAAAACATAACGTCACGCCTTCACTCCCAGAGTGGGGTAGGCAGAGCTACAGAAACACCAACAACCCTAAAAAGACTTGTTGATAATTCTGTAACCACACTTTGCATAAGTAAGCTAAGTTGTTTACCAGTGTATTAGTGACAGGTTGCGAGCCCATCGCCTAACAGTACTACAAGCCCTTATTCCCTTAGTCGCCTCTTACAACATCCACGGGAAGACAGAAGAAATTCGGCAACATTGAAAAACTTGCCGAATATGCCGAAAACCGAATAATTACCGAATATTCGGCCCATCTCTAGTTTTGATAGCTCTTATTTACTTGGCAGTAATGGCGGCCTAGATTAATACTAAAACACTTCAAAAGCAATATTGTTTTACCGTGATGGATAAATGCCCTGCATCCATGATAGAAACCATCGTACCAATTTTTGTCGCGTCTTGTGTACCATCAGGAACCCAGTTAACTGATCATTTGTGAATCTTGTCACCTTGCAATCAAAAAGTCAAAAGTTATTATTGCTTTTGCACTATTGTTGCACTGCCCGCTCCATAAGGCAGTGCAGATGCAAAAGAGATGCCACGATCCCGATGATTTATGACCGGACTCGCCACTTGGTTTTGCGGATAGTATAGTGGTCAGTTAACAGTGCTGCTGTTTGTACGCGCAACAATTTATTAATTTGAATTTCTTGTACTTCGTCAATTCCGTTACGCCTTTCCATTAGGAGCCTTCGCTGGAGAGCGATGGCTCCGAAGATAGTGATGAGACTTCTGAGGTATTGCTGTTTCTCCATGAGTCATCCTTTGAATGTCTTGAGAAAGTTTTGATGTGTTTATTTAGACGTATATTCTGATGCATTTTTATATATCTGTTATATTTGACTTTATTTGTTAGGAAGTCTACTCTCGATTCTTCGCAGACCTTGCGGTCCACAAGTATCACACGTTTATTTATTTATTGATACACCAACAGTGTTGGTGTTAACACAGTAATGTTACATAATAATATAATCGTGCTTTTTTTACTGGTAGTAACTGAATAATGAGTACATTTCTGCTAAAATGTATATAAATTACGTATATAAAGTGCATCTATAAAAGACTGGTAGCGATCTACAATTCTTCTTCAAAATTTAAAAAGTAATGCAAGACTTTCTTTTATATGCTATAAACGAGTCGCTGAAGATGTGGTTCTCATTTATTTCGAGGGTGTTATATGTAACAATCAGACGATTGAGAGGAGAGAATTTACTTATTGGTTTTGTAGTTTGAAGTAGCGAATATCTTTCTAATTGGATATATTGGAACATCGTTCGGAACTCGTGACCCAATATGAATAAAAGCATCCGGGGCAAACAGGGTGGCCAGATGTTTCCTCTACCGATGCTAGACACGACATGTGTCACGCGACATTTATGCAGTTGTGAATACAAAATTTCACTCTCCGGATGTCTCCAGTCGTGGAATGCCTTGCGAAATTTCAACTGAAAGAATTAACGTTTTTTTTTATGTGAATCTCGGAACCTTCAACACCCGTAAACAATAGGCTTTTATCGCGCTTCCTGTATTTCATTGATTTGACTATATTGGTGACTTAGTTTAAGGTTTTCAAGTCCATCTTCTTAAAAAAAAAAAATTCGACCCATACTTCTCCATCTTATACTTTGACCTACCATTGTTGTGTACCGGTATGGGGATAAGACAACCGGTGATATTACTAGCATAGATGCATTCTCATGGCTTTCAAGGCATTGCGGTCATGTTATTGCAGTCTTTAGATTGTTGTCTTGAGAATGCAAATGTATGTGGGTCACGAATCCGGCTTACCATCAGGCGGCCTGTGTGTTCATTTGCCTTTTCCATGCGATAAAAAAATGTTTACGGGCAGCGGTAATCAGTTCCCATCAGGAAACCGACATATTTATTATTTTGCCTCACATTAAAAAAAATCGTGCATCTCATATCTTGCGAAGCGAATGTATCACAAAAAAAAAACACAGTTTTTCTTGTAATAATGCATCTTGCCATCTAAATGATTTTTTTATGGATATTGTTCATTCCTCGGCGTAAAAGCAATTTAACGTTGTACGTGTCTAAATATAAAGGCAAAAAATATAGGCTGTGTGGTCAACACAATAGATTTCTTGATTGCATACAGAGACCTTTTGAAACAATCCCGCGCCCAGTTTAAAGATTCTGTATCAAATTTGTACAATTATTCATATTTCACTGCATTCTTGTTTAATTGATATGTTCAAATATTATTTTGCATGCTGTATTTTTATTTTAGTATTTGGTGTTCATAGTGAGAAACATTCAGGGAAGCTTCTGTATTTATTAGTAACAATTTACAAATTATGTTACAATTGTGTGTGTAATCTCCTAAATAAATCCTACTATATAATTAAAGCGAAAGTTTGTGTGTGAGTAAGTTTGTTACACATTCACGCTGCAACGGCTGGACTCATTTTGATAACATTGAAAAAAAAACACGGCACAATGTCACACAAATTGACCTAGTCCCAATTTAAGCTCAAGGCTTGTACTTTGGGTACTAGACAACGATAAACATACTTAGATAGATAAATAAATACTTAAATTCATATAAAACATCCAAGACTCAGGAACTTGAACCTTACCGGGATTTGAACCCGGGACCGCTGGCTTCGGAGGCAGGGTCACTCCCAACTAGGCCAACGTGTCGTCATATAGCCTCGTAAAGGTTTCAGAGGGAATACTGGTAATCGAAATCTACGCGGACTTAGTTGCGGGCAGAAGCATAACCCATACATAACGTCACGCCTTCATTCCCAGAGCGGGGTAAGCAGAGCTACAGAAATACCAACAACTCTAAAAAGACTTGTTTATAATTCTGTAACAACATTAAGCATAATTCTTGTTGCGGGCAGAATCTAGTAAATAAATAAATAAGATCTAATTTACTCGCTCAGAAGCATCATACAAGGCTAACAAAGAGCAAGTTTGAAAAACATTGGAATTGCCATCTACATAGGTAATCTTACCTATCACAAGTGGCTGCTCAAAAACGGAATATTTTAAACTCATGGAGGACGGAAAACCACTGATCTCCGATTAGTGATGACAGTAAGCGCCCGAGTAGATATCCCGATAACCTCACCACTGTCAAATATAAACTAAACATAGCTAAGAAAAGCCCTAGAGGGATGGCGCAAAAATTATATAATAAACTGCCGCAAACGATCAAAGCTGTGGCTAATAGAATCAGAATCAGAATCAGAATAATCTTTATTCAAGTAGGTTTACAAATAATAAACTCTTTTGAAACGTCATAGTAGCGACTTAGCCTAAATTGACTGCAGGTTCAAATCGCGAATATAAGTGTAGTTCGGCAGAAAGCTAGAGAACTACTCCTTGGAAAGACACTGTACAGCGTCAAAGAGTATCTTGGAAATGAATACTAGAATAACAGTAGTGACATCAAGATAAAAATCAACCACGATGACTTTGTAGTGATATCTTATTTGCGAATAATATTAGTAATACGTTTAGTTATTTATAGGAAATTCAATTTGACGATCTCAGTATGTTTACATTTTTCTTTGTCTTGTACTAAGGTGATTTTATAATGTATTCAAACGTGTTGGTATCGCCAGTCATCGTATCGCTTTACGTTGACTGATTGTTGACAGACGTCAAAACTAGATTCTGGCAAACAAAAGCTGTCCCAGAGAAACAGCAGCATTTTCAAAAAACCTGCAGCTGTTTACACTGGCTGTACACTGAATAAACGGAGTTGATACTATTTGATTTCCTGATCTTTTCACATCAGTGTTAAAAACTGCAGGTTTCGTTTGCCAGACTCTAAGAAAGTAACTCACCCGTACTGCTACTACAGATTATTGAAAAAGTTTCATAGTTTCACAATTACGCAATAGATGTCGCTAAATTTCCGTTACCATGGTTTAATTCTCATGCTATACACATTTAAATCCGCTATTATGCCATCTTATCCGGTGTTATGGCATCTTAGTCCTCAGGGTTGACTGCGCATTTGAGGTGTTAGGATTATGGTCTTGAGAATTCAAATGTCTATGGGTCTCAGATTCCACTTACTATCAGGTGGCCTGAGTGCTCGTGTGCCTTCTCCATAACATAAAAAAAAAAAATTTAGGCCAATTTAATGAAATCGATCGAATCGATTTGTTTGTCGAAATTGTGCCACACGTTCAGCCGAGGTAACAAACGATCATACATACGAACATACTTTCAGGTCAAACACATGATCCTCTTTCTTTACCAGTCGGGTAAAAATATACTCGACCACGGTAGGAGAGTAGAGCGACCAGCAATTCTATATTTTATGTATGCCGTACGGTTAGCCAAGGAAGTCATCACCACCTCCCCATCAACAGAAGTTGTTGTTAAGGATTTATAAGTTTGGGGAGGCAGACCACTTTTTTGGTTGACTGTTCAAGTGTCCTAACGCTTAATATTGCATGGTGTGGTACTAGTCCAAAGGGAACGTTGCATATTTGAACAGGCCACATATGCTGCTACGCACATACAAGAATCAAAAGGGATGGCTCAATGTGCTTCCCCGCGAAGAACGTGAGATAGACATAGTCTGCACGCCTGATTGCAGCGTGACTTTCGAATAATTGTTTTTTTTACTATAAAAACACATCTTTTACTAAAAAATAGTTTATCAGGATAAGTTTAAATTATGAAAACATGCGGTTTTTCTGTTTCTAACATTGTTTTCACGTTTAACAGTTTCAATGGAAAATTATCAAGTTTATTATATCCAAAGAACAGGCAGGCTTTATGGTCATTGAGATCTAGAAGCATATGTGGCCTGACCTCATGTAGACCGGTATTACAATCAAAAGTCACACGTCGGAACTTGTTCTACCGACATAAGGTTTATGATTGTTTTATTAGGACTCCGTACCCAAAGGGAAAAAACGGGACCCTATTACTAACACCCGTATTTATAGACACGAAAAGTAATTACTTAAGCAAAAGTAATGACTTAAGAAACGATTTTAGTATGACTTTTGACATTACTATTACGGTGTAAGACTCCACTGTCCGTCTGTCCGTCTGTCTGTCTGTCATCATGCTGTAACTCACGAACCGTGATAGCTAGAAAGTTGAAATTTTCGTAGATGAAGTATTTCTGTTGTCGCTATAACAACAAATACTAAAAACAGAATAAAATAAGTATACAAATGTGTTTTGTTGACGTTATTTGCTCGAAATTAAAAACGGCCTCAAACGGCAACTAATTCACAGAATATTAAATAAATAAATAAATATCAGGGGACAATCTCACACACATTGACCTAGTCCCAAACTAAGCTCTAGGCTTGTACTATGGGTACTAGACAACGATAAACATACTTATATAGAGAAATAAATACTTAAATACATAGAAAACATCCAAGACTCAGGAACAAATATTCGCGCTCATCACACAAATATCTGCCCTTACCGGGATTTGAACCCAGGACCTCTGGCTTCGGAGGCAGGGTCACTACCAACTAGGCCACCGTGTCGTCATAATTAAGTCGTATATTCACTTTAAAAATAAATAATTAAATTACATACATACATACATACATAAAGTCACGCCTTCATTCCCAGAATGGGGTAGGCAGAGCTACAGAATCACCAACAACTCTAAAAAACTTGTTGATAATTCTGTAACCAACTGTGACAGGTTGCAAGCCCATCGCCTAACAGTACTACAAACCCCTATTCCCTTAGTCGCCTCTTACGACATCCACGGGAAGACATGGAGTGGCCCTATTCTAACCCGGTAACCACAAAAAAAATAATTGTAATAATTAAATTAATAATTAAATACAACAAGATTTGGTTACAGACAGACACCCGGGACAGGTGGATCTAAAAAAATATACTAGTGTCTAACGTTGTATAGATACTGGTACGGAACCCTTCGTGTGCGAATCAGACTCGCACTTGGCTGGATTTTGACGCTTCATATTATTTGTATGTATTTTACAAGCTTTTGTTTAACTTCACTTTTTAGTATAATTGTTTGATTGTTTGTCAGTTGGTAGGTAGGTACTATTAGTAGAAATCCTGCAAGTTAATTTACCACTCTCGTTAATGGATGAATAGTTTGGAATAAGTGTGAATATTTTATAGATTATTGACGAAATGAATGTGTGTATATTTCAGGTAGAGCCTGAAGAGGATGATGAATCGACTCGGGACCTGGAGCCTGGGAAGGACCTTCTGTATCACGTGCGGATATACCGTCCATTTCCCTACAACATCAAGGAGAAACTTGTAAGTGAAATTATGAGTAAAAACGATAAAGATAGTTGTTTCTTCAGTAAGTAGGCCGCACGGGCACTTTTACACGTCATAATTCTACCAGCGGTTCCCAAGAGGAGACCACTGCTGAGAACAAGCCGATTTTTCGGCGTACCAATTAGATTTTCTTGTTAGGCAGTTGTGTTTTTTTCTAATAAGTTATTTAGGAACAAACGTAATATTCTTATAGTTTAGTTTATGCACAGTTTTTTTTTTAAACAGTCCAATGTGTTTTATAATATGCAGCTGTCTACTAGGTAATTATAATTAAATCCAGAAGTTAAATGTGTAATGAATCTACTGTTATAAGAACTATATTAATTAGAAACTAAGTAAACACAGATGAAATGAATACATCACAAGAAAAAGAAAATAACAGTCATTAATAGAAATGATGAGGTCTACAGTACACCCGGCAATAGGCGACCGTAGACTGAAGAAGGTCCCAGATAAAGGACAGGTTCCAAGGGATTAGCGTTGAACGACTTCTACGCCAACGTAGTCGCGGGCGACAGTTTAATTTTTATAACGATGCGTGATGTGTCAGGTGAGCAGTCGCCACTCGATATTCAGCCGCGACCTGATGATCCTGGGCCGCTCGCGGCTGTCGGCGCTGCGCGACCGCATCGCGTGCCCCAACGACGCCGGCCTGCGCCTCGACTCCGCCGCGCACCCGCACGCGCAGCTCGACACCTCCGCCAAGGTAAACGTTAACTACACACTATACTATACTACACTGCACTATATTACACTATACTATAATACAACAACACTGTACTACACTGTACAGTCAAGGGTTTAAATATATGTTCCCAAGACGTCAAAAATATCCATACACCTTTATGCCACTGGCAATAAGGTCCATGTATACATATATTTCCCTTGAATGCCCTTGAATGTACTTGACTACATAACACTTAACTACACTACACTATACTAGACTACACTATATTACACTATACTGTACTCAACAACATTGTGCTACACTACACTGTACTAAACTATACTGTACTACACTATACTATACTACTTTACACTATACACGTCGTGTATTCCTGCGCCTCTACACCGCCGCGCACCTGTACGTGCATTTCGATACTTTCTTTCATTTACGTATTTCTTTTATTTTTATTTTCGTTAACCTTAGCTGAATTAAGAAAAAAATAGAAAATAGAAAATAGAAAATATTTATTCAACGCACACTACAACAACACAACAAAAAATAAACATATGAAAAACAGAAAACATTGCGTTGAACAGGATCCCTCTCAGCATTGTGCCGCAGTCAAACCGCAGCGCTGATTTTCAGAGGGACCCTGACTTAAAAAACTAACCTTAATTAACAGAAAAAACCAGTAACAGTAAACAGGCAACAGGTACCATAACAAACACTAGCAACAATTTGACACAAGTAGACAGTACACACTTAAAAAACTGACGATTTGTGGGGCAACACCAGAACAACACAACGGTTTCCTGTTGGATCGCTTCAAGTGACGGCCAATTTTATTTCAAGGTATGGATTACGCATATTACCAGTTTAATTTATTTAAAAAAATATACATTAAGCTACATTACGTTATACGACGTTATGCTGCACTAAGCTACATTATGTTGCTGCACTATACTATACTGCACTACGCTGTACTATGCTATACGATAGATACTGAATAGTATTCCGCAATTCCGGGTAGCACATTGCCAAGAACCCGAATCGCCCTTTCCCTAGTTTTCTCACTAGGCTAACTTGACTAACTATTCGTAAGAGGATTGTGGAGCTGAAAATTTCCATCCAAAATAAGGCAACAACGTTCATCTTCCCTTAAACCTAGTCCGGTTTTTATGGTTTTTATATATGTATCTCTTTTGTGTAAGGTTCTCTTCCAGCTAACCCTTGAGAGATTGAGAAAAGTGAAAGGTTGTGCATCGAGTAAGTACCGATTATGTTGTAAATATATATTTAAAAAAATTACCGCCTGTTTCACAATCGTCAAGTAAAGCATATATCGTCGTTTAGCTAACAATACCGCACAAGTCTAAATTTGCTGTATATCGTTTTGAACTTTATATTACACTAAATTAACTCGTAATTATCGTGCGTTCAATCGTTGACTTACGCGGTATTGTTAGCTAACCAAAGATATGCCAAATAAATATAGCCCTTTTTTTCTATACACTTGAAAATAGACAAAGAGAGGGCTATCTTTATTTGGTATACGAATTTACTTGTCGATTGTAAAACAGGCCCCAAGTCTACCTTACAAAAAAAATGTCATGAAATCCGGAAACGTTCAAACATACCTTTTTCATAATAACTAAAACATATTTAAAAATCATGGAAATCGGACTTAAATTAGAGGGTGAGAAACATCGTCTGGAGCTAAATTTGTTTTTTTTAACAGCTACGTGATTTAAGCGTCTCCTCACAACCCTCTTCAGTTGCCGGTGTTCAAGGCCGGCTATAATATGTTTCCTGAAGTTCAACCTTGGTCCCCAGGACCTGTTCCCCTCCGGCTTCCTGTTCATCAACAACGTATTTTACGTGGACGAGCGCGCGCGCTGCGAAGACCGCTCGGCCACGCTGCGAGAGTGGGCGCGCGCGCGCGGCATGGGAGACTTCCCCAAGAAGGACCTGCATGCCACCAGGCTAGACCAGATCAGTTTGCGGCTAGGACATCCCGATGTAAGATGATTTTTACCACCTATCTCCCATATTTATAAGTAAACTAGCGACCCGCCAGCGCAAGCTGTATTTTTTTGTCTTGACAATTTTTATTTTTATTTTTGTATATATATTTTTTTTAAATAAAAAGTATCTTATGTTACTTCTTGTACCTCCCAGAATATGTGTACAAAGTTTCATAATGATTCGTCAAGTAGTTTTTGCGTGAAAGCGTAACAAACATTCACGCTTTCACATTTATAATATTAGTAAGGATTACTAAGGATGACCGAGGGTGGTGCAGTGTATTCAACTCTTCGGCGCGTTCAGTCCGTAGACCTTTTACGCGTCATACTCGAGAACGGGTGCTGTCTGTGGGGTCCGGTCTGTTGACGCCTGCAAGTACCTGTTTTCCAATTAGTTATTTTTGTGATCGTTACTGACGTAGAGACCTCGCCGTGTTGTTCTCCTAGTCATTATTTTTAATTTGTGTTTAAAAGAACTCTATTGTTTCAAAAAAATATAAATAAAAAAATAAAAAATATTGTCTTATATTTGTCAATGTTATTGTGTTTTAATTATTTTGTTTGAGCTAGTATTCATAATTATTATTTATTACTCTATTACCCGTATGGTTGCCGGGTTAGAATAGTGCCACTCCATGTCTTCCCGTGGATGTGATGATAATGAGAAGGCACACGAGCACTCAGGCCACCTGATGTTAAGTAGAACTTGAAACCCATAAACATTTGAATACTCAAGGCTATAATCATAATCATAAGACGGCGAGCCTAAGACCTCAAATGCGTTGCCAACCCTGAGGACTAAGATGGAATGCCTCTATGCTAGTAATTTCACCGGTTGTATTGCAACAATGCGAACACTGTTGCTTGGCGGTTGGTTAATAGTTAAGATGGTGGTTGCGATCCGGACGGACCCTTCCTTTAGTGACTCACACAAGTTTAAATTGTAAATTCGAATTGACGTTCACTCATCATTATATTACAGCAGATATTTGTGTGATAAGCGCGAGTATTTGATGTTTTCTATAAGTATGTTTATCGTTGCCTAGTACACATACTACAAGCCTAGAGCTTAGTTTGAGACTAGTTCAATATGACTGATATTTAATTTATTTATTTATCATTCCAGGTGTACCTCCACCAAGGCGACTGCGAGCACCTGTTCACGTTCTCGGAAGTCCGCCTGGTGAGCACGTTCGACCCGCTGCGCTCCAGCCTGTACCCGTGCCACACCGCGGTGTCGCAGAACCAGTCCGTGTACTGCACCACGTGCGCCGAGTTCGGCGCCAAGTGGGTCATCGTGGGCTGCGGCACTGTGCCCTTCGACCCCGCCTACTTCTGCGACACCTGCATGAAGAAATACCTCTACATCAAGAACAAGCCTATAGGAGATTTCATGTGCTACGCGTACAGAGGGAACGAGATGAACATGCTCGTCGGTATAACACCTAAAAAAAGCGACTTGTTGGATAAGAACACTGTGCTGGCGGAGTTGGCTAAGCCGAGCAAAAGGTAGGAAATCACGACAGTGCTATTGGTTATAGACAAACTGTTGAATGACACGTAGGGAATTCCGATATCGATAAAGTCACTTATCGATATTTTTCTCCTATGGAAAATTAATGCTTAATGGAAAATTAGTTCACACATGTCGGGAAACCCTTCGATGAGCTTATAGAGACAGCAAGATAAATACGAAGTTAAGAAGCCGTATACGAATTTTTACCGGTTTTGCTTCTTTTCGTGATTTTACAGTTCAAATACTGCTTTTCTATATGTTCTAACGCACATCATGAAACTGCTACTTTTTTATTTTTGTCGTGTATTGTAATGCGAGATTTAGGTTGTTTTAAAACATTATATTATTAAATATATTTTTTGATGTTATTTTAAGGTAGTGGAACGATTTTGAACTGAAGTTTCTTACTGTGGTTTTAATTTTATGAACGAGAGTTTTAAGTAGCCGAAATCAAAAACAATTTTATGCCCAATTGGGTTATCCCAAAAAAAAATACCACTAGTTTTTAATATTTTTTTCGATAAAATAGACTAATTGAAGACACTAATTTCACGGTTTTTGCATTTAAATCAATATATTAATTTATTTAAATTTTTAAAGAAAATGTTTTTATTACGTCACTACAAGCTGGTTTGTTTGAGAAATGCTTTAAAACTATTGAATTCGTTTGAGAGTACGCATTTCTGTCAGATCACGTAAAATGTCAATGTCAAGTCATGTCAATATAGGTAAACTAAAGTATTAAAAAAAAATGGTATTGTGAACATTATATTCTTATACCTAAATCATACTTACATTAGAGCTTTAGCTCCACGTATTTCAGCTACGTTGTGATTGGAGCTGTCTCCCAAGTATGTCAATATCCTGACTATATCCACTTTGGGTAGATTAGTGGAATCAGCCCTTACAAAGTTTAATAAATGTACAGCGTTGGTCGTCATTATAAGCAAGAATATCGATATCCAAGATCTGGCGATGGTCAATATGTGTAGCAGGATCGTCAGATTCCGTAGAATTTGAAGCAATGTTGTTAAAATGCAGAAAATCAGAAAACGCGTAGTTATACGTTTCACACCAAACAAACCGAAATTTTATTTTTAGTTTGTTGAGTTTGACAATTTAACCCACAGACTAGCCTACGGGCGGAGGTTCCAAAACGGACTTGTATTTTAATCATACCATTTTTTTAAAGATCTGACCTTGTCATGTTTATATACAGTTAAAAATCGTCTTAATTTTAATAAGCTTTAAAATAAAACAGAAATAAATAAGACAAAATTCGATATACATTATTTATATATTACTGCATTCCGGACTCATATTATATGCCGTACTATGGTTGATCACAGATTAGACACAACTTACCAATGAAGATCGTGACGTCACTAAAGTACAGGTCAAATAATGTCAAATGATAAATTAGAAATAACTATTTAATACTAATTTTGTAAAATAATCTGATAACAGGGAATGGTTCTACAACCCTTTTTCTCGAAATGGTTTTTGAATCACTATACATTACAAAATTATGGGATAACCCAATTGGTATAAAACTTTACCAAGTTAATTATTTTTTTACATTAAATAATTACATGAAGGTGGTTAAAGTTATAAAGTTATTCTAACCTCTTACAGCAAAATTCACAAAACAGTCGCCGGTTTCAGGTCGATGAATCTAAATAAAATAATAAAAACAAAACAGTACCTAATACATTCGTTGAAAATCAAAATTATCATTCGTGTTGCGCATTAAAATTTGAAGATGTAAAGTATTTCAACTGTAAAATCACGTAAATCAGCAGCAAAATTTCGTATACGGCCTCTTAACCAACAAAATACCATGTTGTATTCACTACCTCTGTACTGTGTGTGTTGACAACATTTGGTTAGTTTGAGTGACAATACTGACAATATACAATGAACTGCTCATATCTAACATATACATTTTGATGCGGCCTTCCTACAATCAGGGAGATTTTTGTAACTGGAAATTTGAATCTATCACCAAGAAATTAAAGTTTAATTAATTTGCTCTTAACCTTTGCTCTTAAATTGAATTTAATAATATGAAATAAAATGAACTCTATAGTCATTAAAATATAGTTTCAATTAAACTGCCGTGATTATGGACCTATGGCCCGGGTCACACGAGGTTAAATACGATTGCAAATGCAATGCCGAAGTAATTTTAGCTATATAATTTAAGCTGGTAATTTTGTATGAAGTTGTGTGTGTGTATCTATTATTTATTACAGTTAGCGTATAATAATAAAATAAGCATTGTACATATGTGAGGAATATCTCTAGAACTCTGTTCGACCTTAAACCTTAAACTAAGTTAAACTTGAATGTTTAATTAAAAATGCCAACACCGTAAAATTCTGTTTTTTTTCCGAATTTTTGTTTATTCGAAAGCATTTAATTGCTATACGTAGGTGTATGATGATACTATTTTTTTCGATAAAACTAAAATGTTACAGTTACTAAATAATACCCTGAATATTTTATAACTGTACTATAAAATAATAATAAATAAAATAATTTGACGGCACGTTGGCCTAGTTGGGAGTGACCCTGCCTTCGAAGCCAGCGGTCCTGGGTTCAAATCCCGGTAAGGGCAGATATTTGTGTGATGGGCGCGAATATTTGTTCCTGAGTCTTGGATGTGTTCTATATATTTAAGTATGTATTTCTCTATTTAAGTATGTTTATCGTTGTCTAGTACCCATAGTACAAGCCTAGAGCTTAGTTTGGGACTAGGTCAATTTATGTGAGATTGTCCCCTGATATTAATATTTATTTATTTAAAACTTAATTAAATCTGAGTAGGACCCCCGAGGCATAATGCCAAAGATGCTAGTAGCATTTCCTCTCTGAATAGCAATATTAGCAATGCTGATACGTTGACCGAGCAATGCAGCTCTTTGTTCACCCGATTCAAAAGGTAGGTTAGGTTAGGTTTGATTTAGGTATAAGGGATATCCATACTCGTAGTATAAAACAAAGTCGCTTGCCGCTGTCTGTCCCTATGTATGCTTAGATCTTTAAATCTACGCAACTGATTTTTTTAATAGATTGATTGATTATTAATTGATTTAATTGAGTGATTCAAGAGGAAGGTTTATACTACTTTAACCCGGCAAAACGAGGGCGGGTCGCTAGTCAAAAATAAAGTCTTCTATCAAAACATTGCATTCGGAATTTAAAACATCCGGGATTATGATAAATTCCATGACTTGTCCGAATTATGCAGTGTACAGTCAGCATCAAAAGTAGCTAAGCCGAATAACATGCTCAAAATGATCTAGACACGACGTTTTCTCTTGACAATAGAGTCGACTGCAGAGCGTTCTGAGCGCACGTCACATGTATGATCTATTGTCACATGTATGACTGTGTAATTGTCAAGGTTTGTGTGTGTGTACCTGCTCGGCTAAAACGTCGACACCACTCTAATATTACACGCGAATGCTCTCAGAGAGGAAACTCCTTAAGAAAAATATCACCGGGTGACGCCAAGATTTTGGGCGGCGGCGGTGAGCAAAGGAAACCAACCGTCTCATGCAGCGGCTTGCGGCTTGCTTCATATTATTCGTATGCATTGTACGTTGCCGCTCGACTCTCCGCGCTGCTGGTGCCGACGTTGCGTCCAATGTTGACGTTGGCTTATTCCATTATGCTTCCACTCTCAGAGCGATTCCGGATTACGTCCCGTAAAAATATGGATCTAGAAAACTCGGACTCGATTCGGATATTGCTTACGCACTAGTCCATCCCAAATCCGTGAAAATATTGGTCTAGAAAACTCGGACTCAATTCGGATATTGCTTACGCACTAGTCCGTCCCGAACCCGTGAAAATATTGGTCTAGAAAACTCGGACTCAATTCGGATATTGCTTACGCACTAGTCCGTCCCGAACCCGTGAAAATATTGGTCTAGAAAACTCGGACTCAATTCGGATATTGCTTACGCACTAGTCCATCCCAAACCCGTGAAAATATTGGTCTAGAAAACTCAGACCGAATTCAGATATTGCTTACGCACTAGTCCGTCCCGAACCCGTAAAAATATTGGTCTAGAAAACTCTGACCGAATTCGGATATTGCTTACGCACTAGTCCGTCCCGAACCCGTGAAAATATGGGTCTAGAAAACTCTGACTCAATTCGGATATTACTTACGCACTAGTCCGTCCCGAACCCGTGAAAAAATGGGTCTAGAAAACTCTGACCGAATTCGGATATTGCTTACGCACTAGTCCGTCCCGAACCCGTGAAAATATGGGTCTAGAAAACTCTGACCAAATTCGGATATTGCTTACGCACTCGTCCGATCCGAACCCTAGATATCATACAAATAATACTATGGGTACTTTAGTTCGTCAAAAATCTTCTCCGGAATGGAGATTATATAATGACGGAAAGAAGTCGGATGACGTGCGTAAATTACCATAGAAATAGTTCTACGGTTACTAAGGGCCATATTTTCACGGGTTCGGATCGGACGTAGTACGGAACCGCTCTCATGATCCCACCATATACAATTTGTATGCGGTGGGATCATGATAGTGGGAGTATAATGGAATAGGCCGTTGACGTTATATTAGCTCTTACTGACAAGAGCATAGACGTATCGATGTCATTAAAAATATGATTACGGTATAGAAGCGTTTAAGGTCTAATATTGAAAGCTAGATGTAAGGAAAGACCAAGCGAATGTTTAGCTATTTTAAACGTCTATTTTAATAAGTGTAGTGTTTATATGTATATTGCTCTTCTTAGAATATAAGTCTTATATATACAGCGGAATTGTGATAATTGATAGCTAATATACATTAGATATCATTGTTCTTGCATGTATGACATACTCGCTCACCCAAAGGTTTGTACACTAGGTATTAAAATGCATTTTTA
This sequence comes from Acleris holmiana, assembly GCA_949316455.1. Taxonomy (NCBI): domain Eukaryota; kingdom Metazoa; phylum Arthropoda; class Insecta; order Lepidoptera; family Tortricidae; genus Acleris; species Acleris holmiana. Next base: position 18,076,470 of record OX438775.1, read on the forward strand.
TTTGTCAGAATCTCAGTTAAAAGTGGTAGATACTTACCAGTATAGTTAGTTAGACAGATGGATTGTTTTGGCTTCCTTTGTACCTTTATAACGTAAAATACGTCAATGATGTAACGATTTATTGTGAGTATCAATAAAAAATCTGAAAGCTAGCAATCTCATTTTTATTTTACCTACTTCAAAACTTTCTTCCTTGTCTTGCGTCCGGTTTTCTCTTTCTCTTTCGTACTCATGTAAGGTCTTATGAGAGTATTTGATATTAATGACTCGATGTATGAATGTGGAAGAAGCGAAAGAGCTTTGTCAGGATCGTAGCAGGTGGAAAGAAGTGGTCTCTGCCTACCCCTCTGGGAAACAGGCGTGATTTATGTATGTATGTATGTTGAGTTTAAGCCCGCGATTACATATGAATCCATCCATATTGTTTTTTTTTTCTTTTTGCTTCATCGTAGTCGGGAAAAACAGGGTCGATATAATTGCGACCACTACTTTAAAAACTGATGGGTCTTAAACGGCCTAAATTATCTTTATCAGACCTTACATAAAACTGATTTTATTGCCACACGATAAACTAATGTAAAAAAGTTAATAATTTAAAAAAAAGATCAATAAATATGAAAATGCAGACAAAAAGCAAATAAGGGCGTTAAGGACAAAAGTTAAAAGAATTTAACTTTTTCCATTTCGTCACGAGCCATACATTTACATACGTTAATTTTCGTGACGAAATGGAAAAGTTAATTTTTCTTAACTTTTGTCTTTAACGATGTACCTACACTTTTTTTGGAAAACGCCCATAAACGGGTTAGCAAGGCTAAAGATGTTTTTCCACCGGCAAGACGAGGTGGTGTGAGAATTTTGATTTGTATTGAAAAAAAATATTCCTCTTCACGCAGCTTTCGCGGAAATGTCTAAATTGGCGACATGTAGGGCGGGTATTGGGGAGTAGGGCTTATTCCGCCTTAATTTTTATAATACCTAATTTACTAATTTAACTAAATTTCAAATTGCCATTTGCTCATAATACCCGAATATCACTTTGCCTCATTCCTAAAATGAACAAAACTCAATGACTTTGACCTAAAACGTCTCATGTCCGAAATGCCTAAATATTGAAATGTGCTTACCCTTAAAATGCCGAATCACAGATACGACAAAATTTAAAAATAGCTCAAACTGAAAACTCCAGAATGCCAAAATGACACAGTTTCAAAATGCCTAAATAGTCTGTATTATCTTTATAATATTGGTTCTTCAATGTAAGTGCTCAGCACTAAAGGAGATAGTAAATCAAATTATACATGAAGGTTAACTAGCCTATTTAATATTTAGGTATTTCGGTACCTGGATGTTTTGAACATACGGTATGCTGCGATGAAGCTGTCGTGAAGTTTGTCCATTATGAGAATAAGACATGATAAAATTCAGCCTTATTCAGATTAAGGTGTCATGAGACAAAAAGTTAGGCATTCTGGGATTTAGGTATTTTGACACTAAATCCTTTTGAAATCTAGGAGTATTGGTAAATTAGGCATTATGCAAATTAGGTGATTTAAGCCCTACTCGTACGAGACGAGAATAGAAATATTTTTTGAAGCAATATTGAACTATTGCTGCATAAATAAATAAATAAATAATCACAGGGCAATGTCACACAAATTGACCTAGTCCCAAACTAAGCTCTAGGCTTGTACTATGGATACTAAACAACGATAAACTTACTTATATAGAGAAATATATACTTAAATACATAGAAAACATCCGAGACTCAGGAACAAATACTCATTACATTTAGTGTTTATTGAACTGGATCGTAAACACTATTTCCACGAACGCTCGGTCGGTATCACGCATGCTCATGATAGCTCGCGTCTCATCGTTCATGACGTTAATTACTCTGCAATTGTGCTCTTCAGTCGATTTGTAAAGTAAAAACACTATATGTATGTATGTGTTTTAGCTTGACACCTTATCCTTTCTAAGGTTGTCTGGAAGAGATCGCTAATCAGCGATAAGATCGCCTGTTGTTTACCTGGGTGTTCTAAATTGTGCAAATTCTGTGTATTGTTTTTGTTTGGTGGACAATAAAGTGTTTTGTATTGTATTGTATTGTATGTACCCTTTAATCTAAAAGTGGAAAAACACTTTAAGATCCACCCTAGTTAAACTAGCTTTCTATTCAAATTGCAAATCTATTTAGAAGCTACGAATACATAAACAACGTAAACTTATAAGTTACAACACGCGTCGGGGATTCAAACATGATACGACAATTGTTACGAATAAAGAATTTCATTTCATTTCATTATAAATGTTATAATATAATTAAGGTGCTTTTCCACCGCCGAGGCTAGGCGAGACTAGGCGGCTATTTATTTGTATTAAAACAACCATGTAATAAATAATAAATATCACGGGACAATGTTAATGTCAGAGGAGTATATCGCACAAATTGACCTAGTCCCAAACTAAGCTTTAGGCTTGTACTATGGGTACTAGACAACGAAAAATTCACTTATATAGAGAAAATATACTTACATAAACGTTACACACGTTCTCTACACAAATATCTGTCTTTACCGGGATTTGAACACGGGACCGCTAGCTTCGTAAGGCAGGGTCACGTCATTTTTAGGGTTCCGTAGTCAAACTAGGAACCCTAATAGTTTCGTCATGTCTGTCCGTCCGTCCGTCCGCAGCCTAGCGTAGATACTCTTAGTACTAGAAAGCTGTAATTTGGCATGAATATGCATATTAGTCACGCCAACAAAGTGGTACAATAAAATAAATAAAAATATATTTTTTTAGGGTACCTCTCCTACACGTAACGCGAGATATTTTTTTTTCTCGTCTACCTATAGTGTGTGGTGTTTGAAAAAAATCTCAAATGAAAGAGCATATAACGAATTTTAAAAGAAAACTATCACGACTAAGTAGACATCATTGGTTCTTGAGATACAGGCGATTAAAGTGTTTATACCAACTAAAATCATCTAAGACGGCACCAATTGACTTTAAATAGAAAATCACTACATAGTATAAAACAAAGTCGCTTCCCGCTGTCTGTCCCTATGTATGCTTAAATCTTCAAAACTACGCAACGGATTTTGATGCGGTTTTTAATAGATAGAGTGATTGAAGAGGAATGTATAATACTTTAATCCGGAGCGAAGCGAGGGCGGGTCGCTAGTTAGTTATAACTTGTTGATTTTTATGTTTGTAGTACTTAACGGCTTCGGAACCCTTACGCTGAGCATGGTCCGACATGCTCTTGTTGATACTAATTTCAATTTTCTTCTCGCCTTGTTGTTACTTCTATGTTAAGTATTTTTCTTGCGACCTCGAGCGTATTGCGAAAAGAGGTACGTAACATAACCTAGATACACGTAGGAAGCATTTGTTCTATCAGATATGATTAGGTATTACCTATTTATAGCGACCGGTGCAACTGCAACCACTCCGTCTTCATTACACCCATTACAGGACAGCTTGAGTAGATAATGTCTTATTGTCTTGGTTACAGCAAATGTAGGTAAAATAATAGGTATGCTAAGAATTCCTGATGATATTTTGCAGGTGGGCGCATCAAGGACAATGATCCGCATATAATTGTGCAAATTTGTCTTAATTATACACATACACACATACATAACATCATGTTTTCATTCCCAGAGTGGGGTAGGCAGAGCTACAGAAATACCAACCACTCTAAAAATACTTGTTGATAATTCTGTAATCACATTTTGCACAAGTTAGGTAAGATGGTTACCAGTGTTTCAGTGACAGGATGCAAGCCCATCGCCTAACAGTACTACAAGCCCTTATTACCTTAGTCGCCTCTTACGACGTCCACGGGAAGACATGGAGCGGCTCTATTCTAACCCGGCAACCACATAGGGTAAATAAATGAAATGCTAATAAAAAGAAAAGAAGGACAATCAAAGTAAAACCAGGAAAGAGGTAGAGTTTAAACCAGAAACACTTTTATTGGTTAAGTGAACTGTCCTACTGATAGTCGCGGAGAACCCTAGACTTTTCTATACTTTTTAACCGCCAAAGCCGGCAAACCACCAAGGATTTTCGTGCCAGGGACGCCAGGCGTTCAGTACGCTCTATACATTTTCTATCGGCGCGGTTGCGGCATATGACGTCGACCACACTACTCGTGGTCCCACTACTTCAACCGACTGCTCTATTAGCTTTCGTCAGAAATCAGTTATATTCCGCAAAAGTAGGTAGGTATTTTATTTTATTTTTATTAGTTATTTTCAAATGCCCGAAGGGCAAACCTCCCTGAAATAGGAGCCTTGCCACGAGGCAGGGCTCCGTCGAAACGAGCAGTGGGACGAAGAAGTGGGACCACGGGTTGCGACCTTGACGTCGTTGGCGTCTGGGGCACGTAGAGTTGCTGCCGACCGTGGCGTTCAAAAGGTTAATGATTGCCCTACAACCTTTTGCCCTCCACTCCGTCCACATATACGTGATTTATTTCTCTCGGGAACTGATCGATTTTCCATGATACCCTACCCGTCACTGGGTCCAAACCACGTAGATCAGAAGACGTAAACCTTTAAGTGCCAGTTTCATTGGTCGATAGCCCGAATGCTTTTCGTGATAAATTGCATCGCTGCAATAGCTCCTGGCTCAATGATGTTTTAACAACTCGTCAATGGGTTGCTGCAACGGCTACAAAACTGTTTATGGTCCCGAAAACAGGTCAGTTCCTGAGGGAAATGAAAAGATAAAAGATGTTTATTTAGTAATAAGGCCGCCTAGCATTGTATAAATCAGCAGGAAAACGTGTCAAAACTCAGAATGAACACGAGCACAATTTGAAATAAGGAGAAAAAAAATACACCTACCAATGACACAGTAAATAAAGTTTCGATACTCCTGAGCGACCCGAGCTCTGTTTATAAGGTGGCACGTTGTGCGCAGGGGCGCCTGCCAGAGGCAATTATAAGTGTTATTAAAGTGCTATTTCTAAAGAACAGGCGCTCCACCCACGTGCGGAAATAGTAGTTTATGCAACAGTTGTATAAGAGAGGTCAAAAAAGACGAGTGGTGTGGTTACGATGTGAGCCGCAGGCGAACATCGTGAAGCAAGACGCCACGAGTATTTTTTGACTTAGTTATACACCGTTGCATACAATACTTTTTCTACGACTAGGTTTCAAATAAAATGCAAAATTAAATTAACAAAATTGTATTAATATACCTAAAGTGTCATTCTATGGAACTTACTAACTATGTAAACAAGCCGCCATACTAAAATTGATATTAGATGTCAATTTCAATATATTGTTTGTTTACATAGTTAGCAAGTTCCATAGAATTACAGTATAGGTTAGAATACGAACGAACGAAACACCGAACAACAAACGAGCGGGAAACATTCGAAAACGACAAAATATGTGTCTATGGTTAAGTTTGTTTTTAAATTGATGAAGTGCTCATCCAGGTTTCATATTTAAAAAAAAAGTTGCACAATCAATTTAACTTGTGAAATAGGGACTAAAAATACCTAATGATTTGAGAAATGAATTCTTTTACCTGATTGGTCGATTTTAATATAGCTGCATTCTGGTTGGTTGATACCATGTTTTTTTTTAAAGAGTTAAATTAGTAAAAGAGTTTACATACCAAAAAGAACCTAACGTTCCGATTGACAGTCAATGTGTATTGTGATTGGTGGATTAATTTGGTGAAGTATTTTGATTGGTCAAATTAACCTAGGTGTAAGCTTTGGCAGCTAGGCATGTCGTTTTGGCTCAAAAAAGTACAAGTGCTGTTAAGGGGAATAGACTAGATAGACTTTTCTACGGAATGTTCTGCGGACATATTATCTATATTCTTATATTAGTGTTCGTGACTATATAAATGACAGATAAAAGTACAGGAGTAGGAAAAAAATATAACAATGTATTCATTAAGATATTGTACGAAACGGGAGACAAAGTCATTTATTACGCTAGGTAGTAAAAATAACCAAGGATTTTGAATAGACTGTATTACAGAACTCATAAAAACATTGTTTCTCTCATCGTTCCCAGTCTCTGGCATTAGGACAAACAGTCGTTTGGCAGCGGAACCCAAAAAATTAAAAATTAAATTGGAAGTAATCACGAAGTTTTACGCCACAAGCTGGCAGGATAAAATTATTCCTTTCATTAACTATGTACTTTACTTATAACTCTGATAATAAACTCACAATTAGAAGACCAGTCAAATGAATCTAAATTCGACGGATTTTCGAAAAAGCCATAGAGGAGTTCCTAATCGCTGCCTTCCGTCTCCATTATCATACCAGCTCAATGGAATGTAATATGTTGATATATAAAATTTCAAGTCAATTTGATGATTAAAAGTAGGTTAATAAAGTTTAATAAGCTTGAGTGGCTTTTTTCAAGATTTTATTTTACAACTTTGTCAGCGTAACTCAAATGTGTAGCTGGGTCATACACAGATTTAGGTTACCGTCTTTCCTGTGGACACACCGAAAGTTAACGTTTTTAAGGCCTAATTTTCTGGCTAAGCCCATTCCCGCAAAAACGTCGTCAGGACTGCTTTAGACCTATCATATAAAAACATAACTTAAATGCACACAAGCTTTTAACTATTGACCATAGGAGAGACAACTTTTGTTTTTAAGAGTGTGTATGACCCAACTATGCCAAATGACAGCATTGTAGTACCAAGAGTCTCTGAGTAAAGCCGCGAACAGACGGACAGACGGAGAATCGGACAGATGGGCATGGCGAAATTATAACTACTATCTACTACGACTGCTACTAGGACTACGGAGCCCTAAAAATGCAGTCGGATTTTCTTGAATCTTGCTTTCTTTTAGATTAAATTTCCAACGTGTTCATTGGGATATTTTGATTGTATTACTGTTATACTTAGATATTTATAATGCGTGTCGGTAGTCAAAAAACGCGCCTAATTTCGTGCCTTTACCGTGCCCCCTCAGGCGAATGTACGGACATGTGTTTCTCTTTAACCATTAAGGAAGGATGGGCGGCACCGGGCACATTTTTGATAATAATTCACATCGGTTACCCAACTTTACTTATATTTTTTTCGTTTTGACGAGTATTATACATACCTAGGTACCTACAATTCAAAAAAGTCATTGACTTTAAATCAGGGACCCGCCTACCCATTCACCGATAAAAGCCTTTGAAAGACTAACCTCTCAATAGAATACCCCACTAAAAGAATAACCTCTTGGAACGAAATATATGACTAAATTATTTGTTAAACTACATACATACATAAATCACGCCTGTTTCCAAGAGGGGTAGGCAGAGACCACTTTTTTCCACCTGCTACGCTCCTGACAAAGCTCTTTCGCTTCTTCCACATCTATACATCGAGTCATGCATGCACGTAGGTTTCGGGTACTTAAGATTCGGCCCTTTTCCAGTATTTCCCCGATTTGATTCAAAAAAGTACGCCTAGGGCGCCCCCTTCCGACCCTTCCACTCACTTTAGCACTGTAAATTTCTTTCGTCAATCTTTTTTCATCCATCCTTTCCAAATGACCGAACCATCGAAGCATGCCCTTTTCAATTTTAGTCACTACATCTTCTTTCAGACCACACTTCTCTCTGATGTTAAACTAACCATTCACATAAGGGAAACCTTAACAGCTAAAGCACAGATAACCCTTATAAATAGCGCTTTTAAAAGCATATCGAACGGCTTTTCTAAGTAAAACCCATTCAAAACCTCTTGAATGGGATAGCAGGTTTTAAAAGCAAATCGAACGGCTTTTCATAGTAAAACCCTTATAAAAATCCATTCAAAACCCCTTGAATGGAAACGCGGGCCGATCCCTGCTTTAAATTCAAGAAATTTTAACTAAAACATTACTAAAATCCTAGATATTTCCAATGTTCTGACGGTTTCACGCATTGTTTCGCACTCCTCAGATTAGAAATAGCTCAATATCATGTTTCTAGGCTATTATCATTCCAACAACAAGGAACAAGAGGCTAATCAACGCGGAGGCAATTGAGAAGTCAAGATAACGCGGCAGGTGGTCTCCCGTGGGGGCTCAAGGCCAACAGCTTATAAATCAGGTCTTCCATCTTCAGTCATTGCATAGGGACAATCTCACACAAATTGACCTAGTCCCAAACTAAGCTCTAGGCTTGTACTAAATACCCTGCTGCCCGATTTCAAAGAGGGTTCTTGTAGTGTGTGTGTAGTGTCCATATTGACCAAAAATTGTTCATATCTTGGTAACCGCAACAGATATAGGTGTCACATTTTAGGGGTACTTTAAAACGGCAGATGACCTAATATAGTATATTATCGTTAACGCTACGACACCATCTGTCTCGCTCTTGATTATTAGTTAAGAAAGGGGTTAACATATTAGCGCTTCTTCGCGCGCAAACGTCACTTGGCTATACATATAGCCTCAGGGCGACTCGAGCATACCGTACCGTGTTGCAGAGCTCGTCTGTTGTTCACCGTGGGACTTGGATGCATGCACGGGTCCTAGCGGAGGTGTAATGTCGGGGCTGAAATAAGACAGGAGGACAGTCTAGCTCGATTATAAGCTGTCAAAACGTGACAAGTCCCGGGCAAGGAATAAACGACAGCAGCATAAACGACTTAATAGCTCTTTCCTTCCTGACTTCACTTTAGCAGGTTCCAACAGCTTTTGAAATGGGAAGATATTTTAACAAAGTAAACCAGTTACTTTGTAAGGTATGTTGCTTCATAATTTCCGTTAAGAATTCAATTGTTAGTGGTATTAGATTGAGTGATATTACTGACTGAGTGATCTAGGCAGAAATGCTGCCAGGAACAGCGTAGTTACATGATTACTTATAGTTTAAGAGTTCATGAGCTCATACTTTAATAATTGGTACCTATCTATCAAAGATAATAAGGGCGGATTCTATTTCAAATATGTGGATGATATATTCAACGATACTAACAAGTGGGTTTGAAAAATGAGACTGCCTGTGTTATGATATTTTCTTGTAAATACCGTCACCATTACTTATTGCCATTTTTTGCTTTCTTATTTTCCTTAATCACCCAAACGTTAGCTGGAAGATCCATTAAAGGGAAAAGTTTGCCTTTGTACGTTCCTATTCCGTGAATATTGTATTTCAATTTCTGTTTTTAGTACAATAAAGTATTTACATACATACATACATTAGTAAAACACAAAAAAAACTCCCGAAAACAGTCTTGGGTTTAAAAGTTATCTATTTTTATTTAAATAGTTTTGGTGCTAACTTAGATGATTTGTGGTATAAATAAACGTCGTTTAAGTTTTCATTTTAGATTCGTTAAGTATATTTACTTTCATTTTAATTCTTTTCATATTTTTTTTATTGTTTGTACTGTATGGGACATGTAGGTTCTACTACAAAGATGTATCCACTGCTTTATTGCATTCTAATAATCCAAAAGTGGATACATCATTTCTCGTCCACTGTACCTCTAGCAAAACTTACACTTTTAAAGTTCAAATTTCCTGAACGGTCGCTTTAATCTAAATAAAAGATATAGCTACTTTTTTATTAGGACCCATATAAATAGTATAAGAATCAATACCTTTTTTTTAAGACAACACAGGACCTCTATTCAATAGGGTAAAACGATTTTGTCCTTATCGTGTTTTGGTATTGTTTTTAACTGATCCGCCATTACTGTCAAGGAAATAAGACCTATCAAAACGTTTGACGTGTTTTAGAATCGTTTATGTCACAGTCGCCATTATTGTAAATGGCATACGAGTTATCAAAACGTTGACAATACGGAACACGTCAAAGACGATATCGTTATTACCGTTTAGAATCTCAGCCCAGGTTTAACGACACCCTCTTTCTGCTATCGCTTTGTACATATTCGTAGCTTCACTCATACAGGGTGACCTACGTTATATTATAGAGTCCCTCTGAAAACAATACAAATACTCTTTATTGAACACCAAAAAAAAGCAGAACATGGAACAGTACATTTATATCATAGGTATACAACAGGCGGTCTTACCGCTAAATAGCGATCTCTTCCAGAGAACCTTGGATAGAGAAATAACAGAGGACACAAAATCATGGCAGGCGTTTCGAATTCAAACTAAACAACTACAAGAAACAATTAGAGTATTTCAATTTTGAAATTATAACTATTTGTTTAAAAACTAAATATAAATACATAAAGTAAATAATTTAATAAATATATACTAAATGCAAATCATTATACATCTTTATAATATATACATACAACCATCCTCCAAAGCCAAAACCAGCGCCGAAGCTAGCTGCTTCACAATTCTGAGTTTCCCTTTTCCACGTCACGTTTAATTAATTTCACTTGTCAATTGTTTTATGTCTTGCCGTTTATTCTATTCTATTATCTAGGCCAGGAGGCTTTTGCCCCAGTTCCACAATTTTGATAAGGAATCTCATCGGTTGTGCCACTCTTGCGCAGCGACGTGACCAGGTCGCGCTGAATCAACACCATGGCGTCGGATTAAAGTTTCCGCTGGAATAATTATATTGACATCCTTTGCGCCACTGTTATCTTATGAAAACTTAAGATTGAGGTTAAGGAGTCGGGAAAATGGCTAAAGACAGGAAAATGTATAAAGCACACGTTTTTTTCCTTATGCTGACAGAGTTAAAATAGTAAATTGTGCCACAAGGGAGCATAAATGACATAATGAAGGATTCTATAATTGAATCCCTCACTACGTTTTTTTTTAATTTAATTAATATCTTATAATCCCAAGCGTAGTGAGGGATTCAAGTGTTAACGCACAAGGTGAAAATATTTTTGCTACAGTGTGACACATAGTGGTTTTCACATTAACTATGATGAAAATAAATAAAGTGATGTGAAAAAATACATAAGCTATTTAGAGTGATGGAACCAGTAACGGACTAGGGGCTAATAATGGACACTTGATTCTTATTTTACAGAAGATAATAATGGTTATTCACTTGTTTAGCAACAATCAATTTATGACGTATGATCTTCGAATTAAGAGTTTTTAAGAGTCCAATATTGTTGCGTGTCAGTTTAAAATGTCCAACACTGGAGTCATCACCTGTATGATCACATATTTCCTACGCTTACATGACTTTATAGTCAAGGGCATTAAAGGGTGTTTAGGTATTTTGACCACATCGAGTGCTAAGATTTTAAGACGCTGACCTTATCAACTTAATACATAGTTTTTTATTGTAAGCGGGATCTGAGACCCATTGCTATTGAAGTTCTCAAGACAACAATATTAAGACTGCATTCCTAACACTGTAAATGTGTTGCCAAAGTTGAAAACTAAGATGGAACACCTTTATGCTAGTAATTTTACTGGTTGTCTTATCTTACCAGAAAAGAACAATGCGAACACTGCTGCTTGGGGGTAGGTTAAAGGAAAGGTAGGACGGACTGACCCTGCACACGGTCCTACCACCAAAGGGAGGACTAGTTGAAATTAAAATTAACAATATTCCAAGTATGTAACGATAGAATACAACAAAAACACTAGTTACATAAGTAGATAGGGACTAATATTATAAATGTGAAAGCGTGGATGTTTGTTACGCTTTCACGCAAAAACTACTTGACAAATCATCATGAAACTTTGTACACATATTCTGGGAGGTACTAGAAGTAACATAGGATATGTTTTTTTTTTTTTTGAAATTTTACCTTTTAATGATGAATTAATGATTAATTTTTAATTCACTCCTGTTTGACCGAAAAGACAATCCTCTTGAGGCATACCCATGCAGTTTCTGAACTCTTAGTGATAAGGTGACTGAACACCTCATCTGAATGACAATTAATAATAAAAAAAAAAGTGGTCAACCCAGTCTTAGAAAATCCTGTGAGAGTCATAGTTGAATGCGCAAGCAGGGAGGGAGGGAGGGAATAGTTGGTGAGTCCTACATAGCATACAAGTAAAAGCATTTTCCCAAGGTTAAAAAGTCCTAGAAATTCCCTTGCTACCATTATGTAATTTTAATTAAATAAGGCAGTACAAACTATGATATAACTGAATACACATTATAGGTAAATGTGCTCAGCCTGTGTAAACTGAGTGAGATCATACACGACAATGTGTGAAAACAAGTGTTCCATGCAAAATGGGAACTGGGGGTTAATATATCGATGAAAGACGTAGTTGAAGAGACACGAAGAAAGTCTACTGAAAGTTTGAGGAGTTATTATTTGATAGTATTTCTCACTCGTGGGAATTAATAATATGCATGGCAACTTGTTATTTTTTATTATCAACTGGTTCGCTCTTTCGCGTGCATTTAGATTATTGTTATTCCCTCGGAAACATGATTTGCCGGCATGAAATGTGTTATTCCAGGGTTATAAGCTATCTCCATTCTAAACTTCATCCAAATCCGTCCAGCCGTTGAAGCGTGAAAGAGCAACAACAACACACCCACACACACACTCAAAATGTTTGCATTTATAATATTAGTAAATATAAATAGATTAATAATTGAAAGTAGCAATATGTTTTTGTGACAAATTTCTCATACAAACCCTACCTTTTTAGATCGCTCCTTTTAGAGTACGGAAAAGGCCAATTACCAATCAGGGTACCGTGGGTATTTCACAATTTTGACAAGGATAGGTGACGGTGACAATTCAGCATGCATTGCAAAGTTAAACATTTTTAAATCACTGGGATTCACTATAAACTGCGCCATGCAAAGTGACATGTCACCTGTCACTTATCAGGATGGGGAAAAAAGGGGGTTGATAATTAGTGGACTCTTAAGCCTATGTACGGACAGGTCATTGCCCGTGGTCCACTTCTGTGGATGCGGAGACTAAACTGCTTAAAACCTATAGGTAGGTTTAGGTTATGTTAGTTCTTCAGGGGGCCCGAAGGGCCAAAACACCTCAGAAATAGGAGCTCCGCGGAGCTCTGTTGACTCGGTTAGGTACGGTGTGCTAAAATGTCCAGGTGAACTAATTAGGTGGACCACGGGCAATGACCGACCTTTGCGGTCTGAAGATTGTGTTTATTCTCTTATTAATAAACGTAAACCCGCAAAAGTGTGCTTAAAGTATGCTTTGTCTTTCCCTTTCAATGTAACATTCAAATTTATCTAAAAAACGATATTGCATATGACCTACAAATGGCAGACTTTATGTCTTAAAGCATTCTCTGCCAGTCAACCAACGTAGCAGGAATCATAGAGGTGGCGAACTCTCAAGTCTGTCCTTCCATCGATTGCTATGGAAGTTCATTTTATGAGAAATTCTATGGGCTCCACATTGCGTCATATAAAGGAATTCGTTTCCATCTCATAGTTATCTTGGAGTTCAAAACGTTACGTCAATTGAATTAACAAACCAATTGTAATCTGTTAACGTAACGATCAGCGTTATTGACTTATCTGAGCCTTAACTTGGTAATTAATGTAGGGTTTAGCGGTGAAATATGAATGCTTGCTGATTGTTCCAAAATGTATTACATCACAGTTATATTTATACAAAATTTAATGAAACAGCGTTAAAAATTCTTGAAATATGCACCTATGCTCTGTCTAAAATTTGTCATATCATCTTCATTGAAAACTATTTCGTGAAATAAGTGGGGCGTCTATCATTTTATCGAAACACCTTTCATCGAATACATCATTTCATTAAATTTTATTTCATCAAACTTTATTTTCTGTTGAAACCATAATTCAGGGTATTTTAAACATCTAATCTAACCTACGTAATTAATGTTTTAGGTACCCTGAAAACATTATTGTTTCTGCAGAAAATAGCGTTCGATGAAATGAATTTTGATAAAATGATACATTCGATGAAGTGAAATTCGATAAAATGATGAGTTACCCTATTTATGGTAATTATAGCATCGAGGGTTCCTTAAACAGGTTTACATAAAACGAATTCTGGTCAAGAAAGGGACTGATGTCAGATATGTCTCTGGTCACCATAGATGATGCAAACCAGCTAAAACGTTGAAAACATTTCTCGTAAAGAGCAGAAGCTATCAAGCAGCTAATTATAACATCTTCGCACCTTTTTATTTTCACGAAAACTGTGTACAACACAAATTGGGTCAGACGCGGAGGCTGCGGCAAACACCGATAAGATACCACTCACAAACACGCTGAATGGCGGTGCATATTATATTCACGCGTATGATAAAATTAGGCTTTCACTACACAGGTAATTAAGGTAAAAGTAAGTGACCAAGGAACAAATATGACCACGAATGATCATGACGACCATGGAGCCAGTTAACATCAAATTAAGCTGAAAATATAAGTTAAAAGTCGTGTCATTAAGTAATAATACATACATACATAACATCACGCCTTCATTCCCAGAGTGGGGTAGGCAGAGCTACAGAAATACCAACAACTCCAAAGACTTACTGATATTTCTGTAACCACATTTTGCACTAACAGGCTAAGAGGTTTAGTAGTGTATTAGTGACAGGTTGCAAGCCCATCGCCTAACAGTACTACAAGCCCTTATTCCCTTAGTAATAATATCTTGTCAAATGTGGCTCAACAACGTTTGACACACTCAAATTGCCTCTAGAGAAGTGACAGATATTTTGGAGCCTGATGTTGGATAAAATTATGCTGGTGACTAGCTCTTGTGTTTAAGAAACGTGATTGGAAAAGAAAGCACATTGAACTAAAGACAAAGTTGTGGGTCCCACGTCTTCCTCTGGCTTAAATGTTGCTGTCCTATATCAATCATATAGCACCCTGATGGTGCAAAGGGCTCCTCAAGATCACACCACGCCTTCCCATCCTTTGGAATCTCCTAGCATCACTCCAGCTTATTTCAATGGCAACAAGTTGATCTCTTCGTCGGCAACTAGTCACTCGTAAGTGCAACTCGCGATGCGATACTTCGCATGTGATGTGAGCAACCCACCTCTATTTGCATCCGCAAAATCTCCCTTTACGAATGTAACGTAAAGCCTGTTCTTCTATTTGGCTGCGAGACGTGGAGAGTGCCTTAGGGCTTGACAAACAGACTTCAAGTGCTCTTCAATAAGTCTCTACGTTCGATCCTTCGCGTATTCTGGCCGAAAACAATGCGCAACGAAGATCTTTGGGCATTGTGCCGACCATCACCCATTGGAGTGGCGCAAAAATAAGGGATGAAAATTCCGTAGGTACAGTTAATCGAATAAGACGTGAACGTGTACATATTTGCAGAATCTACCTCATAAAATCTTACCTTATCAATGTGACGTATTCTGCACGAGCTCGCAACAAATCACGTCGAAATAAGTCGTTGACCCTACTGGGGAAATATTATGGGGAAATAACAAGTTATACAAAAAGTAAGCTGCCTGTTTTATTTAAACTTTATTAGCAATAAATACAGCTCATAATTATGACATTCCTGGGAAAAAGACCTATCCTATGATACCCGACACTTAAAATTTCGTCTAACAAGGACATAAAGATTAGATATTTACATACTCGTAAATATTGCATCCAAATATATTGGCCTCAAGTAGACTTTTAGGTATTTTTCATTGTTGCATGGATGCAATATGGCGTTATAGATTATAGTAACTCCAATCTTCAAAGAAGCGCTCACCTCTAAATTTGATATGAGCATGAGCGTGGATTGAAAACACAATACTTGCTACTATACTTATTTAAGGTGCTTTTGGCTAAGTTTCTTAGCCAAATTAGATTCCCATCTTTTGTACTAAATCGAGGTGTCTCGTCAAACATGTGACTTCTTGTCATGGCATTTGGTTACATCTCTTCTTTAACGTTTTTTAATTATTGCGGTCTCCCTCGATATTGGTTAGTTCTTTCAAACTAATGTTGAAATTGAAATGCGTTCTAGATTGGCGCTCTACCATTATCGAGCACCATCTACCCCAAACATCTTAATCATCATCATTATCATCATATCAGCCGAAAGACGTCCACTGCTGGACATAGGCCTCCCCCAAGGCTCTCCACTTAGACCGGTCTTGTGTCTTCCGCATCCATCGCGATCCCGCGATACTTACGAGGTCGTCACTCCATCTTGTTGGAGGCCTACCAACAGCTCGTCTCCCGGTCCGTGGACGCCATTCGAGAACTTTCTGGCCCCATCGGCCATCAGTCCTGCGAGCAATGTGCCCCGCCCACGGTTCAGTTAGGTAGGTCCAACTTCGAGAAAGAGGTCACTCGTCCAATCCGACTCGGCTGGGCAGCGTTCGGGAAGCTTCGCAGTGTCTTTTCGTCCAAATTACCGCAGTGTTTGAAGTCAAAAGTCTATGACCAGTGTGTGTTGCCGGTGATGACTTACAGATCTGAAACGTGGGCGCTAACGATGGGCCTCATAAGAAAGCTCAGAGTCACTCAGAGGGCTATGGAGAGAGCTATGCTCGGGGTTTCTCTGCGGGATAGAATCAGAAATGATGATATCCGCAGTAGAACTAAGGTTACCGACATAGCCCGAAGAATAGCGAAACTTAACATCTTAATAAATATTATGAACTCGTACCCTTCTTCATTATATTTTAAAATTAACTTGGTAACAGGTTGTTTTGCAATCTTATCTTCGCACATTCTTCACCTAATCTCAGATGACGAGCGAATACTTTACACGGAATGTAAATTGTGGTGTTATTAAGAAACAACAGCTTGAATTCATTTTTTAATTCGCCTAAATCCACTGTATGTCGACCCCCGTTCCCACTTTTAAACGTGTTCCAAGAGTTCAAGAGCCTAATAAGGTTGGTCGGGGAGTTCGGCGCCAATCTATTGAGCTAAGGAATAATATCTAGGTGTAATGTGATGCGAAAGCTCTTTGCTTTGCATGTATCTCCAAAATAGGTTACATTACAAAAGGTGTCAGAACTCAGTCAAAAGACCAGCTACACCTGTCACCGGGTCTCTATTCCACTGTTTTAATTTAACCCGGTTCCGTTCCTCAAAAGGAATAAACGGAAACCTTAGACCACTCGCGTTAAATTTGGTACACATACGTAAGTCGGTGACTCAAAGACGGACGTAATTAAAATAAATTTTATACATTGGTGCCACTTTTAAATCGTGTGACATGTCAAATGAAAGGGCTTGTTGTGAGAATCTTTTAAGATAAATAAAAGTTTTGATGAAAATAGACGAAAATTTACCATTCCTCCCCTATCTCCAAAACTACTGAGCCTCCACGTGAGTTTAACTCGCGCTTGTCCATACCAAATTTGATTAAATTATTTTAAGCAGTTTAGCAACACAACAAACAAACAGAGTTCTTTCGTATAACAATATTAGTATTGAAAGTATCCATACATGTGTTGGAACTGTTGGAAGTTCATCGACCAAGTACCAATTTCACCAAACGATTTTAACCATTTAACAGACGATTAGAGCGTTAACAGTTGTCAAAATGTATGAACTGACAGTCGATTAACATTGATTAAATTTAACATCGTGTGGTGAAATTGGTACTAAGTCTTTCCAGTCTAATTAATCATGCAATTAACTCGCAGTGTTATTTAACCTAAGGTTTGATTGGCATAAGAAACTGCAATAATTTCGCTTCGTAATCAACAATCTTATTTAATTTCGCCGCGTGAAAGATAAGTAGTTGTGTAACAAGTGGGCAAATAACCGGGAAATCTTAATTCAACAAGAAAATTCTACGTGTTGGCATTATCACTGCTGAAATCACAGAATATGTAGATAGACTTGTAGTCGGTCTCTTTAGGTATGCATTTTCACGTGTGTTAGTTATCAAGTAAGTACGAATAAATAACTAATTGTAAATTACATTCTATTGAATAAGTTACGAAGTGTTACACGTCTGTGTGTCAAGCTGTTTTTTTTTTTTTAAGTTAAGGAGAAGGCGCACGAGCACTCTACATCTGAATTCTCAAGACTATAATCCTAAGACCTCAAATGCATTGCCAACCCTGAGGACTAAGATGGAATCCCTCTACGCTAGTTATTTCACCGGTTGTCTTATCCCCACACCGGAACACAACAATGCGAACACTGTTGCTTGGCGGGTGGTTAACGGTTAAGATGGTGGTAGCGATCCGGACGGACCCTGCACAGGGTCACCACCACTGTAGTAACATACCTTGATGGTTCGGTAATCTATAAAAGGGCCTATTTTTGCAGCGCATCTGCTCGGCAGTAGCCTCCTCTTGGGAAGGGTTGATTAACATTTAAAAGTGTCCATGCAGCCTACTTCTTCTTTATCTATATTATTTTCATTTTATACTTGTCTTTGACTTACTGTCTGCCTGTATATCTGCTAACTCCTCTTAAATCACGCAACAGATTTTGATGCGGCTTTCACCATCAGTTAGAAAAATTTACGGATGGTTGTGTGGATGTATAATTAATTCTGGTTTATGTTCGTGGTGTTGGGGTTCGGTTCCCCGCCGGAGAGCCATTTCTGACGATATAATGGTAAGTATTTCGGAGACTGAAGAAAATGAGACAAAGACACGGGAATCGTATCTGACGCTTATCGAAATTTTCTGGAGAATGAAATTTATCGATCGCATCAAACAGAACATTAACAATTTTGAATATGGATAGAATTTAAACGAAATGTAAAAGTGGCCAGGAACGCAAAAAGGAGGTTGTAACAAGTGTAACAACCTCGTTACAGTGTCTTACAGAAGACTCAGATAAACCGAAGCGAAGCGAGGGCGGGTCGCTAGTACTGAATAAACATCTTTAATATTATCTTTGATCAGCAGTGCCGTGCTAGCGGCTAGCCGCAGCTCATCACCGACTTCCTCATCCCGTGAGCTTATTATTTATTAACCCTGAGACCCAAGTTGGCCTATATTCAAATGTGTGGCCTTCCCCCACACTGGAACACAACAAGAAGAACATTGATATTCGCCGACAGGTTAAAGAGGAAGATTGTGATAGCGACTGGTTTCAGAAAGGGTCAATCGATACAAGATAAGACAGTATACTCGTACCTTAAGGCCTTTGAACCCCTTCCTAAGATCATTTGGGTATCATTGGGATCATTTGGGGCAGTGGTATTTGTTTACTATTATGTATTGTGACCCACTTCCTGCTTTCCTTATTAATTTAAAATTAATTTGATAACCATTCAAGGTATCCATATGAATCCTCAACAGCCTTTAACAACGCTTCTGTATAAACTTCAAGCCAAATTACCATAACCTTAAATTGCATTGCGTCTTTACAAACGACTTAATTATTTCTACAAATATGATTAATGTAAAAGTAGACTGTTGTGATGTGCATTTGTAATGAAATAGTTCTACATGTACACTCATGACTCGTTGTGTCGTGTACAGTCAACAGTAAGTACGCTCTAATAAGTGACACAGACTAACTACGGTCCGCCAGTTAATTTTTGTCCTGTCAGTTCATCGTGTTAGAACAGAGACGTATATTACTTTCTCATTCTAACAGATAGCTGCGTCCCTCCAGGCCTACAGACCCATGGGACGCCCATAATGCCTACTAAAACACCAATATTAGAATCTTGTCAAATATATTTTTTTAAACTCAATCTTAGCTATGGTGTTGATAATGGCATCCTAGTATGTTTAAAAATAAATCTATGTAGCTCGCAGTAACAATATCGTTTTAGATACAATAAAATTAAAACAACATTAGGTACGATACACAGGAGCAAAAATAATGTGACGTCAAAATTTTCATACCTATAATGTAAAAGTATGTGAAAATAGGAAGTAATTAGTAATTAGCTGAAAGGTGAACGTCCTTCCTCGCACAAAAGATGAGCGCGGGCGCATACAGTGATCGCAGGTGCGCGCGCGTCCCTGAGACGCACGATCAACAGCGAAAATGGGCCAATGGGTGCACACGTTGTAGATCAAGGAGGTAGATGCGCCTTAGGAGTATGATAGACGGAAGAGATGATCATAAAATACCAGATCGGATAAATAGGAGATATATAACACTTATTTGGAATTAAAATGTTTTAACTTTAGGTGTGCCACAGGGCTCTCATTTGGGTCATTATGGTTTGTTCAATAAAAATATAGATGAATGACGATGTAAGTTTAATTATTTATCTTCAGATCGCTGATTTTTGAGGTCTGCTACATCGTTCGTTAGACTGTCGGATTTGGTGTAGTTAGAACAGTTTAAAAATAGTGTAACTAGAACAGCTTGAAAATAGTAAATGAAAAGATAGATTTTGATAAATACACTTTAGGAGATACACACAGATTCCCTATCGAAAAATTACAGTTTGACTACGAGAAAGTCCGTTTACAGGTTCAATACACTATAATCTCCGAATCTTTACCAGTTATAAACTTAATCCGGTCGTATATTCGGCGAGCACGCTTTACATTCCTGCGTAATCTTTGCCATAAACTGCTGAAAACACATTTTTAAATACAATGCTCATCTCTGACGCACTCGTTACGAACTGCTCAAGAATGCGTCGAAGGTCACCCTATGGCGGTTGGCTTGCAAGTGAATCAATAGCTCAAGAAACTTGCATTTTAATTGAATATTCGCGAAAATCTGATTCAGTGCCAAGAGAAGGTGTATCGGTATGGCCACGATTTTATGTGATAGCGGCAGCGGCGCGACCAAATGCATAAAGACGTATGAAGCATGCTATGAGTCGCCGCGATTGCGATGAGGTGATTTCTATATATTTTGTTTCAACCGCCGCACATTTTCGCCGGGCAAGAGTAAGTTATTGCCTTATCTTTAGCGTCTTCTTTCCTTTTATTGATACGTACAAAGCAATGTACTAGATTTTACTAAGCATCATTAAGTAGACTATATTTTAGAAGAAGTTTTTTGCTATTTATTTACGAGAATTTTTAATTTAATTATACCTATGGTAATTTCTGTGTCCGTAACACGTTTATATTTCTCTTCTCTGAAAATGTATGATTTAAAAAAACAATATCTTATAATCTTACACAAATTTCACCAAAAAATATGTCAAAAAGACACACTTAAAGTTGGAATAGTTAGCTTATCCGGAAGCTTGCCAAATAAAATCGATGTCTTACTTATAAGGATAAAGCAATTTACTCTAAACTATAATCAGATAAACCACCTGTTTAATAAAAACAATAATTTATTACTCTTGGCTCATCGTCGCAATATAGCCGTAATCGCTTAACTACGAGTATAACCATTATACGACTAGTTACAATGCAAATCGGCCCAACAAGCGCCCACATAATACAACACTTTGTAGTCTTTGTACAGCCCACAATTGGGCTCCGTTTGTGTGGAACTGGGTCTTTGGACGACGCTGTTAGCTTAGTCTGTAGTGGTCCGTATCATGATACATAAAGTTCAAAATACATAACGGTCATAATATACAATAGCTTTTTTTTCTGAAACTAAAAACTACAATACAATGACCTTTTAAAAAATTCTGTAATATTCGCGGTTTCGGATTTACATACATAAAATCACGCCTTTATTTCCTGAGTGGGGTAGGCAGAGCTACAGAAATACCAACAACTCTAAAAAGACTTGTTGATAACTTTATAATCAGGCCAAGAAGTTTACTAGTGTATTAGTGACAGGTTGCAAGCCCATCGCCTAACAGTACTACAAGCCCTTATTCCCTTAGTCCCCTCTTACGACATCCACGGGAAGATATGGAGTGGCAATATTCTAACCCGGCAACCACATGGGGCAATTCGGATTTAAATCATTATTATAGTAAGACCCATTATATATTTTGAACTTTATATATCACTAGTTGTTTCCAGCGACTCCGTCCGCGAAAAATTCGTTTATCGCCATTACATGAGGAACGTTCCAATTTTTCGCGATAAAATTACCCTACGTCCTTCCGCAGGACTCAAAGTATCTCCACAATTATCCGTGAAAGCATAACAAAAAAGACAGGCAGAGCTACTTTCATTATCTATAATATTAGTGTGGATGATACGATCCCGTTCGTAGTAATAGCCTGCCTATTAAGAGGACTGTGAAGCAAAAAAAATCCATACAAAATGCGATAACGTTTTTCTCCACTTAAACGTTGTGCGATTTTTACGATTTTTCATATGCTATAGATATTATGAAATACTATGTCTGTACGTTTTCCTTTTCAAGAAAATATTTATTGGAACGAAAATAAAATAAAAAAACAAAAGCGGAAACGTACAGACACAGTTTTCCATAATATCTACAACATATTCAAAAATCGTGGAAATCGGATTAGATTTAGGGGGTGAGAAACGTTATCGCCCGGAGCTAAATTTGTATGGCTTATTTTTGACAGCTACGCGATTTTAGTTTCGCTTCACAATCCTCTTAAGTTAGCCTGTCCGGGTTCGATCCTAGGTAACAGCAAGGAAATAATCCACCAATAGTATCCCTAGCTTCGCTTAGCGCAGCTCTCCTATTGGTGGTTTTTTTCCTCGCATACCCCTCCGTTACCTCGCACAGCTCTGGTGGAAACGCAGCCGAGTATTTGTCTTGAGGCTTGGATACTTTCTTTGTATTTGTTTATCTGTAAAATAATGTATGTCATTGTCTAGTACCCATAGCACGAACTAAGAGCTTGAGGACTAAGTGGATTTATGTACAGTCAACCTATCTATGGTCTATAGTGGGTATTAAGGTCTATAGTGGACCAGCATTACACCTTTCAGTCATCCAGTATCAGTTAGGTGGCGTATGGTTGCCCCCTCGATGTTAATTTATTTTTTAATTAATAATACATACTTGATCTAAGAAAAACTCGTACGGAATAAGTCAGCTTAGTAACTCGGCAAGCCTCATTTTGAATTGTAGAGGCGCGGGCCCTAAGAAAAGGTTTTAAAAGTTCTTCCATTATTAGGTACTTCTTAGGGTTACGATTTTTTCGATGCGACAGTAATAACTGTAGAGAGTCATTCGTTACTGAAAATGTAGGATATGATAGGATTAACGTAAGCTTCCGAAATGTTATATCGAGTGCTTATGTCAATTCCATATTTTTTTTACAGTTTTGTTATGCATCTTGGTTAGGGCCCCTAGCTTTTAGTCAGATTTAGGTATTGTTTCCTTGCCTTTTAAAAAAGAAAAAAAGCAAATGATTTTTATTGAGTAAGTAGCGTCAAAATTCGACCAGCCCTTCCCAAGAGGAGACCACAGAGAGAAACGCCACAAGAAACTCAACAGTCAGTTTTCATTTGTCAAACCGCTTTTTTCTGTAACTGTAAATATTTACATACATACATACATAACATCACGCCTTCATTCAAGAGTGGGGTAAACAGAGCTACAGAAATGCCAACAACTCTAAAAAGACTTGCTGATAATTCTGTAACCACATTTCGCACAATCAGGCCAAGAAGTTTACTAGTGTATTAGTGACAGGTTGCAAGCCCATTGCCTAACAATACTACAAGCCCTTATTCCCTTAGTCGCCTCTTACGACATCCACGGGAAGACATGGAGTGGCACTATTCTAACCCGGCAACTACACGGGCTGTAAATATTTAAGCATTTATTTTAGGACCACCGTGCAGAACTCTAAAGGTTACGTAGGTTAGTTTTACAAAAATCTCCAAATATTTACAGGTTCAGAAATAATAGCGGTTTGGCCAAAAATATTTCAGCCATAAGGCAAAGAACCCGTTCCAAGACACATCAAAGATAATGTCTAAATCTAATAATTTCAGTTAATGGCTTCACTCCTTCTAAGGATTAATTCGCCAAATGTCAAGTTATACACGATCCTATGTACTTATTAGATAAATAAGTCGGTAAAAGAGAATTTTCTCTGGTGGCCTAAACAAAAGCTCAATGTAAATCAGTTTAATGAGGCTCTTTTTTGGCCCTTGGAGTTGGTGACCATTTGTAATCTTGTCCATTAGTTTTAGTATCATACCACCACCGCAGTTTGGGACAGGTCAATATGTGTGAAATCATGATACATGACGTTTTTACATGCTTTTTATCCTGCACTCTCCTTGGTAAAATTTGTGTCAATTTAATTTGTAAAAGATGTACCCAAATTAATACCGTCTGGCATAATAACCTCAAATATTCACCAAGTGTGTTTTTAATAAAATTAACGCAAGTATAATGAACAGTTATTTCATCTTAAACTTAAAATGAAGTTAATGATCTAGTGTATAAATCATTGCAAATACCTGACTTAATCTTTAAAACTACGTGATTATCGAGGAACCATGGTGAATTGTTTCGTTTGGTTTTGTTTTGATATTTTGCAAGTTCAATTGACACAGAGTTTATGTATGTTTGTAAGTCGTCTGCTTCAAATGTTGCAAAGCAATTTTGAATCACTTCAGGTTAATGAAAAGAAATTCACGTGGCTTACATTTGAACCACAAGTTTCCCGATGACGATGCATAATCTGGTATCTAAGAGCTGATCTGATGGAGTCAGAAGGTGGCGACAGGATCTCCGCTACACTTAACGTAGACCCACCGTGATGGGATTCATTAGTTTGGACTTGATAAAAAGATAATGACTTTACAAAAAAAAACGGTAGGCAACAAAAGTCTGTCCCAAAAATGATCTTTTTGACAGAAACTTATTATTCACTTTGATTACGGAACCCTAAGGGCTTTAATACGTCTCACGCTTGTCCAGTTATTTAACTACGCCTACTTTGTACAAAATCACCAAATTAGATAGCCCTACGCGGTAACCATTTTAGCACGAATCATGGCGCTTGCGCTTGCCGAAACCAATAAACAAACAAGGTAAAGAACAACATCTAATAATGTAACGGAAGCGGTGTCGTGCTGTGTTTACATGTTTTAAGTACTGTCTTATGCCTATTCCAAATATTCAAATCGTTGACAGACTGGAATACTCGAGGTAAAAAATACTTATTTTGTGTGTGGTATTAGGCTGTGTTTTTCACCAGAGCTGTGCGAGGTAGCGGAGCGGTGTGCGAGGAAAAATTCAACCAATAGGAGAGCTGCGCTGTGCGAGGCTAGGAATTCTATTGGTGGATTTTTTCAGCGCACACCGCTCCGCTATATCACACAACTCTGGTGGAAACGCGATCTGAATGTCAATTTTATACCCGGAGTAACCTAATACAGTTTGAATAATTGGAACGGTCATTTCTTACGTTAAAGTGTAAAGGTTACATTTATATAGTGCTAACTCGATATTATATAAATCTTGTATTTGTATTTATAAATGAATAGTAGTAATTTGTATTTAAAAGAACTAAATAAAGATGAAGTCACATCATTGGTTTTCACCTTCAATGCAAACGTATTTACAAATCTACCAATTGACATTAAATAAGTTTTACAGCTCACGAAAATTTAAGTCCTACAACTCTTATTTATTAATTAAGGCTTTTTACAAATTCGCGGTGAATTGCAATATCCTAAATAGCGAAGTGGCCAGTAACTCTTGATTCAAGTAAAAAAATACGTAGTAAAGCCTAATCTTTAATTCTTAACAGCCATAGTTTCCTTTTTAAAAAAAGTATCTCGTCACAAAAAAAATAAAAATAAACTGTCTATTTCATTTTTACATTACTATATTTCGATCTTAACCTCTAATCTTAAAATTAAAGATTTTTATGACTTAAGAAAGTGGAGTGATTATACATTTACTTAATTTAGAGGAATTCTAACACATACTTACGCTTATTTCTATTCTAACATCTAGATCAATGCTTACCCAACTATAGGAAATCCGTCTTACGTCAGTAAATATACAAATTAAACTACGGCGTGCATGAAAAACTTGCTGACAAAGTAAAAAATAAATAGTAAAATTATAAATAAAGAAAAACAAAACAAACCCTATGATTAACATACGACTAGTGCGAAAACAGTGAGATTACATTTACCAAATTAACCACATTTATGAATTAAAATTGCAAGTAAATATTAAATGTGCCTAAAAAAATCGTCACATAATTAACTTGATCAAAGTTCAGGCAACAAAGTTACTAAATATAACTACTAATCGCGTTTAAAGCAAGCATCGATCTAAGTGGTAGGGCCGCGCGCGCGCGCCGCCTCCAATGGTCCATGCGCATGATAAAGCTCGCAATTTCAGTTGTCAGTCGAGATCGAGCCGCAGGCCGGAGCGCTCGTATCTATCGCCGCGAACCATTATCTCCCCCATCCGGTTTATCTTAACTACGAACTACGCTCTGGGTGCGAATAGATCCAGTGGCATGGTAATTTGTGACCAATATAACAGGATTTAGTTATTCGAGGAGCCAGTTTCCCGCCTTTTGTCTTGTAACGTGATAGGTATCGTATTACGTAATGTGTAAAAAGTTTCTGAAATTTGATATTTTAGTGATCATCTCGACGGTTCTGTTTTGATTTATACGTGTCTTGGTTGACGTCTATATTTTTATCTACACCCCTCACTTAAAGTTGCAACCCCTAACATCCTATATTACTTAATTCCCCGAAATAAAATGCAGCCTAAAGTTACCAAGTCATAACGTAGCATCTGACAAAGAATTTTCATAAACTTATTGTAATTTCAGAAATACCTGATATAAACAAACTAACAAACCAATGTCTTCATTGTAAGTATGAAACTCAACAGTTTACTGTTCAATGAAAAAACATAGCTCTGACTTAGTAATTTCCCTTCATCAATACTTAAAGCTCGCAAAGTGCATCATGATGTAGAAATGACAAAAATCATAATGGTTACATCCTCAGTAATAGGGCCAGGGTTAAATGTTCGAAGCTGTTATCAGAGTAGGAACAGCGAAGGCTATGATTTGCGCAACTACGTATCGCGTCCGTCGCTAAATTCAGCTGTGATACATCGAAACAGTAGCACTGCTTGTAAAATAACAGAAACATTGTTCTAGCGTTATTCGTTAGTGTTTTTAAACTGGTTGGGTAATATATGAAGATGCACCAATTGATTTGAGGTAGCAGGATTCCGCATGATTCAGAATTTAAAACATTGTCTTGGTAAATGCAGTTCATTTCATAAATAACATGAAACTTAGTACCAACACAACACACAACATATCACCAAATGGTAGGTCAATCGATTGAATGACTCCTAAATATCGCTTCCAGAAATGTTCACACATCACTGGTCGAATACTGACTTTGATTATTGAAGTACTATATAAAGTAGTCGCAGAAGACAGTGGTTAATTTTGGGTTAATATTTCACTTGGGATATGTGATGGGACCGAGTTATTTAATGGGTGAACCATTACAATTCGAGATGGTACACTGTAAAATATGCGTGACTTAGCTTAAAACTAACTTACACTCGTGAACTTTTACTCCACACACAACTCCATATACTTGTTTCTATCTTGATATTTTCACTGGTATAAAACTGACTGTAAAAGTGTTACTTATACTCTGATTAATACCTTAAGTATTAAAGGTGTTATTGGCCGTAAGTAAACTGTCTAAACAACCTAAAGTTGTTTGTTCTAAGTTCGATTGTTTAGCGTAATTTAGTGCAATACTAACACATTAAAGCAAATAGACCAACCTGTTGGCACAATGGTAATTCTGTTTGATTGTCAAACATGGCAGCTTGAATCGTGTTGTAGATGAATACTCGTTGTTTTAGTAGCCAAGTCAAAATTAGAAATTTGTTTGTTTTTAGATTTGGAAACGTAGGTAAGTTCATCTCATGTCATAATTATCTCGCTTTAATCTCGGTATTGTTTTTCGTGGCCGGTCACTTCCACTTCTGTTAAATAGATTTTTGGGCTGCAATGTACAGATGTATGAGAAAATAAAACATTATTTTGTATTAAATTATCTTACATAGTATTTTAAAGGAATTCTAGGGAAAAAAATATGAAATAAGACTACATTTCGTATTGAGTTGTGATGCTTCTTAATTCGGCGTTGGAGTAGTTTTCTATCAAGTCTTAAAGTCTAGAAAACGGAAATATTTAATTTACAGTGCAGATTGTATTGTAAAAATATGCATTTTCAGTAAAGAACTTCAATAAGTTTCATTCATTACGAGAGCATTGTTAAGTGCATCTTATTTATTTATTGCTTAAATTTTTCGAAGTATCATACTGTAATTGGAATGTTATCAAATTATTGAACTTCTCTGTTCGACATAAACAACTTATTCACGCTCCAAATTAAAGTTCTTCAGACCTCGTTTAATTTTAGTCTGCGAGGCATGGTTTTATTTCATTGTCTCTTCACAATGAGATATCGCGTTAGGTATTCCGTGGTTATTGTTTAGTTGTTTGATTACATGAGTAATAAGTTTAGTTTTATCAAGTGCGAATTGTGCTCGTAGCATTTTGCGCTATTTGCTCATTTTTGTGTTTTAACCTACATCGGGAGGCATAGATTCTCAGACTCCATGGTCAAGTCAAGTAATAGTGCATTCTGCTTACTGAACTATATTCATGAATTCGAAGCAAGGGCAGACTTGTTTTTGTGGCTAGCCTAGTTGGTAGTGACCCTGCCTTTGAAGCTAGGGGTCTTGGGTTCAAATCTCAGTAAGGACAGTTTGTGTGATGAGCACGAGTATTTGTTCCTGAGTCTTGGATGTTTTCAATGTATTTAAGTATATATTTCTCTATATAAGTAAGTTTGGGACTAGCTCAATTTGTGTGACATTGTGCTATGATTTATTTATTTTATTTTATTTTAAGCACATTATTTTTAATAGATTGACGCACTTCCGTGCTAAATACAAGGGTTTCTTAGGTTACTTAGTCTTCCTTAAATTTCAATTTAACTTTTACACTATTTATAATAAATTCCTTATACCTTTTGAATTTGTGCCATACACATATTACGGGATATTTTTTACAATTTCCATTTCGATTTATTATATTGCATTTAAAAAAAATGCTCTTCGAGTATTCCTTTCGTGTGTCTAGCTTTTCGACTTGTGTTTTTCAGTAGAAATAATGTACGGCTAATGCCGTCTGGGTACCCTTAATAGAAGTTCTAGGTGAGTAATAAGTGTTTTCAATGTCCAATTTTTATCACATGGTGGTAGTTTCCTTGTCTGTAGGTGTTATGGTATATTTTCAACGCAAACGTGCTCTTTAATTAGCAGGAACCTGACTTGGCATCAGGTTGGAGAATGCGGCAAAATGTAATGGTATCCTCTCGTTTTTTGCCTCATCAAGCCTATCATCAATCGTCGATTTTATTATTATTTTTACTTACGCGGCTTTACTATCCTCAACTAAGTAACTATAACAGAGCAGAAGCAATTTTAGGTACCGTTTTGTAATTGGTACATCATCTTAATTACAATGAGAAAGGAATCTTCGGAATCAGTACAATCCAAACATAACTAAAACTTGCACTAAATTTGGAGTTTTGATTAATTGGATAGTGTCCATCTTATGTGTAACACTTTACTATCGGCTTTTAAACCAACCAGCCGTGTCTTTAACAGCAACTAAAGGTTGAAATGGTAATTTTACTTTGGTCTTAAGACACTTTTGTTCTTACGGCAATTGATCAATCCAAACATGACAATAACGTCTTATATTACCACAATCTCCATAAACTAGCCCAACATTCTTAAGCTTTGAAGCCCACTTTGTATGCAAATCAGGATTCTAGGCACGTAATAAGCTATACCTAAATCAAACCGGCCTTTCGTACGTACCTGTGTGCGTAAGTATGTATGAATGGCACCTAACATTCGTGTTACACATGGCATGTGTGTAAATTTTGGTCACCCATCTTTAGTCTAATTTTTTACCCCATTACATTTGTAAATTTTATCTACTAAGGGCATTTTTTTTTGTTTTTTTTTTTATTTTTACCTTTGCAGGGTGTTCCACAAATTGACGAAAATGTTAAGAGGACTGTGAAGCTAATAATTTCCATACAAAATGCGATAACGTTTTTCTCCCCTTAAACGGTGTCCGATTTTTACGACTTTTGAATATGCTGTAGATATTATGAAAATCTTACGTACGTACGTTTTCTTTTCCAAGAGAATAATCATTGGAAACGAAAAATACGAAAAAAACAAAAGCGGAAACGTAAAGACCTAGATTTTCATGACATCTAAAACATATTAAAAAATCGTGGAAATTCAATTCGATTTAGGGGGTGAGAAACGTTATCACCCGGAGCTTTATTTGTTTAGATTATTTATTGAAAGCTACGCAATTTTAGCATCGCTTTACAATCCTCTTAAGGGAAAAATTATATGTAAATATAAGACTCACAAGTGCTAGAGTATTTTTAGCCAAGGGAGGCAAAGGTGTACCAAAAGCACCTGACCGTTACTATTATCATAAGCATTTTAATAATTCCTAAACTAATTATGGTGTAATTGAGGATTAGATATCAACTTTTTGAATCACTAATTATAGCTAGTTTAAGCCAAGGGAGCCAAAGGTGTCAGTAACGTTCTTTACCAGTATCATAAAAACCTTAATAATTCCTAAACCAATTAACATATTGGAAAGTTATAACTATATTCTGGACCGGTATAGACGGGGCTTTATTGCAGCAATATTTAAGTCAAGTTCCGGGATACCTCACCTATACAGGTGAGTTTTTAAAAATGCTGATAAGTAATCGGTTTCATTAAATAAATGCATTTCGAAAATTTGCCATTTGAAAAAACAGTTGGGATATGAAAGTTCTGATTTTAGATACGTAACCGTCAATGTTGTTCTGAATCATAATTGAGTTGTCATTACTCGTGGCACTACCCTCGGAGACCGCGTATCTCGAATGATTTACCAGTTGTCGGCGACATTGGCCCTAAACACCTCGTTCGCAAATTCGCCATTGTGTTCGGTTTATTATGGTCGTTATGAATTACAACGTCGTTAAGTCGCCATTGTACTATGTTGCGGTTGCCTCATCGCTGACACTACAGGCGAGCTTTGGGTGCGACAAATTTGCTATGAATATTTAAGTCCAAACGGTTTTATGATTGAATTTTCTGGATACTTACTTATTTAGTACGTAACTTAAGTGTGAAGTTATTAATAATATCTATATCTATTGTGTATGGATGACTATAGGTACATTTAATTTCCGCAGTTCCCTCAAAATAAAACTATAAAAAATATGCTCAAGGAAAAACACAAGTCATTTCCAAAATGTTAAATCGGGGATACCAACCCTCATGTATAACGTCGGTTAGGTTAGGTTAAGACTACTGCAAAAGGAAACAACTTTTGGTCAATATAAATTTGGGTAACAACACAATCTTATTTTGAATACCATTGCCCACATTGTTAATCTGCCCATCGGTAGACCTTATGCTCTTTGTAATAAGGGTCACCGATAAACAGTAAAGACATACAATTATGTAATTTTCAATACGAAATAAATGACAAATACTATTACTTTAACTTAATAGTCTCTTTGTTGGTAAAGTAATTCCAAAATTAAATCTCTTCTCTGCCAGCTTTTTCACCTCCTAATGCGTCACGACATTGACCTTCATTGAGAATTAAAAAATTCATATATACATACATAACGTCACGCGTTCATTCCCAGTGTGGGGTAGACAGAGCTACAGCATACCAACAACTCTAAACTTGTTGATAATTCTGTAACCACACTTGGCACAATCAGGCTAAGATGTTTACCAGTGTATTAGTGACAGGTTGCAAACCCATCGCCGGTACTACAAGCCTATATTTCCTTAGTTGTCTCCTACGACATCCACGGGAAGACAGAGAGTGGCACTATTTTAACCCGAATTAATAAATTCGACCAAACATATTTTGATCAAGCGATATAGACCCATATTCTCCACATTATTATCAAATCTTTTGTTTCTTCTACATTTGCCTTAGCAACACCAAAGTACATCTAGATACTTCCCAACACCATAGATAGATACGTTAATGTGTTCAGATAGTCTATCAACAAGAGAGCATTGATGCAACTAGGAAGCGGTGTGCGTTACTGGCGATCAAAGGGCCACTCAGAGAAATGGGAGCTGGCGGATCCAGCTTCGCAGGATCAAATTGATTGTGGGATACAATTCTCTCCTTGAACGCGTAGAAAGAGATTATTAGTGCAGAAAGTTAGATACGGTTCGAAGGACTATTTTTGGGGCTGGCTTCTGCAAATCCACGTCTAGGGTCTATTTTGAGTGTTGTCGAAGGACTGGATTTGACATTATTTGATTTAAGATGATACGTTTATTTCTTATTTATGAAGTTATCAATTGACGTTTTTTTGCACTTCGTTTCTTTCTTTTCCTTTGTACATTTTATGTTCTTTTTCCAATTGCCGTGGCGTATCAAATGCCCGAGAGGATTCTTAATATTTTTTTTGGGACTAATCTTATCTACATCTCATATACATAACATCACGCATTAATTCCCAGAGTGGGGTAGGCAGAGCTACAGAAATACCAACAACTCTAAAAAGACTTGATTATAATTCTTTAACCACGTTTTGCACGATCAGGCCAAGAAGTTTACTAGTGTATTTGTGACTGGTTGCAAGCCCATCACCTATCTTATCTAATTAGGCATAAATAAAACAAATAACAAATGACTGGCGTACGTAATGTTTTTCTGAATGCCAGTAGAGCACAAGCCTAAATAGAAATAAAGTAATATATTTAGGTACACCGATAAAAGATAAAAAAAATGTAATAATATTTACTAATAATTGCCCAAACTATGTAATTGAAAGAGCTGTAATCCAATTTATTTTAGCTCATCTTTTTTCTACATCGAGACTACCCCTGAACCCCGAATAACCCTGAACCCTGAGGACAAACATGCAAAGATTTAGGCGACATTATATAAGTATATGTGCATTTTCCAACTGCCGTAGGACGCAGCATAGGATCGTGTTTGCGTTGTCCAGTGGTTACGGTAGGTTTTGTGTTGCTCGTTCAGTCAGTCAGTTGGGTTATTTCTTTTCCATAGGCCTCAGATTTGGCTGGATAGTTTTCCTTTTAAATTCGTTATATGCGCTTTTTTGTAGTTTTGGCTGTAGGGGACCACAGTTCAATCTTAAAAAAAAATAGCGCTTTAAAATATTTTCAAGATTTAATTTTACCACTTTGTTAGCGTATTTGTATATTCATGCCAAATGACAGCTTTCTAGTACTAAGACTCTCTGAGCTAGGCTGCGGACGGACGGACGGACATGGCGAAACTATAAAGGTTCCTAATTTGACTACGGAACCCTAAAAAGGGTTGTAACACTTAGATGTAGACATTTCTCATTCCATCAGCTCATGGTCAATTCTATGAGTATATTTACTCTTAAAGCTGACGGTACGATACGGGTAACGACTAGTTATTAACAGACTTCAATAACTCTAAAATTAGTGCAGTCGAAATTTAGAACGTGAATGTAAACTCCGCTTCCGTTTGTATGATCGCGTAAATATAGTAGGAAAGATTCATTAGCTAAGTTCTGTTTCAAAAGTCATAGGTAAAGGTAATTAGAAAAAAATAGGTTTTATTTAAACTGTATTAAATATTTTAAGACGTGGAGATTGAGCGATGAGTCATGAGATAATATGTATAATAGTTTCAAAGCTTTCACACGTGTGATACTAACTTAATTCTTATTTTCTGCTCTGTCTTCCATTATATTGAGTAAACTTGATTTCCTAACTAATTTGACATTACGTCTATTCGTTTTAACAGTATTAATCAATATAACTGGATAATTTCGTCAAATGATTCTCGTAGTGATTACAGTTATTATATTAATTTAAACATTGAAACTTTTCGACAAACCTTGGTTGATTACCATTGAAGCCTGATTTGTATCGGATTAGAACCAAGCCCGATGTTCAGAAACCTTACGTTGTTACAAATACCCACCTATGCACTCAAATTTCACTGTATCTAACAAGTAGAAATAATCTCAAACCAATGCCGTGTTTAGTCAACACATAAGTAGATTACTTTTAAATATACGCATGAAAAATGAAGATTGTTTAACGAACAAGTAATAGTAGATTGCACTAAAGTAAGCCCGAGCAAAGCGAGGGTGGATAAAGTTCAAGTTTTATTATGGCTTTTTTGTCTCGAGTTGAACACTCTGCTTTTCACTTCGATTGCGAGAAAAATAAATCTTAAACTTTATAGTAGTTCAGTATAGGTGTTATTACAAAATGTAAACAACCGTTAAACATTTTTTTACTAAATGTCACTCCATAGAAAACTGTCACTTTAAATATATCTAAGGCGAGTTTAAGATTTTGAATAATAGTGTAGGTATTTACTTTAGAAATTTACACCCTAAAAATTACAACTCAATAGCGCTGTCATTTTTACTCTCAATCCGTTACTGTAATTCACAACGAGACAGCAACAAGGTTTTTCGGGGTTAAGACATCAAATAGTCTATAGACAACAGTTCCAAAATAAAGACTGAAGCGGTGGAGGTTGTATGCCCAGCCCCAGCCTGCCCTGCTCTCGAACGACCTCAAAGTGGCAACATGTATCACGCTGTTTGTGGTTTTCCAAGGCTTTAGTCCCTCGGGATTAAAATGTCACCTTTGTCCCTAGGGATTAAAAGCATCACTTTAGTCCGCCTATACACGGCAATTATGAATCATTTTAGAGCGAAAGAAGTGAAAATAACTCTATAATTAAATTATGTAAAGATGGTAGAGCCCTCTCAAAAAGTGGAATGTAGGGCCTCATGCAATTTTACCAAAACAACCAAGTCGACAAATTTGTCCTAATTTATCTATGAAAGAACACGAATATTTTGTAAATTTACACTTATACGGTTTTTCAGGGATGTGATACCGAAATCGTGACATTGATTTTAATATGTAACTGATGTGATTTTGAAAGTTATATAATGATAATAGAAGAATATTTAGAAGACTTTTACCGATTAGTAATTAATTCAACTTGCTTGCGAGGCACATATTCCAAATAAAAAACAAAACTCTTTAGTTTCTCTACGTTCTACTGTCAAATTTCCCGCCACAACTACCTTTTTAATCCCGCGTGGCCGTGGAATTCGGCCAGCAAGCAAAAAGGGTGTAACTGAATTCCTAAATTAATTAGAGTATGCTCGTAATTAACGTTCTGGCCTATTCTTAGTAGAATCGGGGTCGTCGCTCCGGCCGTTTGTTTACCTGACTCGATCAATCAACTTGATGGATGTCGTTGAGTTATTTTTTTAATTCTGCAATTTTAATTAGGTCGAATCTTGCTTATCTGAAATTCAGTGTGTAAATGTTTGCGGACTTTACGTAAGTTTATTTTTTTAAAGTGTTACACGTGACTTTATCTAGTTTTTTGTGAAATATCGTTAATTATTGCCTTATCTTCTTAATGGTAAGTACGTAACAATCGTTTCATTCATTTAAATTAATATTCAAGAAGGTATAGTGAAAATATGAATGTGAATAGGTAATGTAAATGTGTTTGATTTGATTAGATTTTGTTTTTTGTAAAATAATTGTTTTCTTGTGCTTTTAGTATGGAAAAAACAATTATATTGGACTTCATAACACTAATTGTTAACAAATAATTATTTAAGCCAATAATGAATGATAAATATTTTGAAGAATTAGAACAGTGACACCGTTTTTATAAAATAATAGTATATCGAAACATGTGTTTGGGTTTCGTAACTTCATTTCAGTGATTTCAGTTATCTAATTATATTTCACAATGGAACAAATGTAGGGTTAAAAAAATATTGTCGTTTCAAAATACAATACAACACACAATTATCACAACTACAATTTTCACAACTAATAATAAAATTTGTATATTTATGTATTTTTGCAACTAATCTTTATCACCTAGCATAAACACAAAATCTTAAAAAAAAAGTGAAGAACTAAAAATATCAAATATATAAATATCACAAAAATGCACTTACCACACTCTACCACTCCACCAGCCAGATAGATCATCAGATTTATCGATCAATCAATCGATTTAACTGTCAATGTCAGTGTGGCGCCTGGCCGTCTGCATTCATCCCGCAGGTCATTCACCTCTTCACCTATTCAAGGTGCATAGCTGCAGTAATGCATGAGTAATAGGAAAAAAATCAACACGACGTGATTTTTGTTGATTCTAATGCTAAATAACTTGATTTTTTTAGTGGTGGTAGGGCCCTGTGCTGCAGGGTCCGTCCGGATCGCAACCACCATCTTATCCATTAACCACCCGACAAGCAACAGTGTTCGCATTGTTTTGTTCCGCTGTGGGGATAATACAACCGGTGAAATTACTAGCATAGAAGCATTCCATCTTAGTCCTCAGGGTTGGCAACGCATTTGAGGTCTTAGGATTATAGTCTTGAGAATTCAAATGTGTATGGGTCTCAGATTCCACTTACCATCAGGTGGCCTGAGTGCTCGTGTGCCTCCTTAACATAAAAATAAATAAAAAAAAAACACCTTGTTGTACTAAATACTAACACACGTATCAGTTATACCAGTTCCTTTGGTTTGGTCCTTGCTGTTGGGTGGATAAGTTTTGAACGATAGAGGTTTATCTAAGAATCATGTCGTAAACATCGTTGATGAGCGCGTTTTTGATGTACATATAAAAGAAATATTAAAAGTAAAGTAAATCACTACCGGAGGTCATCATGTCGAAAATGCTGGCCTTTACTTCGCAGAAAATAATTTTGTTTTAGATAATAGGGTACCTACATGGAGTGAGATCTGCGATTCGACTGAGAGACTGTTACGAGTATGGTCGTGTTTAACTATGTGGATAAAGCATCCGTCACTCTCGCACTTACATACTGGTCAGAAAGTGACAGATGTTTTATCCACGTTTATCCAAATCGATAAACACGACCATAATAGGCCACTGGTTCCACGTGAGTAAAATGTAATTTAAAATCTTACTAGAAAATGCTAGAAAAAAAACTACTGGAATATGTTTAAAAGTTTAAAACGAAGTGTAATTAACTGTTTTTTCTATTCCTTATAATTAACATCTAAATGTGCGCAAGTAACAAATGCTCAATACAAATTAACATCCAAATAAGATCCAAACACACTCGGTATCGGAATTCCAATAAATAATGCTCACCCGCCCGACCTATCCTGATAACAAATAAAAAACGCCTAGAAACAATTAATCTACCATAACCATGCGTTAACCGGTGATAAATTTATCTATCTTGTTATT
This sequence comes from Acleris holmiana, assembly GCA_949316455.1. NCBI lineage: Eukaryota > Metazoa > Arthropoda > Insecta > Lepidoptera > Tortricidae > Acleris > Acleris holmiana. The sequence goes on from OX438775.1 coordinate 18,113,484, forward strand.
AAAAATATTAATTAATGGCCCTTAAAATCATTAACTGTTTAAATTACAAGCGCTCTAACTACATATAGAGTGGAGTCTATATTAAGTTCTCGGTGTTCAAAATGCAAGGCTTGTGCTCCCTCATGTTTATTTGAATATTTAAAAACGCGGTCATTTCCTATGGATACTAATCCATTTGGTTCAAGGTATACAACCTATAAGGTCACCGATGGTGTACAACCTACTTGGTCGTTTGTATGAAACTCTATGAGCATACTGGTCACTGAGAAAATATGAGAAATAAAGTTAAGAAAATTGATGAGTTTTTGCGCGGAATATTTAATGTAAGTTTTGTTTTGTAATAATAAATGGAGAATATTGCGTCATGTAACTCAAAAGCAATTTTTAAAGGTAAGGAGATTTAATATTCTAGAATTTCTAGAAACATAATGGTGAATTGACGACACGCTAGCCTAGTTGGTAGTGACCCTGCCTTCGAAGCTAGGGGTCCTGGGTTCAAATCCCGGTAAGGGCAGATATTTGTGTGACGAGCACGAGTATTTATTCCTGAGTCTTGGATGTTTTCTATGTATTTAAGTATATATTTGTCTATATAAGTAAGTTTATCGATGTCTAGTACCCATAGTACAATCCTAGAGCTTAGTTTGGGACTAGGTCAATTTGTTTGACATTGTCCTGTGATTATATCTTTATTTATTTTAATGGTAACGAATTAAAAAATGTATACCTACTCTTATTTTGTGTATGTGAATGCTAATTGATGATGTTTTAAGAGGTTAATAGCGTAAGACTACTTATTGCAGAGCTTAATTATGAAAAGTAATGTAACAAATTCCCAGCATAATTGTTATTGCTGTAAAGTTCTCTAATCGCATAGATCATTGATCCGTTTGTTTGTCAGGGAGCGCGAGCGCGCATTACTCAATTGAGGGCACGCTTCACTCTTGCGCTCTGTCTGTTTAAGATCGAGAAGATTTCGATAGGTTCCATGGTGTATACATTTAAAACTGGGTAACAGATGTTTTAAGGCAATTAAGTACCTAATGTGATAGTAATAGTTATACTTGTAGGTAGTTGAGTAGGACCCTGTGCAGGGTCCGTCCGGATCGCTACCACCATCTTATCCATTAACCACCACAGTGTTGGCATAGTTGTATTCTGGTGTGGGGATAAGACAACCGGTGAAATTACTAGCATAGAGGCTTTCCATCGTAGTCCTCAGGGTTGGCAACGCATTTGAGGTCTTGGGATTATAGTCTTGAGAATTCAAATATCTATGGGTCTCAGATTCCACTTACCATCAGGTGGCCTAAGTGCTCGTGTGCCTTCTCCTAACATAAAAAAAAAAATTTTTTCTAGTGTTTTAAGGTTATTTTAATATGATTTTTATTTATTGTAAAACAAATCAAAACGCCGCATTTTTATATATTTCGCTTATTTTATAGTACCTATATTTTGTACTAGCTATTTCCCGCGACTACGTCTGCGTAGAAGTCGTTTATCGCTATTCCCTTAGAAACCATCCAATTTTCGGGATATAATAATAATTAATAATAATAATCACAGGGCAATGTCACACTAATTGACCTAGTCCCAAACTAAGCTCTAGGCTTGTACTATGGGTACTAGACAACGATAAACATACTTAGATAGAGAAATAAATACTTAAATACATAGAAAACATCCAAGACTCAGGAACAAATACTCGTGCTCATCACACAAATATCTGCCCTTACCGGGATTTGAACCCAGGACCCCTAGCTTCGAAGGGAGGGTCACTCCCAACTAGGCTAGCGTGTCGTCAGAATAAAAAAAAGTATATACCTACCCTATGTCCTTCTCCGGGATTGAAACTATCTCCATACCAAATTTCATCAAAATCGGTTCAGCGGTTTATCCGTGAAAGCGCACCTAACAAACAGACAGACCAAGTCACTTTCACATTAAATTTATAATATTAGTATTGATTATTTATTGAATTTTCTCCACATCAAAACACCTACTTAACCACCATTTTTATATGGATACTACAAATTTTAATTTATTAAGTAATTTACCCGTGTGGTTGCCGGGTTAGAATAGTGCCACTCCATGTCTTCCCGTGGATGGGCTTGCAACCTGTCGCTAATATACTGGTAAACATCTTAGCCTTTTTGTGCAAAATGCGGTTACAGAATTGCCAACAACTCTTGTTGTAGTTGTTGGTATTTCTGCAGCTCTGCCTACCCCACTCTGGGAATGAAGACGTGATAATATGTATGTATGTAAGTATGTAACTAATTTATTTTTGTGCTATGAATTCAGTCACTTAATTAGTTGATAAACATTGTTTTTAAGTCGTTTATTAACCTGTTTAACCTTTAACCTGACACCCCTATCATTAACTCCCCTAACTTTATTAGCTCTAAAACACTAAAACATCGTGTTATATCTTTGTTCATCTACATCTAATAAATCATTGATCGTAATGCATCACGATCACAACAACTCTCGCGCAGGCCGGAGCGCGTTCCAATCAATTCCGATCCCCTCGTAGATCAAAGACGGCGCTGGCGTCGTACATCATCGCTCGTTGACAGTGCGCATGCTAATTGACATTGAACTCTGTCGGGTTTACTGTGACAGTTTGAACTCTATTTTCAAAATGTCATTTATCAAGCTTAGCTTGTGAAGCAAAAAACCATACAAAATGCGATTACGTTTTTCTGAATATGATTAAAAAAACTAGGTCTGTACGTTTTCAAATATATATTAAAAGGATAAAAAATAGCGGAAAGGTACAGACCTAGATTTTCATAGTATCTACACAGTTTTCCATAATATCTACAACATATTCAAAAATCGTGGAAATCCGATTAGATTTAGGAGGTGAGAAACGTTATCGCCCGGAGCTAAATTTGTATGGATTATTTTTGACAGCTACGCGATTTTAGCATCGCTTCACAATCGTCTTAAAAAAGATACTTTCTGATATAAATGGTGTTAAAAACACTTCTAAAATTTAAAACACCCTTTGTAATTGACTTGAATGACCTTGCAGCCCAATTAAATGTCTTATTTGTCTAAATAAGTCGGTTTTATATGAAGTCTTTCCGAGTTAACTATATTTGTATTGTCGAAAACTATCTTTTGAAACAAATAGTCAACAGCATCACTTTCAGAGTGGATTCTTGTATCTGGACTAGGGAAAAATAAACAAACAAGTAAACCTTTGACTCTATTTACACAGGATGATTGGTTAATAAATTTTCTTTTAGGGGGCTACTAACAGTAAAAAGGTTCACTAGGTTTATAAATTCGAAAATTTGTAATTACTTGGTTAGATTGTAAAGACTTATTTTGCTTAGTATATTAAACATTAAAACTCGGTAGGAAATGGATTTCCTAAAGGACTTTGATATAAGTTATTTGACACCCCAGCACTTTGTTATTGATGTCATATTCCGAGGTGGTCGACTACCACAGAGATGTATCCACTTTTTCGACTTCATAATAAATCTTAAAGTGGATACATCTTTTTGTACTCGACTGCACTAATTCAATAAAAAAGCACGTCCTAATCGCAAGTAAAGCAAATTAAAAGATATACAATACGATACAAATATTATTTATTGAACAAATAAAATATTACTAAGTGAGTCAATAGGCGGTCTTATCGCTAAGTAGGGGTCGCTTCCAGGCAACCTTACAAAGAAGAGAAGTTAAAAAGAAAAAAATAAATTAAATTAAAGAAACCCAAACATACAAATGATATTTACGTATAATATTATATACGAGTATAAAATAGAGTACATAAATTCATAAAATTGTGATCGTGATTATGATAATTAGAAATTATAATATAAAGCGAAAAGGAAGGAAGCTCGCTAAGGGAGAGATAACAGATGCGGATTCAAGAGATTTTTAAATATAGGATGCGATTTCGCGCCACTTAATTCTAAGGGAAGAGAGTTCTACAACCTGATAGCCTGTAAAGTAAATGAACCAGCGTAAAATTTGGAAGAAGAAAAAGCAACAGTTAAGATATAGCATTGGATGACACGCTAGCCTCGTTGGTAGTGACCCTGCCTTCGAAGCTAGGGCTCGTGGGTTCAAATCCCGGTAAGGGCAGATATTTGTGTGATGAGCACAAGTATTTGTTCCTGAGTCTTGGATGTTTTCTATGTATTTAAGTATATATTTCTCTATATAAGTATGTTTATCGTTGCCTAGTACCCATAGTACAAGTCTTTAGTTCGGGACTAGGTCAATTTGTGTGACATTGTCCCGTGATATTTATTTATTATTTTATTTATTTAGCACATATGCTATTTATTGCAATCTCCTAAAGACCCTATCATTCCGGAATCACGTGGCTCGCGACCTGTATTGCCCGGCTCATTGCCTGAAAGTGCGATAAGTCTAGATTAGTTGCTAAGCCGTCGGTGGTCTAGGGTGACGACGTTTAGGTCACTTGTGCGGCTTCATCACGTTTCTTTTCTAATTATGTCTTTGGTTTGTGGACATTAAATTGATTACGTTATACAGGCTGATCATTTGGCACATCGTTCTGCAGCAAGTAGTTGCCGGGTTAGAATAGTACTACTTCATGTCTTCCTGTGGATGTCGTAAGAGGCGATTAAGGGAATAAGGGCTTGTAGTACTTTTAGGCGAGGCTTGCAACCTGTCACTAATATACTAGTAAACTTCTTGGCCTGATTGTGAAAAATTAAGGACCATGGGCAGAAATGTCCCCCCCCACCAACAGAAATGAAACATGTCTCATTTAATAGATCTCAGCAACATTATGTATTTTTACTATGGAGACGATCACCAGATGTATGGGGTTTTCTTGGAAAACCATAATCGTATCGTATGGAATTTGTTTGAAAATGAACACATATATGGATGATTTGCCTTATTTGGCCCTTGTTTTCATTAAAAAAATCCCATTGATTTTGCTACTAAAATAAGTATTTTGTCTTTTTTTGGGTCCTTATAAACATATAGACATGCATCCCGTTACTGTTGGTGGGGGGGACAGTGCCCATACAAATTTGCCCATTGTCCTTTGGTTACAGAATTATAAACAAGTCTTTTCGTTAGCCACTAGGCGTGATCCTGCCTCAGAAGCCAGCGGTTCAAATCCTGGTAAGGGCAGATATTTGTGTGATGAGCGCGAATATTTGTTCCCAAGTCTTAGATTTCTATGCAATGTTGCAATATATCTATCTATTCTGTCTAGTAATAGTTTAGCTATGTCATTTTAAAGTGTCGTTGTTATTTAAAACATTTTTAGTAGTTCTCGAGTCCTTAAGTCCTTGTTCCTCGTTTGAATATAAACGAAAGCTGCAATAGTATTGTCGTAAGAATGCGGAATCCGCTCCACTAATCAACGATCTCGCCGGGTCAGTGCAGCATGCATTGTTTGCATACATATTAATCTGGAGTAACGCCCTGTATCATCTCATCACGGTCCAACTCAAAAGTAACTAGCTGTACATTAGTACTTTGTTGCAACTATAGATATTCAAGTTCAAATTTATAAAATTGCACTAGTACAGTCAAGTTCAAAAGTATGTATACACTTTAGTATCTTGTCACTTTAATCGCTTGGATAATTTCATATGGCAGTTTAAACATGACGTTAAATAGACAAGGTACTAAAGTGTATACATACTTTTGAACTTGACTGTACATAAAGTGTTGTCGTCATCTAGACTAAGACAATTAAGCCCTACAGCCAGACAAACGAGGTGACTGCACTAAATAAACTTGTTATTTGAATACATTTACTTGCATTTAATTGCCTTCAAAGTTGCAACTAACAAAAATGAAATTTAAATTTATTAATAACAAGCATTATTAACAACAAAAATACAAAATCAACGTGTGACTTGGCAGTATTGCGTTCGATCTAAGTTTAAAGTTTAATGAACAATTAAAAAAAAAAAAAAAGCAATAGCGGGAAAGAGTTTGTTGTCTCGTTTTGGACTATTTAATTAGTTATTTTCTATGCAGAAGTTGTTGCACGTTACGAAATTTTGTTAAAATATCGTCAAGTGAAGAGGAAATAATGCTCACCCCTAACACACTAATGGTTAAAAATGCCAAAGAACTTATTGAACAGATATTGCCGCCTAAATCTAAGAATAAGTGAAAAGCAGAGTGTATAACTCGGTCTTAAAACCCATTTTATCCTCAACTTAATTATCCACCCTCGCCTACCGGCTCGGATGGATACCATAAGTCTCGGATAAAATGGTTTGTTTTATGCCCTTGTTGTACAATCTATTATTGCTTTTGCTGTTATGACTTATGACATTTGAACTCAAAAGCTGTTTGATGTTTGTACATCAAACTTAGTGAAAGATGATCTATGATAGCATTACTGACACATTAAAAAGAGAAACACTAGTCCGGCTTTGTATATGTGTCAATGTAGATCTTACATTAGAACTCTGATTTATTACCATCGACTAAACAGTATTTTTAAAATTCCAACTAAGCAGATACGCAGAATTCAATGCACAGCGTAATACTAGACAATCATATAATAAAATGATCTCATATTTGGTGTCGTTTTATTAGGGTTCAGTCACAAAATTGTTAAAAAGGAACCCACCATAGAGTATGGCATAATACGACTTAAAGATATTATTATGTTAACAAGTGAATTTAACTAAAGTAAGGCAATTTCATGTTAATATTTTAACAATTCAAATTTGTACGTAAGTATACACGTACACGCCCTCATTCCCAGAGTGGGGTAGACAGAGCTACAGAATTACCGACAACCCTAAAAAACTTGTTGATAAATCTGTTTTCAGATTTTGCACAAACAGGCTGTATACAAAATAAAGACAAATCGTAACTATTTAATATCATTGATACTTAAATCACATAAATAAATAAATCACAGGACAATGACACACAAATTGACCTAGTCCCAAACCAAGCTCTAGGCTTGTACTATGGGTACTAGACAACGTTAAACTTACTTATACAACGTTTTACAAAATAATCCGTAAAAAAGAAATTACAAAAGAAGTGTCAACCCTAGTATACTGTATACCTAAGATACTGAACTGACGTTATTTAATAAGGGTAGCACTACTTTTGTAATTTCTTTTTTACGGATTATTTTGTAACACGTTGTATAGATAAATACACACACACATAACTACATAGAAAACATCCAAGACTCAGGAACGAATACACGTGCTCATCACACAAATAGCTGCCCTTACCGGGATTTGAACCCAGGAGTCCCACGACCCCTAGTTCGAAGGCAAGGTCACAACCAACTAGGCTAGCGTGTCGTCGAACTTGAGTGGAAATATAGTTTAATTTCCAAAAATCCTGCCTTAGTGCACCAAGGATAGATAGGATACGATATTTAAGAAATATTACCTACAAATCTCTACCTTAGGTAGGTAGGTAGGTTACTAATTTCTGCTTCTTTTTAACTTATCTTCTTTGTAAGGTTGTCTGGAAGAGATCGCTTCTTAGCGATAAGGCCGCCTATTGACTCACTTATGAACATTTTATTTGTAAAATACTTTTCACGCTGTATTTGTATGTGGTGTTTAATAAAGAATATTTGTATTGTACTCGTATTGTATTGTACCGAATATTCGGTATCCGAGTCCAGCTCACACTTTACCGGTTTCATTATATTTTAAGCGGGGAGAGTAATAACAGTACCATTTGTAAGGACGTCACGTCAGCGTATCACTTTACCGGCGCAGGAGTGCTTTTGGAAAGTTCATTAGAGTCCATGCAGGATTTGTTTACTTTTCTTTAGTTATCGCTCCTAATATGTTTCTTCGGCGCCGGGCGGTAGATAAGTTTATCTTGGGATTGATTGAGCTTAATATTTTTATTACCATAGATAGGACTTTGATGTCTACTTACATAAAACACTCTGTCCTAGTGAAAAAAGGTTTAAGTCGACTTAACCCGTAACAAAAAAGGGCTTAAACCATAAACGGAGTATTAGACTTAATCCCTTTTTCACTTGATACGAATACTACCGTTACTTACTAGAACACTATAATAATGGGGTATAGTGATTTCATATATGAAGGCGTGCCCTATCATCGCTTAGGCTAACAATACTGCATTAAAAAAAAATGCGTTGTAAAATTTTGGACTTTATTTGAATTGCTCTTAAATATTGCGCATTCAATACTTGGGATTTATTATTGGCTACGCGATGCTATTACTTCATGTAACGTTACTTAGAAAAAGTTAGTAATTTCTCTCTTTTTATTCACCCCATTCTATCCATTCCAATTAGATGTCCTAATTTTATTATGCTGGATAAAATGACTGCAGAAAATTTTCTGATGACTGTGGATATCTGACAAATGTCAAACTAGAGGACACCCGGGACTTAGACCGCGTAGAATTAGTTTTCCGCTAATCCCCCTATTTTTACCCCTTAGGAGATGAATTTCCAAAAATCCCTTCTTAGTGCACTTCTAAGATATCCAAGGAATCTTCCCTTCAGTTTTCATTTTTACCTATAATTAGGGTTGATACAGGTCCTAGATGTGAGTTTTGTAAAAATAACACATGAAAAGATTGATGTTTAATCGACTAAAGTCACGGGTCGCCTGGGGTGCGATTTTAGAATCTCACCGATGAAAAAGGACTAACTTTAAAATCAATTTATGCAGCGATTTAATCTACCACCAGGCCCACCTTTTGGATTTGATATTAAGTATATCATACACACATAACGTCACGCCTTCATTGTCAGAGTGGGGAATACCAACAACTCTAAACTTGTTGGTAATTCTGTAACCACATTTTGCACAGTCAGGCTAAGATGTACCAGTGTATTAGTGAGAGGTTGCAAGCCTATCGCCTAATAGTACTACTTACAAGCCTTTATTCCTTTAGTCGCCTCTCACGACATTCACGGGAAGACATGAAGTGGCACTATTCTAACGCGGCTAAAAGCGTTATAAAATGATTTTAAAGTTAGTAATTTTCATCGGTGAGGTTCAAAAATCGCACCCCTGTATTAAACCTAATTATAGGTAAAATCAACCTATTCGTTTTTTCAGTGTAGGTCTAGCCAGCGGTTTTGGATGTACGTTGTCAGTCAGTCAGACACGGTACTGTTTTATACACACTCAGGAGCGGAACGGATCACTTTCTATGGAAATTCTGTACTAAGTGACCCATTTTCATTGTTCTTGACTATATGTAGGTCAACATAGGGGACCTTTGCAAGGTTCTCTGCATTTTTTCCAACAAATCTTTGACAAATGCATCGTTTCGCAACCTATTCATTTGCCAACCCGCTTTTTATTTCTGTAACTACAAATATTTCAGGATATTTATAAAACTAACCTTAGCTAACGATAGTCCTAAAAAACGCGTGTTGCCAAATGATATGTTTGTGAAATGCATCATTTGTGAAGCATTGGTTATGAACTGATAGAATCCCCCTTTGCAACCGTACGGTAGCTTACGTCAATACATTTTCACTGAGTTCGGTAGCAGAATGCAAATTATCTAGGCCCACTGACCAACCAAATCAAACTCCATGTAAGGAACATCCACATTACAATAGAAAACAATACGCAGATAATGGGCATAACTGACAATGAACGATGTTGTAAGAGCGTGGGTGGGGTGAGTCAGGTCCCGAGCTGTGGGTGCTAACCCGTGCACCGCTGGACCGTGTAGTGCGTAATGGAGATGGCATTAGGCCCGTTAAGTTTGCGTAATAATAATCTTCATTGGTTGTCTAGTAAAACGTCATTTATTTTAAAAAAACAGCGTACAGCGAACATTCTCTTGCTACCTTCCGACTTTATAATCCATCAGATTAGTTTTTATACACCATAATATGGAATTTGTCATCATGTACAAATGCGACGGGTTCAAAATTGATTTGCAAGATTATGCACTAACCCTGTGTTCCTATATACAAAACGTCTCGTTAAAATTTGACACATTTTGTGTGTAGCAAATGCCAAATTTTAACGAGACGTCACATTTTAACGAGACGTTTTGAAATATAAACAAACAAACTTACTAACACGCATTGCAAAGTATTTTTAACTGTCTGAAATGTCTCGAAGTACAACAACAATTTTAAAGGAAATAAAATAATAACTAATTGTGATTATGCATTTTATTACAACTTTAAATTCGCAGAAATCAACTTGTAAACGACTTTGCTCTTTGACCATGTTAAGTTGATCGATATTATTATCACTAATATTCTTTAACTTGCTAGGATGATGTTTGTAGGGTTCCGTACCCAAAGGATGATAACGGGACCCTATTACTAAGACTTCGCTGTCTGTCCGCCCGTTTGTCTGTCACTAGGCTGTATCTTAAGAACCGCGATAGCTAGATAGTTGAAATATTCAAAAATTATGTTTTTCTGTTGCCGCTATAACAACAAATACTAAAAAAAAATAAGACCTGTTGTTTACCTGGGTCTTCTAAATTGTGTAAATTCTTTGTAATGTTTTTGTTTGGTGGACAATAAGGTGTTTTTTATTGTATTGTATTGTATGATGACCATCGTTTGGTTATGAAGCCCTAGTACTTGGAATAGCGTTGAGTGAAAATCAATAAACGTAGGATATGGGAGGATGTGGCAGGATTTAATTATGTTATAGGATATTACTATTATTCAGCACGGCAGGGCATAAGAACATTAACAACACCTAAAAACGTGCGTATTGTAACCAGCGTTCCGCTATGTTGCCCTGGTACTATAAAAATAGTTCAGTGGTATGATGTAATAAAATAAATGTTAAAAAAAAACTAAAAACCGTCTCTTCAAAAAGAATGAAACTCGTAACTTCTTTTAAGATGATAGGTAATAAGGTCAGTCCAACTGAATTCGGCTTTTGGCTAAAAATATACTAGGACTACAAAAAAAGGAGGAGCAATCCGATTTCCAGCACGACAAAATGTGATGCTGAGATCTTGGGGAAATCGAGGGAACTTCTGAAATAAATATAAAAAAAAAACTGAAAACCATCTTCAAAAACCAAGAAACATCTTCTTTTAAAATGAAAGGTAGGTCAGTCCAACTGAGATCGGCCTCCCACTATAATAATAAAACAAAAGCCGAATTCAGTTGGACTTACCTAATTACCTCTGATTTTAAAAGAAGATATTTCTTGCTTGTCCCGTGTGGTTGCCGGGGTAGAATAGTGCCACTCCATGTCTTTCCGTGGATGTCGTGAGAGGCGACTAAGGGAATAAGGGCTTGTAGTACTGTTAGGCGATGGGCTTGCAATCTGTCACTAATACACTAGTAAACTTCTTGGCCTGATCGTGCTAAATGTGGTTACAGAATTATAAACAAGTCTTTTTAGAGTTGTTGGTATTTCTGTAGCTCTGCCTACCCCACTCTGGGAATGAAGGCGTGACGTTATGTATGTATGTATGATATTTCTTGCTTTTTGAAGACGGTTTTTAGTTTATTAAGGCATTGATTTTATAGTATTTATTTCTCTATTTAAGTAAATATCGTTGTTTAGTACCCCATATTACACGCCTAGAGCTTTGTTTGGGACTAGGTCAAGTGAATTACCCGTCCCCTGATATTTATTTCACTTCATTACTTCAAATTAAATCAAAATAAATCTCTTCATTCGTGACTCTTTTCACTTTCTTTAAAAACAAGTTGGTATATACACCGCATATAGTAATAAAGTAACACGTATTCCTGAAAAAAAACCGTTATCTATTACAACTCTTTAAAGTTAGGATGGACGGACGGACGGACCGGCAGCGTAGGCATTTAAATAGGGTCCCGATAGACTCCCTTCGGGCACGGAACCTTAACAATGACAAACAACAATCGCTTCACAAACAGTTTAGTTTTGAACTATTGATCTTGAATATCTTTAAAATTTGTGGAGATTCTCGTGTAATGAGTTACTCGTGACTCTCGTTATATCCATTTTATGTCCCTACGTCATTGACACGTAACTAAATATAGTTTAGTATGTGAAATAGTGCGCTGGGGTCGTCGCTTCGTTATCTTTTCGGCACGGATTCCTTGACCCCCCCCCGCTCCTTCATTTCTGCGTCCTCCCTTACTACAGCTCTCATACTAGTCACTCGTATTTCAGAAATTACGTTAGAGTTGTTTTTGGGAACATCTGTTAAGTTTACCTCGTCGGTACTTTTTTCGTGTTACAAATAAAAAGGAAATCATATCCGACACGTTGGCCTAGTTGGGAGTGACCCTGCCTCCGAAGTCAGCGGTCCTGGATTCAAATCCCGGTAAGGGCAGATATTTGTGTGATGAGCGCGAATATTTGTTCCTGAGTCTTGGATGTTTTTTTATGTATTTAAGTATGAATTTCTCTATATAAGTATATTTATCGTTGTCTAGTACCCATAGTAAGTACAAGCCTAGAGCTTAGTTTGGGACTAGATCAATTTGTGTAAGATTGTCCCCTGATATTTATTTATTTATATTGTTTTAAAATTAATGGTTTAACACTGGTTATCTACAGTACAAGTAACTGATGGAACTACAAACATTTTAAAACTTCAATGTGTTTCATTAATTCGGTAAAACCATGTCTTTGACGTGTTATGGTGTTGTTCTTAACTCGACCGCCATTACTGTCAACTAAATAAGATTATTAAAATACTGACAATACGGAAATACAGCCCTGACCATGGTTTGTGGACTATTACGGACTTAAGGTGTTGTGCCATCTTAGTACTCTGTCATTATGACAGCGTTAAATCACGACAAATAATTTACAGCAAATTTAATCAGTGCCTCTCTGCGACAGGGTTCTGGGCCTCTATTCAGGTGCATTAAAACGATATTGTGTTTGACACGTTTAAGAATCGTTTATGTCACAGTCGCCATTATTTTAAATGACATAAGAGTTATCAAAACGTTGACAATACGGAAACAGGTCAAAAACGATATCGTTATTACCTTGTAGAATTCCAGCCCAGGTCAAAAACGATATCGTTATTACCTTGCAGAATTCCAGCCCTGTAATTCTGTAGTGGCTCTGAGAAGTCTGTGAATTGAGATAAGACCTTTTCTCTTCCAAAAAACCAAACCAAACCAATGCGTAACAAATTTCTGATTAACGTGGTTGATGGATTATCGAATTGACAAAATAGACGGAAAGGAAAGAAAACTATCGTGCGTTCTTCAATGTCATTCAATATGTGGGGAAACAGCACAGACACGCCCACCCTGTTCACCCTCCAGAAGAAAATTGTCCGAACGCTGGTCAATATACAACAAACCGACAGCTGCAAACCCTATTTCATAAAATATAGATTACTAACAGTGCCTTCTATATACATCAGAATCAGAATCAGAATAATCTTTATTCAAGTAGGTTTACAAATAATAAACTCTTTTGAAACGTCATAGTAGCGACTTAGCCTAAATTGACTGCAGGTTCAAATCGCGACCGATCAGAGAAGAACCTGTAAGAAACTCTGTCGGATGTCTTTTTTTTTTTCGACGTTCGCAACCTTTTGTCGTAAGGACTAAACATTTTATTACAAGCAATTCAGTCCCAAGCATTGTTATCATTAATATAGTCTTTAATACTATAATATGCTTTAGAAATTAGTTTACGCTTGACGTAACTCTTAAATTTATTTACTGATAGTTCAGTAACATTACTTGGGAGCTTATTATAGAACCTAATACAATTACCCATAAAAGAGTTTTTTATTTTATGGAGCCGCGTGAAGGGCACTGCGAGCTTATATTTATTTCTGGTATTAACATTATGTATGTCACAGTTCTTTCTAAATTTAGCGATGTTTTTATGAACATACGTAATGTTTTCATAAATGTATTGACTGTGCATGGTCAATATGTTAATTTCTTTAAACTTATCTCTAAGCGAGTCTCTCTGGCCCATCTTGTAGACAGCACGAATAGCCCTCTTCTGCAGAACAAAGATGCTATTTACATCAGCAGCACTACCCCACAGTAAAATACCATATGACATAATACTATGGAAGTAACTAAAATAAACTAATCGAGCGGTATCTAAGTCTATTAATTGCCGAATCTTATTAACTGCAAAAACTGCAGAACTGAGTCTACCCGCCAATCCAGCAAGATGAGGACCCCATTGGAGCTTGGAGTCTAACGTTATACCAAGAAACACTGAATCATTAACTAGGTCTAGTTTGTCATTTTTAATAGTTACAGTAGTTTGACTATTTTTCACATTAGTAGTCATGAACTTTATACATTTCGTCTTTTTCTCATTCAGTAATAAATTATTAACACTAAACCAATCGACTACTTTTGATATAGCATTGTTTACATCGACATTAAACTGCTGGCTGCATTTTGGTATGCTGCAAATTTGTTCGCAAACACCCGCAATTCTATACAAGGCGAGGAGATCTGCCCTCAACACGTCCAATCCGTAAAAAGAACATGCTTATCGCACCACCCCGTAAACTCAAATTATTATCCTCTGGCCCTCTATGTATGTCTATTAAAATATATAATAAATTACCTGAAGCATTGAAACAAGAATCCAGCTTCATAAACTTTACAAAGAAACTTAAAGAACTGCTGATATCAAAATCTTACTACACCATTAATGAATTTGTAAATGAAAATTGATAGTACAGTAAATAGTCCTTTCCCATATTTGCGGTGCCCATCAGGGTTCATAATGAGCTATTCTAGTGTTAACTTCTAAGCTAGCAAGTAAGATCTATGTAAAACATTATGATTGCAATAAATGATTGAGTATTGAGTATGATTTTGATAGACTTCTACACTCGTTCGCAGTCGTCAGTTTCCTGCGAGCCACTAGCCATTACGTTTGCCACATATAATGCCAATAGACTTTTATAGTCGCGTTTATTGTCGTGGATAAAATTAAGAAAATACCATCTCATCATCATTCACTTAAGAGCTTGTCGGTGGAGTAATTTCCATTCTTTCCTATCACGAGCCTCCTCTTTAACGAATTGAAGGCGTCGCCTTCTAAATCCATCTATCCTATAGAAATCCAGTACATAATAGTAAATGGTTACCGGGTTAGAATAGTGCCACTCCATGTCTTCTCGCGGATGTCGTAAGAGGCCACTAAGGAGGAGTAAAGGCTTGTCACTACGGCAATGGGCTTGCAACCACACTGGTGGCTAAGATGTGTTAGCCTGTTTGTGCAAAATGTGGTTACAGAATTATCAAGAAGTCTTTTTAGAGTTGTTGGTACTTTTGTAGCCTTCCTCAGGGAATAAAGGCGTGATGCTATGTATACATAACATCAAGCCTTCATTCCAGGCTCCCCCGGCCCAGGTGGAATGCGTAAGAGCATTGTCCCAGCTTAAATTAAAGAGTCCTGTCTCTGCTGCTCTTATTTTGGCAGGTTCATCAGAACTCCGATACGTATCGATTCTGATTCTAAGTATAAAATCTGTTCCTGTTAGCTCACTAACTAAACCAAAGGGACCAGTCTGAAAGCCGGGCATCTCTGCCCAACACATGTTAAGATTTGGGCCCATTACCTAACGTAGTTTATCTATATATATAAAAATGAATCCCTATTTCCCTTGGTCACGGCATCACGCATGACCGGCTGGACCGATTTCGCTTATTCTTTTTTTGTTGTGTTCGTTATCGTCAGGAAAGGGTATGAAAGAAAAAAAAGTAAAATCCACCGGGAAAGTCAAAAATTTGCACGGGCGAAGCCAGCGGTAGCTAGTTTTTTATAATTGTGTTTTTTGTTTTGTAATTGTTATTCAAAAATATAAACAGTGGAATTTTAGGCTCGTAACTTCTAGTATCCATCCAGCAATGTCCAGTTCCACTGTTTCCTAGTGACATAATTGGTGGTTGGGTGGCATGGCCCTGGCGTGAATTAGGTTAGTCGGGAGCATTTCGGAGCTGACCTGGTTGCTGCCCGATAAACAGTACAAACACGCCGTTAAATGCAGTTGCTGATAACTGCCGAGATAAATCTTGGTTATGTATAGTTATCTGCATTCGGAATTATCTTTGTAGTTTACGCTGTGATTACAGCGAGTTTAATTCAAGTTGGTTCTCGTATTTCTGAATCGGTTGGGTTTATGTTGATAATTTTCCAAGATATATTTTTGCCCCCGTGTGGTTTCCGGGTTAGAATAGTGCCACTCCATGTCTTCCCGTGGATGTCGTAAAAGGCGACTAAAGGAATAAGGGCTTGTAGTACTGTTAGGCGATGGGCTTGCAACCTGTCACTAATACACTAGTAAACCTCTTAGCCTGTTAGTGCAAACTGTGGTTACAGAAATATCAGTAAGTCTTTAGAATTGTTGGTATTTCTGAAGCTCTGCCTACCCCACTCTGGGAATGAAGGCGTGATGTTATGTATGTATGTATGTATATTTTTGCAATTTCAGCGATTTCAGCGATCTAATATGACTGACGTAGGTTTAAGCTAGCTTCCTTTGTTATGATGTTCTGGGGTTGAAGCGTAATTGGAACGCAAGCATCCATACAAACTTTTACCTGCATAATATTAAGTAGTAGTATTAGATTACATTTTTTGACGACACGTGAGCCTAGTTTGTAGTGATCCTGCCTACGAAGTTAGTGGTCCCGGGTTCAAATTCTGGTAAGGACAGATATTTGTGTGACGAGCGCTAGTATTTGTCTTTGGGACTTGAATGTTTTCTATGTATTTAAGTATATATTTCTTTATATATGTAAGTTTATTATTGTCTATATAGTGTCCATAGTACAAGCCTAGAGCTTAGTTTGGGACTAGGTCAATTCAATTATAATGGTCAATATGAGGAAAAAAATAATTGATGCGTCTTGAGTTAAGACATTTTAGGGTTTCGCTCCCAAACGTCTCGACGTCCGTCCGTCCGTCCAACGAAATGATGTTGAGGTGTTCCCTTTCAGGGTGATGGTGCCAAGATGACAGCGTGGCTGGTCCTCCTGGCCGCGTGCGCGTGCGCATGCGCCGAGCCGCTGCACAGCACGCCGCGCGCGCGGCACTGGCGCGGCGCCAGGACCTTCGACGATCGCGCGCCGACGCACTATGTGGGGTCAGTATACCCTCTCTGTTTAAATGCCCGTCTTAAGATACGTCAAAAATGACAGTTTTCTATGGTTTTACTTTAACGTATCTTGAGATAGGCATTTAAACTGAGACGAGTTTAGTAATACGGCCATAAGAGTCAACAAAGCTGAGTGAACTAACACTCATTTGATAAATTAAATTAAAATGAAAATCTTTATTACGAAGGCTTAGGCCGTCCGTCAGTCAGGGCTGTGCTTTTTTAACCGTGAGAGATAGAAACTTGACATACTGTTCATTCTGTTCTTCTTTCCTCGACTCGCTAAATATCTAGTTTGTTCAACTAAACTGTCACATCCTGTTAGTGAAAGAATGCACGCAATGTAGCACATAATCGTGCCAATGCTCTGAGACTCGTGTCGGGAAGCAATTGAGTTGCGAGTAAGGTGACGGAACTCAGCGTCATAGGCGCAATTTGTCGGCAATCGTAGGATTGCCGATTCATTGGCGATTCTTTTAATGTTGTTCCGTTTTGGAGATTTCAATGTTATCGTTGCAATATCGAATAATTTTGGTAAGAGCATAATAGTAAATATTCCTGCCCAGCGGGCCATGAAAGAATATAACAAGAATAAACAATTTTCGTGTTATTTTTATTCATAAAATTACATTTGTAGGCGTTAGAGTAGGACACCTAATCAATTTCAATGTTAAATTAAATTTACAGACAATTAACTAACGAATTAAACTAACTTGTTAAATTACAGACAAATAATTAACGAGTTAAACTAAGTAAATAAATTGCATAGGTAGCCAACTTTATACAGGGTATTTTTTTTATCAGTGCACAAATTTTAACATATGATTTATGATTATATCGTTAATATTATATATTACGACAATAAAAAGAGTTCATCTTTTTTTTTTGTTCCAAATTATCCCTTTTTTACTTTCTCGTGTGGACACAAAGTCACACTAGAAATGATGACATGGGTTGTCAAGCTGTAGGTAAGCGATACACTGTATTGATATTCAAAATTTGAAATTTCATGTACAGCTTATCAGACTACTGATATTCTAAATTTGAAATTTCATTTATTAACTTACTTAACAACACTCCCCTCTCCTCGCACCCCTGCATTAGAGGGTCCATGAATATCGTTAAGTTAGTGGAATCATTGAATCGGCAATATCTCTAATATTTTTTAAGCTAGAGTAAAAATAACACAACATGTGTTATTGATTAAGAATAGCGAAGTAAATATTACAATTTGTGCACCTATTAAAAAATTACCCTGTATATTAATGAGTGTCAGCTCATCTCTCAGTGCCTTCCTTGCTTTAATGCGTGACAGAGAAAATCAATTATAGATAATTAATCCATTCTCGCTGAACCCGTAGGGATTCGTCTAAAATAAAGAATTGGCAAGTTCTAAATGCATCTGCAGAAGAACACATGAAACGGACTGACAGACCGACGCCGAAGTTGGGTTTGTAGGGAAAACGTGCAGATCAATTCCATGTAACGGTTCCTTTTTTGGGTCATACACACTCTTAAAAACAAAAGTTATCTCTCATGTGGTCAATTACACTCGGCGTCAAAAATATCGCCCCTCCGCGAAAATCAGATTCAAGCTAATCTAGACCTTAGCGAAATTATGTTACATAATTAATATTAGTATCAATTAAAAGCACGTTTAATGTGTTTTAAATTAATAATGTTTAATTTAAACAAAACGTAATGGCTTGTGAATCAGAGCGTTTTGAAAAAAAAGTGCACAAATACTCGTTTGAAGGGTCGCGAGTTGTGCCCTTTTCCAGGGGTATAAAATGCCTGTACAAGGTCAAATGTCAATCATTCACTATCCAGATGTCGAAGAGAACACATCTAAGGAACTCAAGCAAGAAAACAACCCTCGAACATGGAGACCACCGCTGCTGAATCAGCTCAAGTGGTTGCACTACTGCAAGCAGGAGTTCGGCAGTGTGATGTCGCTCGGCAACTCAATTTAAGCCGTCATGCTGTCCGCCGAGTATTTCAGCGGTTCCAGGAGACTGGGGGCTACATCAGAAGACGTGGGGCTGGTCGGCGACGCTGCACATCCGAAAGAGATGATCGCTTCATCGTGACATCATCTCTACGCAATCGCTTCGCTAGTGCTGTTGAGGTGCAACAACGCCTCATAGAAGCTCGGACAAGATCAGTTAGCATCTCTACGGTTAGAAGAAGACTGCGGGAGAAGGATATCGTGGCTCACAGGGCTGCTAGGGCCCAATGTTGACCGCACAGCATCGCAGAGATCGCTTGCAATTTGCCCGCGACCACGTCGATTGGACGTTTGAGCAATGGAGGCAGGTTCTCTTTACCGATGAGATGAGAGTCTGTCTTTATTGCAACGACAGGCGGGCCAGAGTCTACAGAAGGTCGGGCGAACGATTTGCTCAAGCCTGTATTGAAGAGACAGTGGGCTACGGAGGTGGCTCTTGCATGTTCTGGGGGGGCATGTCTATAGACGGCAAAACCGACCTTGTCTGCGTCTCCAGGACTGGAGGCACTCGCGGCCAAGGGTCCCTGAATGCTCGCCGATACATTGCCGAGATCCTGGAAGAGCATGTGATGCCATATGCGGGTTACGTCGGCTCTGGGTTCACATTAATGCACGACAACGCTCGCTCCCACACTGCATTAATTGTTCGGGATTATCTGGAGGAGGTCGGGATTCCCGTTTTGCCGTGGCCAGCCAGGAGTCCTGACTTAAACCTGATTGAACACCTTTGGGACGAGCTGAAGCGACGGGTTCGGTCACGAGATGCCGCCCCTACCACCCTGCAAGATCTTCAGGACGCAGTCATCGAAGAATGGTGCAACATTCCACAAGAGGACATCGTAAAGTTGGTGCGATCAATGAAAGACCGTTTAGAGGCAGTGATAAGGGCAAGGGGGGGTAACACTAGGTTTTAAGTTAATTTTAGGCACTTTTTGTAAAATTTTGTTATCCATTTATTGTTGTAAATTTAAACTTGAATAAACATTTTTCAACTGTTCGCAATGTCATTTCCTTTAATTTTTGACCCCAAGGAAAAATCCTTTTTTTTTTAAATTTTCCTAAAAAAACACTTTATTACCTTTCAAATGATACCTAACAATCATATTGTTGTCCTTGATCAAATAGGGTTTAAAGTCGGTTGTAATTATTTTCCGAGGAGGGGCGATATTTTTGACGCCGAGTGTAGTTAAGAGCTTGTGTGCTTATGTTTTTATATGATAGGTCTAAAGCAGTCCTGAACGTGTTTTTGCGGGAATGGGCTTAGCCAGAAAGTTAGGCCTTAAAAACGTTAACTTTCGGTGTGTCCACATTAAAGACGGTAACCTAAACCTGAGTATGACCCGTTTACCAAAAAGTGGTTGAACAGCGCATTCTATATTTTTTCTTAAAAGCACTTAATAACTCACAAATAATTCAGCTCCATCCGAATGATCTATGAGTAGAAGCACCTTTCCTTTGGTAGGTCCAACAACCACACAAAATTGGATCAAGGTCCCTTATGTCTATTCTCCCATTGAAATATTTAACAATGAGTGAAATTCAAGTCCTTACGGATTGACGGCCGAAATAAAGTAACGCGAGCTGCGTGGGCGCACGCGTGGGTGAATTTCACGCTCGGCCCGGAGGCGGAACCGCTCCTGCGCTGATGAGGACTGGAGGCCGTTGCAATTGCAGGGGAGATGAGGAACTGGCTGTGGGAATGCATATACTTAGTAAAAAAGGTTTTATGTGACTTTCGGTAAAAGTATAAAAACATTTATTCATTAAATTGGCTACATGAGGGTAAAATCTACTAGCGCTTCAGACAAGACCATCATTGCGGAAAGGAAGCTTAAGATTGAGGGGAACACAGGGAGGTGAGGTGAACAAAGATCTACATTTGGTGCACACATAACACACAAATCACAAATTATTAATAATAATATCAATATAAAATAATAATAATACAAAAACATTTCCCTACACAATAGTCATAACAAAATAAAATATAAAACCAAGTAAGATAGACGGAGATATATGAATGCTATAGTTATCACATTCACTAACAATACTGTCATAGTCGATGTTCTTCCGGTAATTATGATGGTGATGATGACTTCAGGCTACTAAAAGGCATCTAAAAGCCTCAGGGTTCAAGTAAATAAACAAGTTGATAGAGTGATTATTACAAATAAGGATTTTTTTGCTGAGTATACAGTTTCTTTGTGCGGTCATCATTTGCCTATCGATAAATTTGATAGATATACAATAGTCAATAATAATAAAGGATTTTTTGCTGTTACCTTCTGGCTCTATCATTAGATCAGCTTTTATGTACCACTATCTGTTTCCCGCGACTCGTCTACGTAGAAGTCGTTTATTGCCATTCCCTCAGGAACCGTCCGATTTTCCTGAGACACAAACCATCTCCAAACCAAATTTCGTTTAAATCAGATCAGCGGTTTATCCGTGAAAGCCTAACAAACAGTGTTACTTTCACATTTAATTATTAACATAATAATAACCACATTCAAATCAAGTTAAAACGATTGATGACTGAACTAACGACGATTCATATAAAAACTCGCGTTAATGATCAAGTTGCAATCTTGTCAATTTATTTAGAAACATAACATGCGGCACTATTTCCCGAAATGAATCAAAGAGGTTTGGCGCGAATATGACCTGCGACACGTGTAGATCTCAAAATATCATAGTATCGCGTTACATTATGCATATCCCCGCACTATTCGTAGTGCACTAGATTTGATAAGATGTGAAGGATTTCGACACAAGGTCTTCAAATCATCTAAATGGCCTGACCTGTGAATTAACTCGTTGGTTCCAAAAGGCGAATCCAATCGATCTTCACGCCTATACTGAAGAGGGCAATTACAGCGAAGGTCACTAAGAAATATCAATCATACCATAACAGCGTTGGTTACTTTTTAGGCGTATAGTAATTGTAACATTGGTCATTTTGACAGGTTTTGTTTGAAGATTTATAGTATTGGACTACTAATAAAAAAGTGTGTTAACTTGATAAATAAACTGCAATTATGTAATGGTAATTGTAGATTGTACTCCCACATTTTAAGTCATTTGGATTGAGTCGCTAAGATGAAGAAGAAAGATAATTTACTGGCTAAATAAATGCCCGTGTGGTTGCCGGATTAAAATAGTGCCACTCCATGTCTTCCCGTGGATGTCGTTCGAAGCGACTAAGGGAATAAGGGCTTGTAGTACTGTTAGGCGATGGGCTTGCAAACTGTCACTAATACACTGGTAAACATCTGCACCGACACGAGGGCCACAATCATTTAGGATTTTCGACTTTATTTCCTTTATTGTATAGTGAATACGAATTTAGGTTTTTGTAGCATTGTTTTAATTTCTGAGAGATATATTTATTACAGTAAGCGAAAGAGAAATAGAAAATAATGCCTTTACTGGGACTCTAGGACTAGTTTCACTTGAAAGTTTTCCAAAAAGTATCCCTATCGGATTAATTAACTAGTAATTATGTTACAAATATAAGTTTCTTTCATTCTTCTCACCATTTTTATTTTCAAAACATTCTCTCAAGCTACGCTTCTCTCGATTGCGGTTGGATGTCTCGTTTTCACGATACGTCGAACATCTATATAGTCATCCAAGCGCACTTGTTCCAGACCGCGTTTCATAAGTTCTCTGCTTCTTAATTAAAGTAGCTTTTTCTTTGATGAGCGCTGTATGTTCCTGTAAAGGTGATTGTACGTAGGATCAGTAGATTTGTTGGAACATCGAATAAATACATAAAATAAATATACACCGGGCCCGGGACGTACCCGAAGGTATTTAAGAACTTGTTGCTGAGTTAATTTGGAGTTAAATTGTCGTATTAAGTAGGCTCGATTCTATCTAGTTTTTGGGATATAGGCATTTTAGTAAAGTTTTCACGAAAAGCTAAATGCAACAGACCATTTCAATTGCGACATTGCTACTTTTAAGCCTATCTTTAAGTTATCTAGATGCATATCACAAGTAACTGAATCAAAAAAAAAACCATCTAAAGGCGTACCGTGAAAACTTATACTAACATAACTTCCTACTTGTCTTTTTTAATAGTAGTTCATCAAGAGTATTCTTCTATTTCAGACCCCACGTCTGCCGCAGTCGCAACAGCACGCATTGCTGCCCCGGGTGGACCTCGCGCCCCAACTCTTTACTTTGTGTAGTCCGTAAGTATTATTTTATTTTACAAATTTGTTATTAACTTGCAATGCATGTACTCGTATGTATGTAAGTATGGATGTTCGGGTCAAATCTTGTAAGGAAGATTTGAACCTCTTCCTGGCGATTGATTGAGCTGAACCTCGTAACCTCGATGACATTATCAAGCTCGTCTTATGATGGACTTGGAAGGTTGCGACTGGATCTCCGCTATACTTAACGTGAACCCACCGTTTGGACTCATTAGGTCTTAATAAGCAGTAAATGACTGCAAAAAAAATACACTCTTGGCAACAAAAGCGTATATCAAAAATGTTTTTTGCCGGAAACTTGTTATACCTAACCTTTAATGGTATACGAACAGGAGAACAATAGAGATTAACGAAAGTGGTCACCATCGAGCAGTATTTCAAATCGAGATAAAGAGTGCGCTTTACTTTTCTGTCCATTTTGTCAAAATACAAGTGAACTAATATAGTTTTGATGGATTTAATGTCTTAATTATAATTTTAAAAGAAGGAAAGCATTGTACCTAAATGATGTATTTTGTATAATGAACGTGATTGCAGTGATTAATCGTTTAAATATTATTGTTAGCTTGATCATTTGGTATTGCACTATAGAAGGTACAGGATTGGAGTCAAGCCTCCTTGAAGGAAACTAATTTGGCAATCATTCAGATGAGGGGTGTTCAGTTATCCTATCACCAGGAGTTCAGTACCGGCAAGGGTCTGCTCCAAACTGACCTTACGGTCAAACAGTTATATTTAATAAGTAGAAGTCGGTGGACAGTTGAAGAGCTCAAAATGATCAATACACGATTCAATTGTCAAGAGAATAAAAAGGTCTTCGGCTGTTAACCTACTTATGACAAGGGATGAAAGTGATCGTTTGCAGTAAAACCAGAGTTAGTACTCGGTTGTCTATCATTTTAACTGTCTCTCTCTAGCATAACAAATACACTGACAGATTCCAGAGAGAGTGTGACAGCAATAAACAGTCGAGAACTATGAATACTCTGGCTTTACTGCACTGGCACTTATGTATGACTAACCGCAGCACTAAGAGAGGTGTAGTGTATGAAAAATTGTTACGAAGAAACTTTTTTACTGTCATTACCGGACTCTCCAAAATTATATCAATAAAGTTACTGATATTACTCGTACATATAATAAACTGGAAGTAGATTACGTTACTGTCGCACCCAAGTTGAAGATTTATAAAAGAACCAATTAACCACTCTTCCTCTGTTTATACCAAACGAACTATCTCACTCTTACTTTCATGTTTTCTGTATCTGTCCATCATTAATTAGTGAAACAATTGAGCATATTGTGGTTTATCTTTTTTCAATTGCAATTTAGTAGAAACGTTATCGTTATCGTGTCTGTAGGATAATTGAATAAAGCTATATTATTATTATAATTTTTCAGCGCTATGCCGGCCAGACTGCGGCTCCCCAGGCGCATGCGTGGCGCCCAACATGTGCCGCTGCCCCGGCGGCATGAAGTCCTCTTCATGCTCTAACGGCGAAGGAGGGGTATACCCTTATCCTGGTAAGATCTATTACATCAATTTAACGTTTCTAATCTCAGATTTCCCTGCCATGGAAATGCTTTAAAAATATACGAAGGACTAATTTAGGTGACAATTTAATGATCCAATTGGTTTGCTTTTTGAAGCACACAAAAATTAGAGGGCAGCCGTTGCATTTTAATTTTGGGAAAAATAATTCTTCTTTATATCTTCGAGAACGGTGTAGTTTTGGATCCCGTGTATGCCACTTCAGCATTGCAATAAAAAAAACCTACTCAGATAAACTTGGTTTGGAAGGTAGCAATAGAATCTCCACTGTATGTACTTAACGTAGACCCATGTAGTGTTAGTTTGGTCCCGATAAGTAAATGAGAACTGTGCAAAAAAGAAGAGTAAGTAACATAAGTTTATCTCTTAAAAGAGTTTTTTGACAAACATATAATTAACCCGTGCAATAAAAACGCCGTTTGTAGGGTGTCTTAGTACTTTTAATCTAAACTTACTTTATGTTTGAAAAAATGACCTTCTGCTGGAGTTTCTTGGCGCTTCTTCTCCGCAATGATGGTCTTATCTGAAGCGCTAGTAAATTCACTTCATATTACTGACGTGTAAAAGAGCCCCATGGGCCCTATTTACTGAATAAACATTTTGATTTTTGATTTTGAATCTGGAAAAAATAAAAAATAAAACTTTTATCTGGAGTAAACCATATTCCATGAATATGTCTTTCCTCTCGCAACGTATTAAACTCAAACTCAAACCTAAAACATTTATTTGAAAAAGAAACACACTGCAACACAACAATCATAATCATAAATTTATACAGAAAAAACCAAAAG
The DNA here is from genome assembly GCA_949316455.1 of Acleris holmiana. Taxonomy (NCBI): domain Eukaryota; kingdom Metazoa; phylum Arthropoda; class Insecta; order Lepidoptera; family Tortricidae; genus Acleris; species Acleris holmiana. The sequence goes on from OX438775.1 coordinate 18,139,098, forward strand.
GTAAAAAGTAGCGAAATTAGAGAAGTTGCGCCGATTTTGTGGTTTGTCAAAACAAACTCAGGGGGGTTGACCTGAGAGTGACCCACAAACGGTTTTCTTACACCATGTATATTATATAAATCCATGGAAGAGGCATATTTTCAGCAGTGGACAAGTTAATGCTGAGAAGAAGAAGAAAATGTTCCAACTGTAACTGTATTTCTTCATAAAACGGGATTGTACTTTGCAGCGCGAACCCAGGGCGGGTGTCGGCGGATCTGCATGAACGGCGGCACGTGCACTAACGCCACCTGCGCCTGCGCACCCGGCTGGAGCGGCGAGTTCTGCACAGAGCGTGAGTTTGTTGTTGAGGCCTTTTATTTGAGGCATTTATTTCACTTTGAGTGTTGCATGCAGCCATTTTAATTCACAACATCTATTCTAGGAGTCCATAGCGCCTAGACAATTGTATTGTAAATATCGCAATCGCTTTCTGTGAACTCTAGCGACTGCATTTTTTTTGTAAATTAATTAAATCGGCTAAGGTGAGAAACTCGGCCGAGCGGCAGCTATTTGTTTGAGCAATCCTATTTATACCTCTATACTTACACTTTGCCCGCACTAAGCCCGTGTGGTTGCCGGGTTAGAATAGTGCCACCCCACGTCTTCCCGTGGATGTCGTTAGAGGCGACTAAGAGAATAAGGGCTTGTAGTACTATTAGGCGATGGGCTTGCAACCTGTCACTAATACGCTAGTAAAATTCTTGGCCTGATTGTGCAAAATGTGGTTACAGAATTATAAACAAGTCTTTTTAGAGTTGTTGGTATTTCTGTAGCTCTGCCTACCCCACTCTGGGAATGAAGGCGTGATGTTATGTTTGTATGTATGTACTTACACTTTTCTGAAGGGTTAGCTGGAAGAGGTCCTATGTAGGGATAAATTCGCCTTTGTATTTTTTGTTAAATTTTAGTGTGTTAGTGTTTACATAGATACACACCTTTATTTGATTTCGGCAGACATTCGCAAAATGTAATTAGTTGTCTATAGGCTCACTAACCTGTCAAGAAAATATTATAAAGACCTGGAAAAAAAGAGCGCATCGACTGAATGATGATCTCTAAACCAACAAAACCCAAAATTAGGCAATTTGTTACTTTCATTGTATTAGACATTAATTTCTTCCCTTTGGTTCCTATGACTTTAGCTAAAAAAAAACAATAATCCAATATGCATCCCTTTACTTTCAGCGATCTGCAGAGAGCCCTGCTTGCACGGCGGTCGCTGCATAGCTCCTGACAGATGCGTCTGTTTCCACGGCCTGTCGGGAACCAGGTGTGAAATCGATAGAAGGACGGGTGAGTAAACCGCCGCTCTGATATGTACACGCAAAGACATAAATATTATGTACATTCCTAAGGTGTCAAAAATATCTTTACGCTCCTATGCCACTGATAAAATGGTCTAGTATACATGTATTCAGCGTGATGGCTATATACAATTATATTAATGCTTTTGACTGAACAGTATCTTCCTAAAAAACCGTACCTTTCGATTGTAAAATATCGGAAGTAGTTATCGTGCCTTCTGTACCTTTCATTTTGCTTAACGAAGCTATGCTTATTTACATCAAAGTCTAAGAATCATCTGGTATAATTGTCTCACTTTTCTTACACATTTCAACCTGACGCCATATTATGAACCATTAGAACCTGCCGTTCCAGTCATTGAAAGAAATAAAGCTATTAGAGTCATTACATCTCCGTCCCATACACTGGCTGGACACGTGTAGAATTTGACTATTAAAACTTACTTTGTTTCAGGTCCTTGCTACACAGAGACCCGTAACGCCCTGTGCACGGGCGCACTGGAAGGCGTGGTGTGCACAAAGCAGCTGTGTTGCGCCACGGTGGGCGTGGCCTGGGGGCACCCCTGCGAGCGCTGCGGGGACCTCGACTGCCCCACAGGACACCTGCGGAACCTCGCCACCAAGGAGTGCCAGGTACGATTCAAGAATGAAAACCCACCATGTAATTAGTTCTTGAATATCAGCATTGCTCTTCGATAATAGTTTGTGAAATAAAAGCACATCGTCTTCGCTTGGGCTGAGATAACGGAAGAATCGAAAAGTCACGAGAGCCTAATTGGGTCAACCGATTGGATGACGTTCAAGGCATTTAAGTCGTCGCTGGAACTTGGAAGGAGGCTGGCAATAGCTGGTTTGAAGAACAGCATAGAGAAAAATGGTGTGCTCTTGTTACAAAAGCTATGACTCATTGTGGCTTTTTTATTTTACTTTGCTCAATTAGTTTTGTCAGTATCAGAAACAATGGAGCACAAAATTTAAAACAGCTCTGGTATGTTCTCAGGATATAGATGAGTGTGCAGCTGTACCAGGTCTATGCGAAGGCGGTCACTGTATCAACTCCATAGGATCCTTCTCCTGCGAGTGTCCTCCAGGACAGAGAAGACATAGACTAACGAACAATTGCGAAGATATCGACGAGTGCGAGGACCCCGATATCTGTCCAGTAAGTGATGGTCCGGTGGTGACTACCTTTACCAAGATTTTGCCGACTACTTTTTTTTCTTTATTAATGGCTTTCACTCCTTGTTTCAACAAGGTGTATATTGCCAATGTCGAGTTTGAGACAATCATCATGAACTTATTTAAAAAAAAATGTCCATGGATATCACACGCGAGGATGATTGTACGGTTAAAGAGTATTTACTCTGGTAGATTAAACAGAAGCACATAACGTTAGCTCCACGCGCTTCTGTCAAGACCTCTGACGATTGCTTTAGATAGGTATTTCAAGTATTTCAACTCGTATTGTAAACTCGACTAAGCAAATCAAAAGACTGAATATCGTTTAATAATAGCGATCCTTTATTTAGTCTGATTAAAGTCTTTATTGTATAGTAAATAAGTCTTCCTGCTATAAATAAATTGATTCTTATTTCATAACGGTATTGATTTTATTCTTTGATTTCAGAACGGCAGATGTGTAAATACAGAAGGAGATTATTATTGCTTGTGCAATCCTCACTTCATTCCTAGTCCTGATAAGAAATTTTGTATAGGTAAGGAACTATTTTCTAATCTTTATAGTGCCCAAAAACGTTCAATTAGTTATTTTATAAGGTATTTTATTGACGAATTAACAAGCAAGAGCAAACTATGTCTCCCTATTTACAGATGGGCGAGTAGGAAGTTGCTATGCCTACATGAGCGAAACTGGAGAATGCGCCGAGAGACTGTCGATGTCTCTCTCCAACAGGGACTGCTGTTGCGGATACAACATGGGACGAGCGTGGGGAGATCTGTGCGTGCCCTGTCCATCTAGGGGATCCCGTGAGTACCTGTTCAATATCACTTTTGGTGGCCAAAGAGGAAATAATTTGTTTGGCTTTGGTCATTAGGTTACTTTTTGGATTGCTAGGTTATTATAGTGCAATTGCCAATTGTGTTTATACAAATTAGTGCAGTTGTTTTGTAGTTGTGGCCTACCCTTTTTAGTCTTAGGTGCACTTTTACGTACATATGTATTGGTATCCATAATGACATGATGTCGATGTTTACTTTAAAGCAAAGGTTAAAGTTAAGGTTTGGGTAGTCACTTCTTCATTTGTCTCTTAAACTTAGTTTAAGAGGCCGTATACGAAATTTTGCCCATTTCGCCGATTTACCTGATTTTACAGACGTACTTTTACTGTTGAAATACTTTACTTCTACAAATTTTAATGCAAAACACGAAAGATTATTTCAATTTTCAACGAATGTAAGAGGTGCTTTTCTATTTTTATCATTTTATATTGATTAATTGACGTGAAACCGGTGAGTGTTTTGTGAATTTTGCTGTAAGAGGTTCAGAATATCGCATATTCACGAATCGTTTTGACGTCTAAAAAGCTGTAAGTAGCTGTAGCTGTAAAATTCATCTAAAAAATGTATGAATTACTTTTTACCACCTTCATATATTGTTTTTGTGTAAAAAAAGATTAACATGGTAAAGTTTTATAGAAAATGGGCAAAACATTGTTTTTGATTTCGACTACTTAAAACTCTCGTTAATAAAATTAAAACAAAAGTAATAAAGCTCAATTTAAAATCAATCCTTAAAAAAACATCCAAAAAATTAAAAAAAAGCAATATAAAATGTTTTAAAATAACCTAAATCTCGCATAATAATACTCGACAAATCTAAAAAAGTACCGCATTGATTTGTAATTCATTTATTCGATCAGAACTGAAATGATATTTCATGATGTGCATTCAAACTTATAGAAAAGCAGTATTTTAACTGCATAATCTCAAAAAGAAGCAGAACCACCAAAATTTCGTGTACGGCCTCTTAATGAACGACCTTGGCATCTTTTCATATTGTTAACGTAAAGGTAGATTTTATTCACTTGACAGTAAGAGCTGCGATGGGCCATCAGATGGTCTTAAATAAATTGAAATAGAACCTTTCCACATTTTTGGTTATTTTTAGTGGATTGGACGCACCTGTGCGGTGGGGGCACTGTACCGCCAACGTGGCGCCGCGACAACGATACGGCGGGCGAACCGGACGAAGGGCCACAGTACATTAAAATCAACGAGTGCATGTTGAGGAGCGGCATCTGTGGACTAGGGGACTGCGTCGACAAGGACAGGGGGTAAGTCAGTAATCAAGTAAAGGATACGCGCGAGCCTGATGATGTTGAGTACAATGTATAGTGATCATCTGTGAACTTATGATAACGGTTGTCCTAGAACAACGAACGACACGTGAAAACTGTCTAAAATTGTTCTAAAATTTGAAGGAGATTTGCCACTTCGAATTAAAATAAGGCCAAGAAAGTATATTGTAGCTTTACAAAAATAATTGTTCAAGTTAACAGATCAAAAACCTTCTTCATTTTGTTCTTTTCCAAAATATATGTGTCCATTGATGTTTTAGAAAGGGGTTATTTAGTACACTATTTGATCCGCAATAATACTGGTTTTCTTATGACAGCTACCAATGCAATTGCTGGGACGGTGCCGAATCGGCCGAGGTGGACGGGAACCCGACGTGTATCGACATTGACGAGTGCGCGCTGGAGTACTGCCGTGGCGGCGTGTGCACCAACAAGCCGGGCGGGTTCGAGTGCAGGCATGTAACAAGCCATACGTCTGTCTAATGCTTATACACTTAACAGTCCACCTGGAAATGAGTGCAGAAATGATCTAACATTAAAACTTGATACTTCCAGTTGATATGTCGATAATAACTCAAACAACCGGTGAAATTACTAGCACAGAGGCATGGCCATCTTAGTCCTCAGGCAACGCATTTGAGGCCAGGAGCCTTGAAATAGTAGAGTTGAAAATTCGAATGTCTATGGGTTTTAGATTCCATTTATCATCAGGTGGCCTGAATGCTCGTGTACTACTAACAAAATGGTGGCGGAATGACACAAAGTTGGCCTTCGATACCAGTTGCGCCATGTCTTCCTCTTCTAAACCAGAAGAGGAAGACAGAAGATGATTTTGATGATATTTTCCAGATGTCCTCCGGGCTTTGATCCTGTGGAAAACGGCCTGAGATGCAGCGACATGAACGAGTGCGAGATCACAGACGGACGAATGTGTACCAACGGCGTGTGTACCAACATTGACGGAAGGTAACAGCCGTTAACATCTTGGCCTGATTGTACAAAATGTGGATACAGAACAATCAAAAAGTATTTTTAAAGTTGTTGGTATTTCTGTAAATCTGCCTACTCCACTCTGGAAATGAGGACGTGATGTTATGTATGTGTGTGTATTTACTTAATGATGGCAAGAGACCTGAATGCAACCTATGTAGACACGCTAGCCCGCTCACATCTCCACCGGACCTCTAACAGGGCTGATGCGGCATCTGAAGCGGCTGAATGCATCAAAGTTGGCAAGTATAGTACTCTCGGCCCAGAGTATAATTTTATTCCATTCGGCGTCGAGACCCTTGGTCGGTGGGGTTCTAGCGCTATAAGCCTCTTCAAAGAAATTTCGAGGAGCTCATTGACGTCACTGGAGACCAAAGAGCTGGCAGTTTCTTCGGTCAACGCATTAGTTAATTCAGCGAGAGCCGAGAAAATGCTGCCAGCATCTTCAGTACAAAGTATTTATAAGTATGCATAAATAATCAATTCGAAAAAAAAAATTACTTCACCTCGGTTAACTTCCTCAGCTTCGAGTGCACGTGCAACTCGGGCTACGAGCCGACGGAGACGGGGCACGCGTGCCGCGACGTGGACGAGTGCCGCGACAACCCGCGCGTGTGCCGCCGCGGCCGCTGCCGCAACACGCCCGGCGCGTACGAGTGCGCCTGCGACCGCGGGTTCGCGCTCACCGCCGCCGGGTACTGCGCCGACGTCGACGAGTGCGCCGAGAGCGGCGTCTGCCAGGTCAGTGCGCAACAACTACACGCCTGGTGGCTCACAAGAGTCACAAGTCTTTTTTGGGGCTCCGTACCCAAAGGGTAAAAACGGCCCTATTACTAAAACTCCGTCTGTCACCAGGGTCCTGTTTTATAAAGCTGCTAATTACAAATTACAAGCGGAAGTCTCTTTCTAACTCCTTTTGCTAGAAAGACGCTAACGTTAAGAATCATAGAAAGGGAGTTCCGCTTGTAATTTGTAACTGATAGCTTTATAAAACAGGACCCAGGCCGTATCTCATGAACCGTGATAGCTAGACAGTTGAAGTTTTCAGAGATGGCGTATTTCTTACTCCTTTTGCTAGAAAGACGCTAACGCTAAGAATCATAGAAAGGGAGTTCCGCTTGTAATTTGTAACTGATAGCTTTATAAAACAGGACCCAGGCCGTATCTCATGAACCGTGATAGCTAGACAGTTGAAGTTTTCACAGATGACGTATTTCTTACTCCTTTTGCTAGAAAGACGCTAACGGCAAGAATCATAAAAAGGGAATTCCGCTTGTAATTTGTGACTTGTAGCTTTATAAAACTGGGCCCAGGCCGTATCTCATGAACTGTGATAACTAGACAGTTGAAGTTTTCACAAATGACGTATTTATGTTGCCGCTATAACAACAAATACTAAAAACAGAATGAAATAAATATTTCAATGGGGCTCCCGTACAACAAACGTGTTTTTTTCGCCGCATTTTGCTCGATATTAATAACGGCAACAGGCAGACGCTTGAATTATTCATATAATATTAAGTTGTATATTCACAAAAAAAAATACTTACCTAAATTAAAACAAACTAAATTAAGAAGGGCTCCCGTACACCAAACGTTTTCTTGCCGTAAATATGTAAATGGGTGGGTGTTCGAAGTACTCCCCATAAGTTATACTCGTACTTATAGATTCATCCACGGGTTGAAGGACTGTTAATGAAATCCTTATGTCGGTTAGCCTAAATATTATTAAAATTTTACAATTTTTAGAGGCTTTGATTATGTCAGCCCCGTTAGGCAGCTCTGCTCTAGCCTCAATTATATTATTTTAGTTAATTAATAGTAATAAGTAATCAACAGAACGTAACTACGTCAGTGTGACAGTATTTATTAGGCACGGGAGGTACCTTCATAGATTTATTATTAACTTGCAATGTTTGAACCACTTTAGTGGACCGATTAAGCTGAATTTTGGTATACCTACGTAACTTCGATGATAATACGTCGAGCTGGTCTGATAATGGAGTCGGCAGGTGGCGACAGGATCTCCTCTATACTTAACGTAGACCTAAGCTCTAATAAGGTTGGCCTTGATATGCAATAAATGACTTTGTAAACAAAAGTACAGTAGGCAGCAAAAGTCCCAAAAAATATTTTTTGTCAGAAACTTTTTTACATTTACAAATGGTCATCTTCTAATTGACATGGATTATATCGCTATAAATCCAAAACAAACTTAATATAAACGTCTATTCTTCCTAGGGCGGCCGCTGCGTGAACAACGAGGGCTCCTTCCAGTGCGTGTGCGAGGCGGGCTACCGCAGCACGCCCGACCGCGACGCCTGCGTCGACGTGGACGAGTGCGCCGAGCTGCGCGTGTGCCGCAACGGCCGCTGCCACAATACGCCCGGCTCCTTCCGCTGCGACTGCTCGCCCGGCTTCACGCTGAGCAACGATGGCAGGACTTGCCGTGGTACGTTGAGAAAAAAAAACAATTCATGTAACCTGACCAGAGTGATGCGCCTTTTGACACTAAATGTGTGACCATTTTAGCATAAATGCTGCAGCATAAAGCTATCTGATTAAAGATTTAAGACTATATGACTATGTAGGAAGGCAATTCATCTTAAAACTGGTATTAATATCATCGTTTTGTTTTTTAGATGAAGTAAAAGATCTGTGTTACGAGAAATTCGAAGAAGGACATTGCAGTGGACAGGGCTCCACCCCTGTGACGAGGTCTCAGTGTTGCTGTAGTTCAAATAAAGGTAGAAATCACACCCAATTTATCACCAAACACAATAAAGGTATGTTAATTGCAACCGGCAGATATTATTTCGGTTCAGGTAAAAGCTAACCAGTACTTATTGTAACTAAGCAGGCTGTGTATATATTAAAAAACCATACCTAAGCAAGTCGGGATGTCAGCTCTACTTCCAAAAGAAAATCAATCTGATTTAGTGTCTAACGTTTTTTCAGGTTTACACTTGGGCTGGGGTGGCCTTTCCTGTAGGGCGTGTCCAGAAGTAGGAACTCCTGATTACGAGACCCTGTGCCCAGACGGTCCGAGCAAGGACAACGATGGTTCGGACATCAACGAATGCACCATGATCCCCGGCATCTGCGCCCACGGCGCCTGCGAGAACCTTGACCCTGGGTTCCGGTGCATCTGCGACCCTGGGTTCCATTCTAATGGAGATGGCATCTGCAGGGACATCGATGAGTGCGATATGCATCAGTCAGTGAGTAAAGGCTGAAACTTTGTGGATAATAGAATTTTTATTCAATTATTAATTTTGACTTTACGCTTCAAAATTGCACCATGTCCATTGTCCAACAATCAAACTTAACCTCTGACCCTCTCTGACGTACCTTTTTATATCTAGTGACGTTTATTTTACCAATCTTAAGCGTTTATTTATTTCCTCCATATTATCTAGTTCACTGATCCACACTGATTTTGGCCTCCGATTAAAATGAACTCCATTGCGCCATTTTCTAGTATCTCTTCCCAGTCCCAATCGTAAATTCTTACAAGTCCTTCACCATCTCACGTTCATCCCTTCACTAGCCTACCAGCCAACCACTTCCCGCTTTTATGGCATCCTCTCTATATGCTGTATCAATAATCTGAGTGAGACGTCCATTATAAGAAACGACAAATTAAATGTCAAGTCATAGAAAATTTTCATACTTGAAGCGCCTTCATACGGGAATCTCACGCAAGTTTAGTTTACAAAAACAGTACTTAGTTCCCCAGCCATCTGTTAACTAGACAGATTTTTTAAATGTTTTTTCGACTCAGGGATACTATGCAACTCTTCAACTTCTCTACCGTTATTTGTGTTTCCCCAGTACTGCCAAGGAGGGCAGTGCCGCAACACACTAGGCAGCTTCACGTGCGTGTGTCCCGCCGGCACGCGGCACGAGCCCGACGAGCAGCTCTGCCGCGACATAGACGAATGCGAGGGTGAGCTCCTTTTCATCGCGCGCGATTATGACCGCGGGGACATCCCCCCCATGTTCCCGATCACAGGTTACCCTTGTTTCTGTGTTCATTGCATCGGAATAACCACCAGCTACGAAGATAATTTTAATGCACGCAAGGCGATCATTGCACTCATGGTTCTCATTGTTTAACTAAGGTATATTGGTATAAAGATGATTTAAAAAAATTACAAAATTAATGATGGTATCCATTTTTTCAGGTACGACTAAAACTGCTTTGACTGACGTCATATTAATTAAGTAAACATGATTAAAATTAAAATTAATTTACTTCATCGATTTCAACAATCATCTCTTAAAGTGCATAGCTGTATTCAGTTGCATGAATGCGTATACCATAATCCATGCTCCGCGGTCACATCTAATGCTTGACCGTGGATTATGCGTTAAGTTTTTTTTCTTAAAGTCCAAATATTTGAGATAAAGATCTGAAGCCTGGTTTTGGGATGAAACATGGTACAAAAATGTCTTTAACGACTGAATTCCTTCTCTTAATTTTGTTTTTTTTTCCACTTTTTTCCTGTAGTGGCCGATTTGCTTTATCCTAATATCAGGCGATAGAATTAGCAATTTCCTCAAAATAATTCTTTAGTAAAAGTTCTTGATAATTGTTCACTTATTCTTCTAAATTAGCCTCTAACACCTAACGTTGTAAATGTTGTGTCAAGTGTGTTCTCGTTGGTCGCAGAACAAGTGAACCCGTGCGTGAACGGCCGCTGCATCAACACGCACGGCAGCTACGAGTGCAAGTGCGAGAACGGATTCGTGCTGGATGCTAGTGCCAGGCATTGTCTTGGTGAGTCTTGTCTCTAAGATTTACTTATGAGTAAATAGAGCGGATTAGGATGTCGTGTATCATACCCTATTTGGTGGGCTGGCGGCTTGAAAATGCGGCGTGCAATGGATAGATGCGAACTTGGGAAGTTGGTGTTTATTTATACATTACAACCATCAGTGAACTGCGATTAGATTATTATTCTTCTCACAACTTAGTAAAATAACGCTAGAATAAACAATACTGCTTTAAGTTCTCCTTATTGTTTGGCGCCGTGATTAATAAATCCTCATCAAATAAAATATTGGCTTTATTCTGAAATACAACATTATAATATTTATAATCAAACCAACGCTTGCTCAAAATCCCTTACTATACTTATTCCCGTCAAACGCTCCGACGGTGTAAGAGTGAAACTGTGGCGCTACTGAGCTGCGTGATGCCATATTATTTTCAGCCAGCGTTGGCCAGGATAAAGGAGGTCGTCAAATGAATTAATTAATATTATTACAAAACTAAATTAGGAACGTATGTCATACATTATTATTATGAAATGAAATGAAACCTTTATTGTGGGATAGATTTAGGTTAATATAGTGTTAAAGTTGCTTAATAAATAGATTAGTTGGTATCATTAAATCCTACCTTAACAGATGTACACACATTATTGAATCCTAAATTAATTATTCATGTCAATATTGATTCTCGTACATTAAGAACTAAGCTGCATTCAAAAAGTCATCATTTATAATATAAATCATTTTTCCGATAACCATTGTTTGGGGAGGGTCTTAAATTTGTTAAACGAATCAACGAATCTTTAAACGAATTACGTAACTTGTTAAATATCTAAATACACATCATATGAGTATCTTTGGTGCAAACTTTTAACTTAGTTAATGGTTTGTGCATGATACAATATGATAATCAATACCGTTAATAATTCTAGCATTTTATGCTCAGTGTATTTAAGTTCACCGCCACACCATGGTTCAGACACGTTACAAAGTAGAGCATTTTATCCAGACAACCGGCGCGGCTCGTGCTGGCGGCGCGTGGTGGACGGGCAGTGCGAGGCGGCGGCGCCGCGGCCGCTGCTGCGCCAGGAGTGCTGCTGCTCCGTGGGCCTCGCCTGGGGCTCGCCCTGCGCGCCCTGCGACACCAGCGACTGCCCATGCCCCAAGGGATTCGTCAAGGTTAGCCTGAACACACACCCTAGGGGAGCTGGAGATTCGTCAAGATCAGCCTACTTATAAACGTTCAAAGATCTGTCAGTGACAGCTCATCCTAGGGAATTTACTAACGTCATTAAATTCAAAATACTAATTCGGTAAATTGGCCACATGAGGGCTCTTTTACACGTCGGTAATATGAAATTAATCTACTAGTGCTTCAGACAAGACTATCATTGCGGAGAAGAAGCGCCGCAAGAAACTCCAGCAGAAGGTATTATTTTCAACCATAAGATATAATATAACTGAAAAGTAAGTCACATTTCAAGGTAATAAAGTAATCAATATAATTATTAATACTAAAATAAAAATAATATCATTACAAATGTAAGTCAATGTAAGTTTAAAAAACACTCTAGGGGAGCAGCAGATTTGTCAAGATCAGCCTACCTTACACACATTGAAAGATCCAGGTCACTCACAGCTCATCTTAGAGAATTCTAATATCATTACGCCGGGACGCTCTAACCAGGATTTATCTAGCTGATAAGGGAGCAATCGAAAGGCCGAGTCTGCGTTTTGAGCACTTAATTAGAATAACGTGTTTTAATTAAGGGGATGATTTTTCTCAATTCAGGTGACTCCCAACAGAAGACAGCAGCAATATATAAGTAGATATGTGTCATCATTATCTTCACTGAAAATAATTGTCATTCGACAGTTGGACGGGACCACGTGCCGCGACGTGGACGAGTGCGAGTTGGACGCGGACTTGTGCATCGGCGGGCACTGCGTCAACACCGACGGGTCTTACCGCTGCGAATGCGCCGAGGGCCTCACGCTAGATCCTACTGGTAATCACCAACTTCTTCTAAATTATGATGATTCTGTAACCACATTTTGCACAATCAGGCTAAGATGTGACAGGTTGCAAGCCCATCGCCTAACAATACTAAAAGCCTTTATTCCCTTACTCGCCTCTTACGACATCCACACGGATAGAAAAACTATTTATTTTGAGTATAAAGTAATGTATATGTCATAAAAATAAAAACGACAGTTTAGAGCAAAGGTAATTAAACTTTAATTTCCCACTCACAAAAATCTCTCTGTTTCTAGTTTAGTGGGCCTCGTGAGGATATAGTCATCCCAGCGTTCCAGGAGTTCAATAATTTGCTGCCGAACCTTTTTTGACAAAACTAGCAATATGTAACCACCCCAAAAACATAACACACATTATAAGTTTACATTCTTAACTGTTTTCGTTGGCATCTCCAGGCAACCGCTGCGTGGACACACGGCGCGAGGCTTGCTTCACGGATTGGTCGGCGGGGCGCTGCAGCGGTGAGCTGCCAGGGGACGTGCATCGCGCCACCTGCTGCTGCTCCGTGGTCGGCCGCGCCTGGGGCGGCGCGCGCTGCGAGCCCTGCCCCAAGCGAGGTAAATCCCTGGCATACTTTATACAGGCCAGCTGTGAAACCCGTGCATAACTGCTCGAATTCAAGAGAGCTCTACATAAAGTGAGGTACTGACTCTAGCTTTTGTATATGGCAAGGATAAGGAAAACGACGTCATACCAGTAATTAATGATGGCATGTACAGTCAACCAATTAGGTTTCTGGGCCACTAAGAACTATGTTAAACTGACGTTGTCAACCATCATGTAACCGACTTCTTATGATTTGGTTAACAACGTCACGTTGACACAATCCAAAGTGGCCTAGGAATCAAATTGATTGACTGTATGTGGGTTGCAAGGGGCCTCAAGAGTGCAATTTAAGTAGGTACTGCAAATGCGCTGCGAACCCTGAGTTCTAAGATAGATAGATCATCATTAGCTTATAATTTGATCAGTGTTGCTCTGTGGTAGAAGACAGTGGTGAGGGTCAGGACGGACTTTTCACGGGTATGTCTGGACCCACACTGTATTGTAAAATACTAAGTATTATTTCTCAATGTAATCTTCCAAATCCACAGGAACGGATTCTTATCGCAGCCTTTGTATATCTGAAGTGGCCCTCCCACCGACTATCTGGAATCGTCCTGCTGGTCACGGCAACAACACGGGCAATAACTGGGGCACTAACAACGAGAACGGCAACGACTGGTTCCACGGGAACAACAACAATAACAACAACAACAACGACTGGACGAACAACATCGACAACATGCATAATGGCAGCTTCAATACACCGTGGATAGGCGATAATAGCTTCAACCCGGGGCAGATGGAAGTGAACGAGTGTTCTGCCTTCCCTGGTCTGTGTGGACAGGGTCGCTGCAGAAACATTCCTGGTTCCTTTGAATGCGAATGCTTCCCAGGTTATGAAAAGGTAATTATTGTTTAATTCTTGATGGTCTTCGCACTCATCACTCACGGCATTCGCACTATCTAGAACAACTCGGCCCACGCTTTAGCATTTATGATTTTGGAGTATTTTACAGAACTTTCAATGTTCAAAATGTTCATCCATGGATTCTTATGATATTGCGTCACTGTTTAGCATAATTTATTACAGGATAGCAAAAACCGAACGTGCGTGGATATCGATGAGTGCCGCATTGTTGACGACGTGTGCGGCGCGGGCGAGTGCTACAACACGGAGGGCAGCTTCCATTGCCGCTGCCGCCCTGGACACAAGGCCGACGAACTCAGCAAAGTTTGCGTTGGTAAGTTTTGGAAGTCGGAACAATCCTTGGAAGGTCGGCGAATCCTACAAACACATAAAGAAGCTACCATCTCTGCCGCTTGGGTTTGAACCCAGAAAAATGGCGTAATTAAGTTTAGGGATAAAAGACCAAAACTCATCTAATCATTAAGACTATGTTAGAGGAAGAAAACGAGGGCCAAATGACGGTGCCTTTCATTTCACTGTCACTGATTTCTTGAGTTCAAGATCCAAAACTTCTTGATCTAATAAAACGGAAATTGGCACTCTCTAAATTAAAGAAACCTAGTAAAATAGACCAAGATTCAAGAAATAATTATAGGTATACCCACATCATAATTAGGTGTAAATATTCGGCAGATATCGACGAGTGCGTGGAAACCCAGGGCCTGTGTCGCGGCGGACGCTGCCTGAACACGCCCGGCTCGTTCCGCTGCGAGTGCGGGCTCGGCATGGAGCTGGCGCCCGACCGCCTCTCCTGCAAGGACGTCGACGAATGCTCCATCACCTCAGGTCAGTGGCATAGACAAAGAAAATATTATCATACGGGTTCTGTAGGTACCTTAAGCGATTTTTGCTGTCTGCAGCAGAAGAATGCTAGCTTGTTTGCTGGTTGTGATATGCCAAGGTTTCAAATATAATTAGGTATGTATGCTGCGCCGCTTCTATGTTTTTCACTCTAAGATTGTAAATTCAGATCTTAATATGTCTTCTAATTACTGTTGCCACCTTCTTCGTTCTTTATTAATAAAAGTACCTTTATTAGAGATGCACTAGATGATAACGCTTTTGTCTATCATGTTAGTTTTAAAAAAATGAAAATTAGCAGTATATTCATTTCATTTGTAGACTACTAACTGATAGTTGATGAAGTTTGGCTTGATCTTGTTGTCACTTGAAAGTATCGTAATTTCACCTGTCATTACGTCAAACTTTTTGCCGAGCTATAAAATTGCATTCTTTCCTTTGAATACCATTCAAGCAAATATTTAAAAAGCTTAATTCTTTGACAGGTATCTGCAGTAACGGCGCATGCGAGAACCTAATGGGCACGTACCAGTGCGTGTGCGACGAGGGCTACGCGCAGTCCACCGTGAAGAGCCACTGCGAGGACATCGACGAGTGCGCCGAGGACGAGACGCGCTGCCAGCACGAGTGTGTCAACACGCCCGGCTCCTACCACTGCAAGTGTCGGTGAGTGCACACACAGAAGGACATGAAGATCATCACGCGATATAACCGTACCACTCCGACGAAGCAACTGCACGGGGCATTCATTTCGGAAAAGCGAAGTGAAGGCGCCAACGACATGACATGACAGCTAACTTTAATGCATCGTTGGCAAGATAACAGGTTTCCGTTCACCCTCCGTCTACATAAACAATTTATTTGGTATTTAAACCAGAATATATTACGTAAACTGGCTACGCGATAAATTGGCAAAAAAGTAATAGTTAAGTAAAAGTTCTGGTCGTCGAGGTGATTTTGTCGTGTTTCTCATGTATGTGCCAGAGAGATATATTTTACTCTCTACCTGTGCTTAAAACTAAAAGCTTAAAATGTTGTAGCGACGGCTGGCACCTCCGCGCGGACGGGCGCACGTGCCGCGACATCGACGAGTGCGCGCACGGCGCGCGCGTGTGCGGCGGCGGCGAGTGCCGCAACACGCCGGGCGGGTACCGCTGCGCGTGCGGCGAGGGGCTGCTGCCGGCGCCGGACGGCGCGCGCCCCACCTGCCTCGACGTCGACGAGTGCGCTGAGGTCAGTCCCTGATCAGCATTCATCATCATGTTTTAATGGGATGGAGAAGGCACACAGGTCTCTTGATGGTAAGTGGACTCTGTGCCCCGAAGGTAGCCTGAGGAGCTCGTGCTTGTCTGCGTCTCTTGTAAAGACGTTAATGAGTGCTCCATCACTTCAAGTTAGTGGTTTATATAAGTTTTTCATGACGTTGAAAAGTACAGGGTCCGTCCAGATCTGTTACACCATTTCACTCTTTAACTTGCTACCAAGTAGCAGTGTTTGTATTGTTTTATTCAGCAGTGGCGTGGGGGAAAGACAAACGGAAAAGTTACTAGCAACTCCCACATTGAGCATGGCTGTACAGTGTACATACATGCTCTTAACCGTATTTTCATCATACTTTTTTCCAGGTGACAGACTTGTGCGGCGCGGGCGAGTGCCGCAACACGATCGGCGGGTTCGTGTGCCGCTGCCCCGACGGGTACAGCGTGAAGCCCGAGCAGGGCCCCGCCTGCACTGACGACGACGAATGCGAGCTCGGCACCTGCGACTGCCACCCCAGCGCTGACTGCGTCAATCTACCGGTTAGTACCTGATGCTCTCGCTAGTAGTATTTAAGTTAAACAAGTACAGTTTAGGGCGACTGTGACCGTCACAGAAGGATTTATAAATACCGCCAACATGTACACTTGTATGTGTATGCATGACAACATGTGCGCTCCACGGGTTAAGGCTCTAACATTTCAAATAAACCTGTGTTCAGGGATCGTTCCAATGCCGCTGCCGCGAGGGCTGGCGCGGCGACGGCAGCGAGTGCGAGGACATCGACGAGTGCCTCGCCAACAACGGCGGCTGCCACCCGCGCGCCACCTGCCGGAACACCGACGGCTCCTTCATGTGCCTCTGCGACACCGGCTACAAGGGAGACGGGTCAGTACAACCTATTATCATCTTCTTGTGCCTTTTTATATTAAGAGCTTCAGTGGAGAACTATGTTATGCTGTACATATTTTTGATTAAATGCATAATTGAATTGCAATACGACGCGTTTTGACGAAACGAAAGCCTAGTTGGGAGTGACCCTGCCCCCGAAGCCAGTTTGTTCAAACCCCGGTAAGGACAGATATTTCTGTGGTGAGCGCGAATATTTGTTCCTGAGTCTTGGATGTTTTTTTATGTATTTAAGTATGTATTTCTCTTCATAAGTAAGTTTATCGTTGTCTAGTACCCATACCTCATAAGGCCCAACGAAAAATTCAGCATGTAGTCACTACGGCCCGTAGTCCTCCCAGTAGTACTGTTGTTTTATACTCATTCAGACCCAAGTACTTAAAATACTTTTTTTATGTTATTGTACTTGTGTAGTCATAGCGTACCACGGTCCTACCAGTAGGATTCTATAAGTCCTACTGGTTTGACCGTGGTACACTATGACTACCCAACTGTCGAAGGAGCTGGGTCTGAATGACAAAGTTAATAAGTACTATGGGTAGGATCTTAGAGTACTAAGCCTAGAACTTAGTTTGGGACTAGGTCAATTTGTGTGAGATTGTCCCCTGATATTTATTCATTTATTTACGTTCGGCTAGGTTTGATTAAAAAAAATGAAGAAGAAGAAATGTGAGTGTGTGTGTGTTTGAACTGATATCAAAAAATAAAGTCTTCTATCAAAACATTGCATTCGGAATTATAAAAAATCGGAATTTTGATCAGTTCGGAATTATGACTCTTCGGGATTATGCAGTGTACCCGCTTCAGTGGCCTCGTGGCTTAGAGTGGTGACTCGTGATTGTAAGTAGCGACTTCAAATCCTAGCGAGAACGAAGACATAATTACTTATTATTTTCACCAAAAGGCAGGTAAGGAAAAAGGAAAGCTTGAAAATGAAAGATTGTTTGGTGTTCAAAGGCATTAGTGTTAACGTAAACTGCTTGTCGTTCTCAAATAATAAATTGCTAAAACGTGTCATTGCAGTTACGTGTGCACGGACATCGACGAGTGCGCGAACGATCCGACGCTGTGCGAGAACGGGCACTGTAGCAACACGCCGGGAGGCTACGAGTGCGACTGCGACGTCGGCTTCACCAAGTCGCCTGACTCTCGCGCCTGTCTTGGTTAGTCAATATTATTGTCACGACTATCATCAGATCGTTACCATAATTAGCTTAGATATGAGCTGCAGTAGCATCATCACAATATAGATAGCAGCTGCGAAAACGTCTGCGAAGGCGTCAGATTTATTAAGGTGATCATCAGAGGGCGGAATTTCTCATGGAAAAATTTAAATGTCATAGGGATAGAACATTTTGCTTTATCGACTTTTCCAGTTATCGATATTGTGTAATCACTAATCTGTTTGTTATTTTATGCTTTTATATTAAAATGTAAATGTCATTATTGATTCGCATTTAGTTCATGTTTTCAACAATACGTGAAGTTTTAGGATTTGATTTGTAAATATTACATATGTTATTTTTGTCTAAAACACATGTCTTTATTAACGGTAAATAACAAATGAAAATAAAGCTAAATCTAAGACATAGAACTATACAATAATAATGAAAACTACACCTACATTTACCAAAAACTATATTAATCTAAAAGACCGCTACTAGAGGGCATTGTTAATATTGGAAAATTATTTTGCTAAGTGTAATGTATCGATAGGAGGTATAATTCTATTTGGTAAAAGATCTTGTGCTGCGTGAACCAGAACTACTTGTCGATAATCGATAAAATACTTCGTTCTATCCCTATGACATATCAATTTTTGCCATGAGAAATTCCGTCCTCTGGTGATCATAACATCAGGAGCAGTATGCTTATTATCACCATCAACGTTTCCATCATCATTCACGACACGCTAGCCTAGTTGGGAGTGACCCTGCCTTCGAAGCTAGGGGTCCTGAGTTCAAATCCCGGTAAGGGCAGATATTTATCGAGTATTTGTTTCTGAGTCTTGGATGTTTTCTATGTATTTAAGTATATATTTCTCTATATAAGTAAGTTTATCGTCGTCTAGTACCCATAGTACAAGCCTAGGGCTTAATTTGGGACTAGGTCAATTTGTGTGAGTGTCCTGTGATATTTATTTATTTTATTATTCATCATATTCATCCTTATCATCAACGCCATCATAATCATCACCACCATCATCATAAGAGACTGGTAACCAAAACGCCAAGCGGATATGTTTTTGCATTGGCTTCACTAAGGCGCACGCGCTTGTCTCAGTCAGTTATCATACATCATCATCATCATCATTATTGTTACAGTTTATTTATTTTCGCCGTTCATAATTATTAATACTTATCTTCCAGACATGGACGAGTGTGCGACCTTCGACAATGTGTGCGTGTTCGGACGCTGTGTCAATACCTACGGCATGTTCAAGTGTATATGCGACAGGGGCTACCAATCTGACAGCGTTGATGATCGTGAGTATTGCAAGACAATGATATTTTTTTCAAAATACTGTATACATAATAAGTACGTAATGTTGCAATAAACTAAATTTCTATTTGTACCGAGTTGTTTCATGTATGTGTTTTGTAGGGTCCAATAAAACTCAGTGAGATGTTTCCTCGGGGTTGCTTTTTTTTTCAAATTTTAATTTGGAATTACCTAACGTAACGTTCTTAAGTTAAGAGTATTTTCACAGTGATGCCGGGCTTCAACTGCACGGATATTGACGAGTGCAAGTCCCCCCAGTCGTGCCAGTACGGGACCTGCGTCAACACGGAAGGCTCCTACATCTGCCGCTGCCCACCCAACTACGAGCTGGTGTCCGACGGGACTGCGTGCTTCGGTAAGAGTGCTGGTGTCGTTATAGTGGGACAGGTAGTTTGTTCCTTTGTGCAACATAATTATAAATCGAGGTAGTAGTATCATTATACTCGTAAGGACACATAAAGTAAAGTTGGTAGTGTTCCGTGATCCATATCTCAAAAACCATTATTAATACCTATGTATCCGTTCCTTCGATATATTAATATTTTGTACGTCATATTCTGTAACATGAACACACGATAATTATAACACAAAATCCTCGAAGTTTGATCTTCCAAACATGACACCTTTTTCAATCATTTTGGTTCAATCTTACAAACTCTTCGATTTTCAATTATTTATTTTCATTCAATAGTTGAGATATGTTTGCTTCTAAAATAAATGTTGTAGTTTTAAAGTAAACAGGACATCTATTTGAATTTGACACAGCAATTAAGGCGCTCGCAAACCATCTCCATCGCATTTTCTTCGCGCAGAAGCACATACAGCCATCCCTTTTGATTTTTATGTGGGCGTGGCAGCATATTGTGGCCCCTAACGGTCTGGCCAAGGCTTTGCGTGACGCGGTATTAGCAAGCGGCAAGTAGCCAAGATTTGCGCTGGCGATAAAGCCGCGCAAAGTCATAGCCAGGACGTTAAAACAGCATTGTATGTGCTAAATGCACACACAAAATACAAAAACGTTGAAGTATTTGTATACAGTCCCTTGACTATTTTACCTTTTTTATAGATTCCCGCAGGGCGCGGTGCTACGGGCGCGTGGACTTGCGCGCCGGCACGGAGCACTGCGCGGGCGACGATGAGCTCTCCGAGGACGGCACCATGGCGGCCTGCTGCTGCTCCGTCGGTGAGGACACACCCTTCAGCTATTCTAAGGCGGCCTTTTTTCTTTAATGGTTTTAGGTTTAGGAGGCTTTCTTAAATGGTTATATACTTACCTGTAGTAAAACTTGAAATCGGCAAGACTTGCTAGGCAATATTGCAGCATACACACTGCGAAGTCAAGGAACAGCTTTAGGGCTTATATCGATAAAATAAGCCAGCCTGCATGCAAGCTACCACTGCTCAGATAGTGTTCCTTAAGAAGACTGTAATCACAGTGCCTAAGTGGCAACAGGAAAAGCCCTGTCCAGGTCTGACTATTAAAGTTGGAAGATAGAAGTTTGCATCATTAGAATCAAAATGTATTTGTTTGTATGAACATCTAAATGATGAGATATTTGGCAGGCGCGGCGTGGGGCAAGTACTGCGACCTGTGTCCAGAGCCGGGCTCTGAGGCGTACCGCCAGCTCTGCCCCGGCGGCTCTGGCTACCAGCCCGTCCTTGAACCGGTACGTCTTATATTATAATCTAGTTTGAAGTCCAGTTGTTTAAGACAAGTTGCATGCAAACGTTATCGTTCGTCATCAAATTATTTTATAGCAGTGACGTACGCTGCCAAAAAATGCGTGTATTTGCAACAGATGCAACTTGGCTTGACCTGCTGATCTTACATTGGGTTACCCATCATTTAATGAAATTTCACTTCATCAATTGTATCAGATCAGTTCGTCGGATTTCATTACATCTAACGCTATTTTCTTCTGAAACCACAATGTTTTCAGGATATCATAAATATTAATTTACCTACGTGTAGGTTAGGTTAGAATTTTTTTTTTCAGAGGATGAATGTATTAGTAGAAATAGTTTTAAAATTAGGTTAAAAAAGTTGCTATTAGATACCTTAAAATCATCATAGTTGTAGTGAGTAGTAAGGTTAGCGAGGGAAACACAATGCTCGAATGATCTTTAAAGTACTAATTACATTTTAGACATATAAGTTATTTTATAAATTGATGTGTTTTCTATGGTTTTATATGTGATGGCATGTCTATCTATGGGAAACGGGTAAAACAAGTTAGAAAGAAAAAAAAAGAAAGAAAAAAACAAAAGTTCTTGAAAATAATTAAAAAAAAAAAAATGCTTTTTGATGAATTGATAATTGTGCGTAATGAAAATGATATGTTCGTTGGAAGGTATTTTGGTTAATTTAATAGGTACCCCTTACATTGACATTACTTTTGTAAGCAAAGCATTAAATAACTTTGTAAACATAAGAACATACCACGCGTTCATTCCCAGATTGAGGTAGGCAGAGCTACAGATATACCGACAACTCTAAAAGACTTGTTTACAATTCCTTAACCACATGAATTTCGCAACATTAAAAACTTTGTATTAGATTAATAATTGCTTAAATCAATCCGTCTCTCTGGAACGAACGGTTTTAATGGTTTCTAGTCTTGCATTGTCACCTCATATATCGTGAATCACGATCGTGATGCTAGTTTTCTGGGATTCATCGTCCTTCCAACCCACAAGTTAGGTAAATTTGTTTCAAAATCACTGTTTCAAATGACAATTACCCCTTCTAGCCTTCGTACGTGGTAACTTTGGCCGACATCGACGAGTGCGCGGCGCACCCAGCACTGTGCGAGCACGGCACGTGCACGAACACGTTCGGCTCGTTCGTGTGCGCGTGCGGCGAAGGCTGGGCGCTGGCGGGCGACACGCGGTGCGAAGACATCGACGAGTGCGCCGTTCCCGACGTGTGCGGGCCTGGCGTGTGCCGCAACATGCCCGGCTCCTACGTGTGCCTATGTCCGGAGGGATACGTTGCCATGCCTAATGGAAGTAAGTGATTTCAGCCTTGTTGGTCTTATCCATTTGCACTCCAGTGATTACAAATGCGTCTCCATACGTTAAGACTAAATTGGAATTTGAAATCCACCTATGTAATTGATCTTACCAACCGTCTATCCTTGTAAATATTATTGATTTTGCACCCATCCCATCAACCTTAATTTATAAAACTTTTACCTTTCTAGAGGAATGCGTGGACGTCCGCCAACGGCAATGCTACATGGACTGGGACCCCGACACTCTTCAGTGTTCCTCGGCCGTCGGCGTTCCTCAAACCAAATACCTCTGCTGTTGCTCCGTCGGTCGCGCCTGGGGCGCTCCTTGCGAGGCCTGCCCTGACAAGAACTCGCACGAGCACACGGCCCTGTGTGGGGACAAACCTGGGGAGTACATCAACCCTGTTACCAACGAGACGAAGCCTATCGACGAGTGCTCCATCATGCCGCAACTGTGCAAGCCCGGGCGGTGCCATGATACCGCTGGAGGGTTCACGTGTGGATGTGATCATGGGTACGTTGGCTATTTTTGATGAGGAAATCTGCTTGTGCAAACTAGGAGTCAATGTTGCAAAAAAAGTTCATTCCGATAGTTCTTCTTAGCCCTTTTCAATCATTTCGATGTAGGCCTCCTTCAGTTTATGCCACTCTTTTCTATCTTGCGCTCTCTGTATCCACTTTGTCCCAGCCGCTCTTTTTATATCATCATACCAGCGCATTTATCGTATCGCATCATACCGTAAATACCCAGGTTTCAGCTCCGTACGTAAGCACTGGTAGTACACACTGGTCAAATATGCGAGTTACTTATTAGCAAATAAGGCAAATTCTAATTTGAATACAACAATTAAAAGTGTTTTGCACTTTTTTTTGGGAAAAGCAGATTGTTAAAACAGCTAAATATGGTTGCCCACGAGCAGGCCAATTTTAATGACGTTTTTAACATTTAATAACTTATATTCCACTTGTAGCTAGGTCTCTTGAAACTGGATTTTAAAATTTATACCGTTTGTCGTGCCTTGCAGCTACGAGTACGACAATACGTCCCACTTGTGCCGCGACGTGGACGAGTGCGCACGCGCGCCGTGCCGCGGGCTGGCGCAGTGCGTGAACCTGCCGGGCGCGTACGAGTGCCGCTGCCCGCCCGGCTACCGGCTCGTGCCGGCCGGCGACGCCTGCGAGGACGTCGACGAGTGCGCCGACCGCCGCCTGTGCGAGCACGGCGAGTGCCGCAACACCGTCGGGTCATACAGGCGAGTATCTGCCCTTCCATCATGGGGAACGTGGAATAACCGTGGGGTAGTTTATGGCATGCATTGTCCTTATATGTAATTGTGATATTTGCATCTGACAGAAAGTGACAAAGCATGGTATAAGTTAGATACCCATGGTTATACCACGTTTCTAAGTAATAATGTTAGTGCCAGTTTGTAGCTAAATGACTGACTGTTGAGTTTCTTGCAGCATTTCTTATCAACAGTGGTCTCCTCTTGAAAAGCGCTGAAAGATGTTTCACATGTAAAAGGTGTCCAGCCTACTTACCGAATAAACATCGTTTATCTTTCTTATTTTTAGCAGTCTCCGATAGAAATAAGCATCTATAAGGGGCCTTTGAATATTTTAGAAAAAATACGCTTTGCTTCAAGGAGTCAGACAGAAATGTATTTATAAACTGAATTTGAATGGGACGGGCGTTTTTAGATACATCAAAGTAAACGTGAAGACGTGGGAAACTCATTTATAACGCGTTTTGAAATAACTATCTCACTCAAAACAGTTTATTAAAAGGTTCTTTGATGTTAAATCTTACTAACAGTTGACGTAGCCGCAATGGTGATTAAGGATTATAAATGACTACTGGGGGGTTATCATGACCTAACTATGCAGTTCTGTTTACGCTCAGAGAAAAGGACAGAGCTCTTATTGTTATATAACTGTTATAGCTCTGTCCTTTTCTCTGAGCGTAAACAGAACTGCATAGTTAGGTCGTGATAACCCCCCTGGACTGAAAGCGAGGCTTCAGTTCCATAAAACCTCCTTTTAAATTGGAGCGGTGCTTGTCGAGAACAAGATGGACCATGGTTATAACTGTAACAAGACATGGTATCAGTGGCGGCGCAATACCTAAACTTATTGTGGCCAAGGTACATTTATTATAAGAAGAACCTTGTGCTTTTGGATTTTCAACCCTTTTTCAAATTTATTTTCGGCTGTGAGGCGCGAGGATTTTAGCACAGCGAGGCTGTAGGCGGTGGCCCACACTGCCCACACCTTACGCCGCATGGTACCATGGTGATATTGGTGATACTATACCCTGCTTGAACTTTATGTTTTGATCTACATGCCTTCTAAATGTACTTTCCTGTACAGATGCGAGTGCAAGCCCGGGTATACTCTGCGCGACAACGCTTGCCGCGACGTGGACGAGTGCGCGCGCCCGCGGCCGCTCTGCCGCAACGGGACCTGCGAGAACCTGCCCGGGTCCTACACCTGCCACTGCGACGAGGGGTTCAAGCCCGGCGCTAACAACGACTGCGTCGGTAAGTAGATAAATAATCAGAGGCTGTAGGATGAAAAAAACAAAAAAAAAACAGACATCTAAGGGCCTGCGCAAACCGGCGGACGGGACGGCAGAGTATATTAAATTTATCAATGTATATTTTTTGCTATTCCAATTGAAATAAGGTGTAAATTTCAATGCTCTGAAGAATGCTCGGAGTGTCCGCTGCCATGCTCCGAAGTCGGCTTCAGAACATTGAAATTTATAAAGAACTAAATAAACAAAGAGACAAAAAAAGGTAAAAATAAGGCTGAACTAAATGACAGATGTCGTGAAATGGTCCCAGTTCAGCATGTTGCCAGTAGTAAAGCCAGCGCTGGTCTTCCGCAGAGGATATACAAACACGCTCCACTCGTGACGTCACCCCACTTTCACGTCTAACCCACTAGTCCTATTGAGAGAATTGCGATCCATCCGTCCCATAGATCATTAAATAAAAAAATAATAAAAAAAGTCACTAGTATTTTTGTCTCAAATGTTTCATTATCGTCATCACCAGTTTCCCCAATAGTAAATTTATCATAATACGTAGGTTAGGTTAGGTTAGGTAGGTTAAATCAAGCCGGGAGAGCCAACACAACCCAGAAATAGGAGCACCAAGAAGCGGTGCTCCATCATTGGACAACTCATTGGAACTAGTGGGATATTAATTACTTATTTCTGACCAACCCTATGCCCATTTGTTTACTAATTTTCATTTTAACCCTTTATAAAGCCCCAGTTGCATAGTTATTTTTCATGTAAATACAACAGAATATGTGTCATATTCTATAGTAATTAAGGTTAAAATTCAAAATAAATGTATGTGGTCGCTAAATCGCCTGTGCCTTATAAACGGTTAAGCTTGTTGAAAAAAAACTGTTACTAAAGCCTATTATGACACTCGGTCACACTTCGTGTTCTAGCATAGCCAGTCGTATCACAAAAGCCTTCATTACGTGAAAATTGTATAAATAACTACCTATTCTACCCTGCTAAGCCAAATAGTAGTATCTCAAATAAAACTCCAATGTAGCAATCACGACCTCATTACTAACAGGAGAGGATGGATTATCCATTGGCACTCGAATATAAGATAATATTTATTGGCTTTATGAGGGTAGTATTGTGACTATGATGTGACTATGTGTAATGTATTCGACGACATTTCCTAGACGTGAACGAGTGTCGCGAAGGCGGCATGGTGTGCCGCAACGGCCGCTGCCGCAACACGGTGGGCTCGTTCCGCTGCGAGTGCGCGCCTGGGTACGCGCTCACGGGCGACGCACGCAACTGCCGCGACGTCGACGAGTGCGTCGAGTTGCCCCAGCCTTGCGGCCGGGACGGGACGCCTGCTTGTTCTAATACTATTGGCAGGTCAGAAATTACCCGTGCAATCATAACTTCATTTGTCTTCACACAATTCCGGCGTTCAGAACCCGTTGATCACCACCAACATTCAATTTTGTTATTTGCGGTGGTGTGGTCGTGGCAGTGGATGTGCTAGCGGCTGTAGTAATGTAATGTTCTTATAACGATATGAAGTATGGTAGTTTCAAACTTGGAACATCTTCCAAAATAAACTCAGATTAAATAGGCCCCAATTCTAGTATCAATTGAAGTAAACATTCAGTCGATACTAAACTTAGCCTAACACCATAATTATGCAGGTCTTTTGGCTTCTGAATTTCTGAACCCATCTTAGGGTATTTATAATATGCATGTAAACAAAATAATGTATTTTTTTATCAATTTCACTTCGATAGTTATGAATCCGGAAAAATGCGTCGTTGCCAGTTCATTATTTACAAGAGTTCTCTTACCCTGGGTTCCTATATTCAAAACGTCCCCTTAAAACGTGACGTCTCGTTACAATTTGACATAAAAAATTGTTACATACAAAATGTGTCAAATTTTAATGAGACGGCACATTTTATAGAGACGTTTTGAATATAAGAACCCACGTTAAGAAAGGAAGGGGTCGCTTCTTTTGCACGTTCATAATCATAATGCATAATCATTTATTTGCTATAAACATGGTACCTACAATAAAAGGGTGTTTCAGTTTAAGGAAGGTTACGTTTGTAGCAGATCAGGTCAGGTCTTAAGACGATTGTGAGTAGCGATGCCTAGCCGTGATTACTACAACAACATAAAGCACCCTGCTGCTGTGGCATTAATATAGCCTGCTCAGCCATATCATCGGTATCAACATATTAGCATTAGCTTTTGCTCTAAATCATTTCACGGCCGTATTATAAACAGTGAAAACACGCAAACTTCCTGGCAGTGAAAGAAACAGAGCTATAAAAGTAACATATCTCCGTCCCGTTTACAGACAGCAACTTGCAAGACTTAGACACTCTGTAATCAACAGTCTGTTTCCTTGAACAGTTACGAGTGTTCGTGCGACAAGGGCTGGCGGCTGGTGAACAAGCGCTGCGTGGACCGCGATGAATGCCGCGAGATTCCCGACGTGTGCGCCGGTGGAGAGTGCCACAACTTCAACGGCGGGTGAGTCTGGTCGGAGACTAGTGTGAGGACCTTCTGCAGGTCCGTCTAGATAGCTTTTTTCATGGCATAATGAAGGCAACCGAGCACACAGGGCTACAGGGCCTCTATTCAACTGCGTTATAACGATATCGTATTTGTCGTGTTTCCGTATTGTCAACGTTTTGATAACTCTTATGTCATTTACAATAATGGCGACTGTGACATAAACGATGCTTAAACGAGTCAAACACGATATCGTTTTAACGCACCTGAATATAGGCCCTGTACGATTACTGTAAGTTTACCACTGACAGAGAGTATGCCTTCATTTAATTTTCAACTTTAAGTTCATACAAATAAAGCAATTTTCAGAAAACTGCTACCCACGTCTGCCGATTTAGTAATAACTATTTTATTTGTATGAGATTAAAGCTGAAAACTAAATGAAGGCAATCCATCTGTCAGTGGTAAACGCAAAATAATATTTTGCAATTTTTATGTGTTGCGGTATTGTTTTAAAACCGGTCACCATTACTGTCAAGTTAAGAGCTATCAAGTTGACAATATTATTATGATAACACGTTAAAGGCAATATGGTTTTTACCTAGTAGAATAGTGGCCTTCTTTTCATCATAATTCATTCAAGGTTTCAAAGCGTTGTTCACGGTGCTATCTCCTGTGTCATATAATTATAAGCTTCTTGGCCCAGGTGCATGTATGATAATAAAAAAGAGACAAGTGTCATAAATGTTGTCAGGAGCGATTTTGTCGGTTGTAAAATCCGTTACTTTTTGACTTGTGATATTGTTAGAGAAGCGATAAGCGACTATATGTTTTAGAGTTTTCAATGGCTCCATGCTGAAACTTTTTGTGAATTCCAGATACCGCTGCATCTGCCCGCCGGGCTGGTCATTCTACGAGGAGCTGGCCGTCTGCGTGGACGAGCGCAAGGAGCTGTGCTACGACGAGTGGGCCGCCGGGCGCTGCCACACCGCGCGCCGGCTACACCTCTCGCGCCCCGAGTGCTGCTGCTCCGACGGTACACACACACGCACACACACACACACACACACACACACACACACACACACATGAACGCACGTAAGCAAATATTTATTCCGTTTGTTCGTCAATAGGTCTGGGTCACACATTGTCAATTTTAAACCAGTTACCGTTATGTGAATCCAACGATAACGCTATATAATGATGACTTACTCGAAAAGCTGATCTGGTGATCGAATCGGAAGATCCAAACAGGATTACCTAAATTAACGTAGTTCCACCGAATTTCTTACAGCTTGTATAATAATTTCTTCAAGGTATGTAGCGTAATTAATCACGGCTCCTGTGCTTATGTATTATTGAACGTATTCTTGACTAGCCGTTCTTCGACTTTGTCCACGTTGACCATCTCTCGAGAACAGTCGTTTGATCGTGAGAGAGTAATAAAGAGCCTAACACCAAAACTCTTATTTATTTTATTAGTGTCATAAACTATGTGTATGAAAAATTACCAGCAGGAATTGGTATAAATTTCTTACCTGGTACATCTTTGCAGGAGCGGCGTGGGGCCGGCACTGCGAGCGCTGCCCGGAGCCCGAGACTCCAGAGTTCTCTCGCATCTGTCAGGGAGGCATGGGCCGACCGAATATCACTCAGGTAACCTCATCAGCTCGCTATACTTGTCCCCTGATCACATAGAGTTAAGCATAAAGGAATTTCATCTTAGTCCTCACTATTCGTAAAACATTTATAGTCCCTAGTTGCTAATGGTCCATCCAAGTCCTGTTGTATTTGCCAAATGTGTAATTTTTGTATTTGTTGAATTCAAACTTGTATTGAGAATTATGTAGGTTTTTTAATAGTTTAACTGACATCCTTTCCCCAAGGACCTGAACGAGTGCGAGGTCCGTCCCGACATCTGCAGGGGCGGCCGCTGCATCAACACTGACGGCTCATTCCGCTGCGAGTGTCCCGACGGCTACCAACTGGACAGTACTGGGCTGGCCTGCGAAGACGCGGACGAGTGCCTGTTAGACCCCAGGATCTGCGGCAACGGGACCTGCACCAACAAGCCGGGAGAGTACGAGTGCCGCTGCAACCAAGGCTTCACGCAGGGACCTGAACAGGTTAGTTTAAGGAGCCAGTTGTATTTTACATCAAAAAATTTGGTCTGCTTTAAAGACTATCAAAGTGTTTCTTAGGATTTGATGGCGAGATAGAAGTTCCCAAGTGGCTAAGAAATTCATTTGATGGAATTTACGTTCGTAGATCAAAACAAAGTTCAAAATTTTATCACCTCTTTGTAGAATTTCAAAGCAAGTTTCAAAAAGTACTCTAGAAAACGCTTTTAAGTACCGAGTGAAGAAGACATACCACTAATTATTGCGTAATTAATGATTGGCTAAATAATTAAATTTGTAAACTGTACTTAAATACAATGCAAAAGTGAGTCGAAGGGTCGAAAGGCCCTAGGCGTGCTTTTTTTGGATATAATCAGAGAAATACTGGAAAAGGGCCGAATCGTACCCGAAACGAATTTTGATAGAAATTTGACAAGATCGTAGCAGGTGGAAAGAAGTGGTCTCTGCTTACATTTCTAGGAAACAAGTGAGATTTAATGTATGTACATATGTATGTGCTTAAATAAGTTTGTGCTCAATTTTGCCAATTTAATTAAGACCTATTTTGATCACAAGACATTAAAGCTTACCAGGAAGCGCCGATGGAAATAAATGCCTCTAAATTCCTCACTACCTAGAATGATGATTTTAATTTGTTTTTTTTTTCACAATTTAACATTCCCCTGGACGCCGAATCTCGAAAAAGTTGTCTGTCCTCAGACATGCGTGGACATCGACGAGTGCGCGGAAGGTCTGGCGTCCTGCTCGTTCCGCTGCCACAACACGCCGGGCTCGTTCCGCTGCACGTGCCCGTACGGGTACGTGGTGGCGGCGGACGGCGTGCACTGCCGCGACATCGACGAGTGCGCCGCGGAGCCCGCGCCCTGCCCGCACGCCTGCGAGAACGTCGTCGGCTCCTACAAGTGCAAGTGCCCTGAGGGTGAGTAGCTGTTTATTATAGTAGAGACAGCTTTACTTGTCTGAACTTGTTGAATATTGTAACGGTGGTCACTTCGAACACCTAATAAAATAAATTAAATTATGTGAAAACAATGCATTTTATTCATTTTAGGCATCATGTTTCATAGAGCCATTTACTGCTTACGACCTACACAATCGATATCTAGATAGAAATAGTGTAAGTTTATTTTTTTCAAAACCACCGGGTTCGATTCCCAAGGTGAGGACAGTTTTTTAAAAAATGTATGAATGCGGTTTTTCTTCTCAATAAAATCAATGACGTGGTTCCTAAGAACAGATCTTCGTATGTCTTATAGTTTCAGAATATCCCATACTGACCGATTTAAATGAGACACCCTGTATAGTCAGCTGTTCGAATGTGAGGGTTTTCTCATGATATTTTTCATTTACAAGAGCATTGAGAAATTTACTTAAGTAATTAAAAGTCATTGATAGCTACTGCTGTGGTTTGAACTCGGTACCTGTGCAATGGTACTTGGTATTCTTCTTGTTAAAATTGTTCTCTTGACAGCCCAGCTCGAAGAGCAGGGGTGTAATTAGATATTCTTTAACTTTTAACCGTTGTTAATACATTAACTTTTTTAAATAGTATGTTATTTCTACTATCTCTGGATTCTTAAGTAGTTGAATAGGTAGGACAGAAACCTAGCAACCCAAGTCAGGTATCGCGGCATGAATCCTCCTTTTGTAAACAACTTGCGATAGCACAAAATTACACAATTGTACCATTTTACGTTTCTTCCATTTTCTTCTAGATGGGTGAATTTCAACAAGCGTCAAATTATCCTAATTTTGGTGGTATTTTTTATTTTCTTAGTAGGGTTTACAATTAAACGTTTAAGTGACGTCATTAGTCATTATAAAAACAGTGTTAAAATGGCCCTTTATTATACTAAGTGTTTTTTAAGATATAACGATTTTACTAATTATGTACCACCAAAATTGTTATTATCCACCAAAATTACTTTTCTTAGAAAAACTCACGATCAATAATAACATATCGGGCTAATTAAAATATAATCGTTAGGGAATCTTCCTTGTTATTTTTGAAAATCCAAAACGTAGGTTTCTAATATAATAAATAATGATTATTTGTTGTTTAAATAATTTTGGTGGAGACCAGAAATTTTGATAATTTTG
Organism: Acleris holmiana; assembly: GCA_949316455.1. Taxonomy (NCBI): domain Eukaryota; kingdom Metazoa; phylum Arthropoda; class Insecta; order Lepidoptera; family Tortricidae; genus Acleris; species Acleris holmiana. The sequence continues at coordinate 18,170,840 of OX438775.1, forward strand.
GTGTTTTACAAAAGCCACCAAAATTGTACCACCAAAATTATAAAATTTAACATTTTTTTTTAATTAAAAACAAATGTTTTAGTTTAAAAAAAACTTAACTCGTTACAGTTAAAAAGACACCATAAACACACTTGAAAAAACTATCACACAACAAAACTTTTTGCGAAATAATGACTTATCTAAGTTATCACGATTAATAAAGTGTATTCCATACCACCAAAATTAGATACTTATGTGCTTAGCTGGAAGACGCAGAAAGATGGTACAAATCTTTCACCGTCTATTGCTGGAGTGAAACTGAACGAACATCTGACGCTATATTTGTTTGTTTAATCACGTTTCGTTCGATCATAAAATCAATTTCAATATTCACCACCAAAATTAACTATTTCGCTTGGACAGTTTTATTTACACTGCTCCCAGTTTCCTTTTATTTGCAAATGCAATAATTGATACATTTTAAAATACCTCAACTAATAAGGAATACATATAACTAAAATATAAGTCTAGTTGAGGCTTAATAAGTTTGTACCACGACATATCAGTATATGCGGGAAGTACAGGACACGACACCAAAATTGATTTTGGATTGAAAATATTTTTTTACGATAAATATAATAAGTTAATAATAATTTTAACTTTGGCTCAATATGGTACTTTGAGTAAGATTATTTATAAAATAAATAGTTTTCCAATACATGTACTTTACACCCCAATTATCACGTCCGCCGCTCAAAAAATGTGGTTGAGATAATTACCCAGATACCGCTCTTGCCTTTTAGTTTACATTAAGTAGTCATTGTCATTACACATCAATGGTAGCCCTCCCACAAGGCAGATCGACGATCTGTTGAAGATCGCGGAAAGGTGATAGATGCGATTAGCCCAAAACCGAACGTCTAGAATCAGAATCAGAATCAGAATAATCTTTATTCAAGTAGGTTTACAAATAATAAACTCTTTTGCAACGTCAGCGTCTATGTTCAGCAGTTGATGTCCTTCGGCTGATAAATATGATGTTGAACGGTGATTACCTCTCCAGGTTACCGGCGGACGGCCTCTCCACACGACGCGGCTGACGCTTGCGAAGATATCAACGAGTGCGAGGACGCGGCGCGCTGCTCGCCCGGCGTGTGCGTGAATATAGACGGCGGGTTCAACTGCGACTGCGACCCGGGGTACGAGCCCAGCGAGGACGGCACTGATTGCATAGGTGAGTGGCGCCATCTATGTAGAGTCCAAGCTAAAATATCGGGCATATGTAGCCTGTGTAAATCATTTAAGGAGGGATAGCTTATAGTGATGAGACTGTTCCATAGGTGAGTAAAACCGCTAGTGTACGTAAATAAGTCAATGAGTTGACGGCATAAGCTGCTTTTGGAGAAGTCACTTTTGTCTTGGACTAAAAGCAGTTAGCTAATAGTATGTAAAACCCGGATGGTGGGAATACGATAAGAAGCCACCTAAAAGAATCTCTGGCTTGTTGTGCCTGTTTGAATTAGAAGAAGAGATGACTGTTTAAATCGCTAATTTACCTAATTTTATAATAACTCTACTTCATTCGTAAGTCTTCCATTCAAACTATACCAGTAATTATTGAACCACTTCCCGTGAAATACATAAATAAACCTGCGGGTAATGAAATATTATGGTATCTAGATTGATCTGATGATGAAGTTGGTACTCGTTAGTTTAGTCTTGATAAGCAGGTGACGACCGTCCAAAAAAATAAAGTACAAGTCGCTGTGTTAAGGAAACGAAACGTCAAGCTGCAATCGACTTGGGTGTATTCGGAAACGGAGGTTGGCAGCACTGTGCGAATTGTTACATTGACAGTTGAGTTTGCGCGGGAAATGCCAGGGGTAACAGACATCTGTTTGGCGGTTAAACTCACTTTTGCTTGGAGCCTTAAACGAGACGGACGTGCTGTCAACCTCAATCCGACTTCACCGCGTTTCGATCGTAATCCATTATCATCCGCCCCGCTTGTGAATACTTTGAGCTGATTGTTTCCTAATAAACCTCAATCGAGTCTTATTTTTGGAGCCCCATCATGGACGACGAAATTCCTGTTAACAAACGCCCACACAACTCCCCGTCATACATATACTTATATTACCTTATTTGAGGACACGTTCGCGTACTTGGGAGTGACCCTGCCTCCGAAGCCCAGTTCGAGTTCAAATCCCGGTAGGGGCAGATATTTGTGTGATAAGCGCGAATATTTGTTCCTGAGTTTTGGATGTTTTCTATGTATAAGTATGTTTATCGTTGTATAGTACCCATAGTACAAGCCTAGAGCTTAGTTTGGGCTAAGGTCCCCTGATATTTATTACTATTATAATTTATAATAATAATAAATATCCGTCCGTGTTGCCGTCCGTGTGGTTGCCGGGTTAGAATAGTGCCACTCCATGTCTTCCCGTGGATGTCGTAAGAGGCGATTAAGGGATTAAAGGCTTGTAGTACTGTTAGTCGATGGGCTTGCAACCTGTCACTAATACACTAGTAAACTTCTTGGATTGATTGTGCAAAATGTGGTTACAGAATTCATACAAGTATTTTTGGGGTTGTTGGTATTTCTGTAGCTCTGCCTACCCCACTCTGGGAATGAAGGCGTGATTTTATGTATGTATGTATTATTTATATTGAATACACATGGTTAGCTTTTGTTATTGATTCACAGATCGGCGTACGGGCGCATGCCACCGCTCTCTAGTGGGAGGGCGCTGCGTGCCGGAGCCCTGGCCGCGCACCGCCGTCGCGACGCCGGCGCACACCGCGCAGGTCACCAAGTGAGTATTGTCCTCCCTATGGTAGGAATTAAAAGGTTGAATTATGCTCTCGATTGCAATATTCAATGCCTAGATAGTTTAGTTACTCCGGGTTAAAACTTGACATTTTCCACATATATTGTGTTACATTGTAACTTGAAGTCATTGTCTTACTTTTGGTTGAATATTAGGAACAAATTTAGTGAGACTTCCCGAGACAGGCCAAGAGCGAGTGTGTACATACTGCTCTCGTCTCGTCTCGCTCAGTCTCGCCTCGCCATGTCCTGGTCGCGGTCGGGTGAAAGCCCGCTCCACATTCTCGACAAAACTACACGAGACTTGCCGAATACGAGAGTGTGGAGAGCGTATTCGTCTATGTTCGTATTGTCTCGCGTAAGTTCGTGTTGTCTCCATTTCGTGGCGGTAAAAAGGCAAAACATCAAAGGGCTCTCGTGAAGTCTCGTGTTTGCGCGAAACTACCCCCCTCCACACTCCCGCGCTCCCGCCAGTTAGCCGACCAGTATCTTCGCCTATTCCACCGTCTTTTTATAACTTTTTTTCACGGATCTGTAAGTAATTGTAATATGCTACAGCGCATCTTGGATGAAAGTCCAATTACAACTGCGCAAGGCGAGAATGTAGTGGGCCGCTCTCGGTTTCGCCCGATCTCGGCAAATATCTCTATAAAACCAATCTCGTGTAGTTTTGTCGAAAATGTGGAGCGGGCTTAAGCCCTCGGGCTCTCGGCGAGACGCTCTTGTCGAGTGTGTACAGCCGGCATAATAAGAAAAGATAACTGACGTACTTTCCGCAGATTAATTTTTTGGACTAGTCTAAATATTTTCTGTAAATACTTTCGATAGTGCTTTCCGGTATATTTTGCCTTGCAATGAGCTCCCGGTTCAATGTCAGAGCTTTACGCATAGCATCCATTCCTGATTTTACAAAGTTACAAGATTTACTGTAAATAACCATCACTAATAAATTGATAATAAAAGTATCAGCTGTAACAGCCCTTCTAGTTGAACTAACATTGTGTAACACACATCCTGTTCCCCAGAGCTATTTGTTGCTGCACGCTCGGCGTGGCGTGGGGCCCGGAATGCGAGCTGTGTCCTCAACCCGGCACTCCAGACCGCCTCGAGCTCTGCACGCCCGAGAACTTGACGCCCCCTGGAACCCACGGGAATGGCGGGGGCGGGGGCGGGGGCGGCGCGGGCGGCGGCGGGGACGACATGGTCGCGGTGCCCGACATCTACGGAGACGTCGACGAGTGCACCGCCATGCCTGGCCTGTGCACGCCCGGACGATGCGTCAACACTATTGGAAGGTGAGATGAGGGTTCATGGTATTTGATTAAAATATTTTGCGGGTGGTAGGACCTTGTGCAGGGTCCCTCCGGATCGCTACCACCATCTCATCCATTAACCTACCGCCAAACAGCAGTGTTCGCATTGTTGTGTTCCGGTTTGGGGATAAGACAGCCGGTAAAATAACTAGCACAAAGGGATTCCATCTTAGTCCTCAGGGTTGGCAACGCATTTGCAGTCTTAGGATTCAAGCCTTGTGAATGCGAATGTCTATGGGTCACAGATTCCACTTACCAACAGGTGGCCTGTGTGCTCGTTTGCCTTCTCAATGCCATAAAAAAAACAACCCGTAATTAATCTAATAAATCTTTTATTTTACTATCTCCCTAAAACACAACTAATTCCTACCTAATAAACAACGCGGCAATACCAGTCTATTAAACTATAGCGTTGATGTTTAATGTTCAAAAGTAACCAACAGTGTTATCAGTATCCTCTTGATTTCGTTTCATGCAAGAAAAACTACATGACACTGCTTGTTTATTGGCTGACTAAAAGTTAATTTGTATTGAGTCAAAAGTCAGTAAGTATCTTACTGTGAACATCAAAGCTGTTTCTAAATGTATTTGAGTTATGTCTTTACCAGAATGTATATTCTAATTTCCTTCATTGATTCCTCGATAAATCCTCTCTTCCAATTATTTCCGGCTATTGCCACAATATCCTGAACCACCACCATCCAAAGTCTACCAGCAACATAGACCTTCGACAGCATGTAGGCCTCTATTCTGTATTCTTCGAATTTAACGGTTATCCGTCCTCTTAATTATATCACCAACCTATTTATAATCTAGAGCTATGATATAACTGCTAAAAACTATCGGTTTATTGTAACTCACCCGTTATCCTTAGTTTCCGCTGCGTTTGTCCACGCGGGTACAAAGCAGCCAACGACATCTGCGTGGACGTGGACGAGTGCGCCGCGCGCCCGCCACCCTGCGAGCAGCTCTGCAGGAACACCGAGGGCTCCTACGAGTGCATGTGCCGCACCGGATACGAGGTCTGTACTCGGCCCATTATCAGCATCATCATCATCATTGTCTTGGTAATTTTCATCGCCATCATTATCATTACCACCTTCGTAATTATCATTATTGCTGTCTTCATGCATCTTTTTGGTTCCAAAATAACCAATCAGGGCCTCTATTCTACAGGGTTAAAATCATGCTGTCTGTGACCTGTTATCGTATTGTTTTTAACTCGGCTGCCATTACTGTCAAGTAAATAAGAGCTATCAAAACGTTGATAATAAGGTAACACGTCGGAGGCAATAAGGTTTTTACCCGGTAGATTAGAGGCCCTGTGGGCCTGCCTATTGATGGCGGACAGTATCTAAAATGAAGTTTTAAAGTTGTCCTCCACTATTAAATGTTTAGACCAATGAAGGCGTAGGACATTCTGGTGAAGATCGCTGATAAGCGAGTTAGCGAACCATTAATTAAACTGTTTAGTAATGGACAACAATACTTTTGGAAAAAAATTATTCATGATATTTTATCTTGTTAGGTGGACGAAGACGGCGCGAACTGCCGAGACGTGGACGAGTGTGAGAAAGGGACGCACACGTGCCAACAGACCTGTACCAACACCGAGGGCTCGTACGAGTGCTCCTGCCAGGAGGGATACGAGAAGAGAGGCGACGCTTGCGTTGGTAAGTAGAGCGTTTAATAGGAACAATCAAACTCAAGAAAATAAATTCAAGTCAGTTAAAGATATTTTATATCTCTTCCATATCTTTTGGTTGATACAGGAGTGTGACAAGCAAATCAGTTAGGAGTCCTTCGATGGAAATTGAGAAGGTTATCAATTTAACAATTTCTAAGGATATCTGCAGATCTGCATAGTGTTGTGTGAGGGTCTTGCGTAGCGACATGGTGAATTACTTCCTAATTATTACGTGTATTTCGGTTTGCACAGCATTATCGTCATAACAGCCGAAAGACATCCATTGCTGAACAGAGACCTTTGCCCTCTAGCAGATTCTCAGTCACTCTTCAGTTCGTCAGTTCGTCTACTAATTTAATAAGCATAATTAATCAGACTTTACACGTCTAGCCACGGACCTTTACATTGACATGGTCCATTCCTTCTCATAAGTAAAGGCCCGTGTGTAGATGTGTAAAAGCTGATTATATTTATTTAATAAATATAAGTAAAAAAACTGACGATCTGAAGTGTGACTGAGAATCTGCTAAAGGGCAAAACTTTGTATTTAGCAGTGGATGTATTTTGGCTGGTATGACGATAATGCCATGCAAACCGACAGAACACGTTATAATCGAAGTCCTGTTAATTCCTTTTCACTGTCCTGTCCAAAAAACGGCTTTCTGATCTAGTTAGAAGATCCCGCTGCCCGTTTTAGTAGACCAATAGTTTGAACTCAAGGCGGTTGGGTGGTGCAACTTGCAGATGTGAACGAGTGCCACGAGGACGAGCTGTGCCCGGCCCCGGGCAAGTGCGTGAACCTGCTGGGCTCGTTCCGCTGCGTGTGCCCGCGCGGGTTCCGGCTGGACGCGGCGGGCGCGCGCTGCCTGGACCGCGACGAGTGCGCCGACGGCCGCTGCCAGTCGCCCTGCCGCAACTACGCCGGCTCCTACCGCTGCGACTGCCCTGCAGGTAAACCCATCTAATACTGACCCGTTGACAATCAATTAAAGTTAACGTCGATCGATGTCAGCCAATCCGATCTGTGGTACTGACAAGATGTATGGTATGTATGTAAACTCTTTATTGCACAAAGAAAAAATAACAATAACAAGAAATTTCGTACATAAACTTAAGATTAACATGTACAATGGCGAACATATCCCTTTACGGGATCTCTTCCAGTTAACCCGACCATGAACGAGGAAACTGTACGAGGATAGGCAAGACAACAAAGATGTGCACAAGTAACTTATGTGTTATACATAACACATATATGTATATGTAAATATACTTAAATTTAAATAAATACATGGATATCAAATTATGACTAGGTACAACTTAAAATGTGAAACATTACTGACTATAATATGACTAGAATAAATTAACCAACAAACGCTACTCCTCCAACCACAACTTTTTCAACTTCCCTTTAAGCGAAACCACTAATGTAATACGAGAACGTTAACGTTAACGAAAAAATGTTTAGGATAGCTATCTCCCGCGAGTTTATCGCTTTTCAATCAGGCACCGTCCATTTTATGGGATAAGAAGTACTCTATCTCCATTCCTGCGACTTAAAACTATCTTCATACTAAATTTCATTTAAATTGGTTCAGCGGTTAAATTTTAACCATCGCGGTTGAAAAATTAAGCGACCTTTGACGCACCCCGATTTTGAGTCCTAAAAGAACGCTGGCACTTTCTTAATTGCAAATTAAGCTTAACGTACAAGCGTGGTCAACCACTTTAACTTATAGATGAGTCATTATCGAACTTTGTCACAGGTAACCAATAATGAATATTGAAGCAATTTCTTTCGATTCGACGCTGTTAATTAAGAATCAACAATATACGTGAGAATTTAATCCAATCTACCGCGCTCCACCGCTGCTCATTGCCTAATTAGCAGTCCAAAGAAACGCAGGAAGTTTAATATAAGTAATAGGTACCTACCATAATTATGATTCGACGTTCTAGTGTTTATTAGAAGTTTCGACACGTTTTCCTGCTTAACCATGCATGGTATATATATTTTATATAATGCTAGGTTAAGTTCTATCATTGTCATTAGCAATATTTATTTAAAAAAATGCCTGAGTGTTGAGTTTCTTGGGGCGCTTCTTCTCAGCAGTGGTCTCCTCTTGGGAAGCGCTGCTAGAATATTGACGTGTAAAAGTGCCCTTGCTCTATTATCTTTTTTTTATTATTAGTGATACAAACCCCTGATTTCTCACGCCCAGTGTTTTTCCTACTAGATACCAGGATTTTAAATTGTTCTTAGCTAAGTGGTTGTGTTGTTCCCAGGCACGTCGCGGTCCTCAAGCGGCGTGTGCGTGCCGCAGGACGCGTGCGCGGCGGGCCCGTGCGGCGCGTCGCCGTGCTTCCCGCTCGGCGCCGCCTACCGCTGCGGCTGCCCCGGCGGCTACGGCTGGGACACCTCGCACGGCGTCTGCCTGCAGGTAAAATACACCTACTTGCAGATGGGGCCTTTCGTGTACTGCCGTTTGGCCAAATTATTTTTTGTCCAATGCATCATTTCGTCAAATGTATCATTTCGTCAATTGTATCATTTCGTCAAATGTATCATTTCGTCAAATGTACCATTTCGTCAAATGTTTCATTTGGGCAAACGCGATTTTTTCCAAAACTATTTATATTTCAGGATTTATTTCAGGATTTATAGGTAAGGTTAGGTTAGATTTGTAAAAATCCTGAAATATTTACAGTGATGTATTACAGTGTGGCAGAGATGCGGGGGACGATCTGTGCTTTATCGAAAGTTGAAGATATACGAGTAGTCATCCTTCTCAACCTGTAAACGGAAAACGAAAGATAGATATTCTCATTAAAACTGCACCGAGCATACGCCGAATATATAATATATATTGGGACCTTCGTTAGTATTGTTAGGTTTTCTTATAGAAAAAGTATTGCGTTTAAATCGAAAAATGCTTTTTGTTGTAACAAATAAATACACAATTAATGGCATTTATGACGAAGTTAACCTTTAAATGTCGTGTGGGCATTTTAGCAAGTTAAGTTGCTCACCCTATACATTCCGTATTCATTTGTACGGCAAATTTAAATAACTACTCGACCTCAAGAAAATACTTTAGTTTATCATGACTCACTAGAGTAAGACAACTGTTTGTTGCCTTAAAAGCTGCTCGTGTAAGTGTACCTTTGTCAGTCCAATCAGCAGCTGTTCCAGCTCTAACCTCAACTGTTTCTAGATGGCGGGCGGCTGCGCGACAGCAAGCTGCCTGTTCGGCTGCTCGGCCTTCGGCGACTCGTACCAGTGCGGCTGCCCGTCCGGCTACCAGCTGGTCGGCGCGGGGCACTGCCTCACGGCGCTCGACGGCGCCCTGCCGCCCGACGATATCGGCGACGCGCCGGTCTTCCCCGTGCGGGACCAGTACAAGATCGGGGGGAAGAACGAGCTGATCTCCACTGAGGGGTGCTTCAGTTGCAAGGTAGGTTACAATAATAATCTCACCAATAATTACATAATTTAGATTTTTTCATTATTAGTGACAAACCAATTTTACAGTGATGAAATGGGTGCCGTTTAATTTGCGTAAAAACTTTTGACACAAATTCTTTCTAAAATAATAATAAACTTCAAAAATCATAATAAACTTCAAGAATCATTATAAACTTCAAAAATCATAATAAACTTCAAAAATCATAAGATATCATTCTCCTAGAGACCTGCGTTTTATCGCTGTGCATTTTAATTTGTTTATTATACAGATCGAATTTATACAATTCATTTTATGAAAAATGAAAATTTGCTCATTTTTCGTTGTGCAAATCATTACACACCCTAAATATATCGGTTTCAAGCAGAGTACAGTCAAAAGCAATAATCTATACGGCCATCGCGCCAGATATATGTGTACTTAGACTTTATTGTCACTGGCATAGGGGCGTGTAGATATTTGACGTCTTGGGAACGTGTATATATTTATGACTTCGACTATACATAAGTCATTGTTTAAGCTTTAATCGTCAGAGTTTTCATTTTAATTCATATTAGATCCTATTCGAGACAAACTTTCAGACAGGCAGAGGGTAATTTCAAAGTGATTAATCTTAAAAATCATTGTATTTATCTCAACCTTGCAATGTCACCGTCCTTTGTCAAAAATCCCGCCCAGAACGTGTCAAAACTTGCACTCATTGAAAACGTTTAGAAACTTCCTTTGAAAACTATTTACATACATAACTTCACGCCTTTATTCCCAGAGGTAAGGGTAGGCAGAGCTACAGAAATACCAACAAATCTAAAAAGACTTGTATATAATTATATATCCACATTTTGCACAATCAGGCCAAGAAGTTTACTAGTGTATTAGTGACAGGTTGCAAGCCCATCGCCTAACAGTACTACTAGCCCTTATTCCCTCAGTCGTCTTACAACTATTTTGTACTTCAAAAATTGCTACTTGGTTTCTATTTTTAGGAAAGTCTCGGCAATAACTTGTTTACACCATTCCAACTCCGAACTCGTTAGGAATACGCTCATCGCGTTAGGCTAATCGCGCGTGTGATGGAACTTACGAGAATGGAATTTGGAAAGAGTTTCACGTTAAATAGCGCTCTCCAGAGCCTCTCGATAGTCGAGAACTTTAAATTATACAGGATTAGAACTTTCTATCCCCTTTTCCTAGAAGTAAAAGTTTGTGACGCCAATAATACACGAGGATATCGGTTTAGTAAGTAAAACTGTTTTTTTATGATATGGATTAGGCGCACGAACACTCAGGCCACCAGTGGGCCGAGGACGCTGCCACGGGACTTAGTGTCAAATGACGTCAAACGGGAACTGGTGTCAAATATTATTATGATTTTTTTTAAATGACAGCCACCCGGGGATTAAGCTGCTTATTTTTTTTTATATTAAGGAGAAGGCACACGAGCACTCAGGCCACCTGATGGTAAGTGGAATCTGAAACCCATAGACATTTGAATTCTCAAGACTATAACCATATATTATCACCTCAAATGCGTTGCCAACCCTGAGGACTAAGATGGAATGCCTCTATGCTAGTAATTTCACCGGTTGTCTTATCCCACACCGGAACACAACAATGCGAACACTTGCTTGGCAGGTGATTAATGGATAAGATGGTGGTAGCGGATCGGGACGCTTAGAAATTAAAGAACTCAAATCACACAAAACACACTTTTATTTAAACCTTAGTTCTTTATACTTACGTTGGAATATAGAAAAGACGAATTAAACTCCCGACCCTATGTCAAAAATTGTCCCGTGGCAGCGTGCTTAGCCTACTTATGGTAAGTGGAACCCGAGAGCAATAGACACTTGAATTCTCAAGATTACAATCTTAAGACTGCAATACTAAGACGTCAAATGCGTTGCAAAGCCTCTATGCTTGTAATTTATGACATTACTTTAGTGACCGTCCTACGCATGTTTTTCTTCTATATCCTCTTAACTGTCTGTCTGTGTTTGTCTATCTATGTATCAGCTAACTCCACCTAAACCGAGCAACGAATTTTGATGCGGTTTTCAATTAATGTTAGATATTTTTTCACGGAATCTTCTTACTATATTAATTTTATCTTATCTAATAATATAAACGCGAAAGTTTTGATATTCAATACACAAGAACGGCTGAACGGATCTGGATGATATTTGGCACGAAGATAGATTTTAGTCTGGAATAGCACATAAAAAGCTTTTTATCCTGAAAAATTTGACAGTTACCGGGGGGATAGCGATAAACGACCTCTAAACGGACGGAATCGCGCACAAACGCTAGTGTATTATAAATTCTGGTTTTTGTACGGGTATAACAAAATACGCACATAAACCGAAGCGAAGTGAGGGCGGGTCGCTAGTTAGAAATATAAAGCGTATTTAATTATATTAGTGGTGGTAGGACCCTGTGCAGGGTCCGTCCGGATAGCTACCACCATCTTATCCATTAACCTGCCGCCAAGCAACAATGTTCGCATTGTTGTGTTCCGGTGTGGGTATAAGACAAACGGTGAAATTACTAGCATTGAGGCATTCCATCTTAGTCCTCAGGGTTGGCAACGCATGTGAGGTCTTAGGATTATAGTCTTGAGAATTCAAATGTCTATGGGTCTCAGATTCCACTTACCATCAGGTGGCCTGAGTGCTTGTGTGCCTTCTCCTTAACATAAAAAAAAACGAAAATACTAGTACGAGTATGCTACACAAAATAATGCATCTTACTTTATACTTCCATTTTGTCTCGAGATCATCGACATATTGTCATTGTCGACATATTTTCCGCTACCCCTTGACTTAACATAACCCATTAGTTACAATCTCATTAAGTACCTACTATTACCGCGAATCGCACAATAGCTCCCGATGTTTGGACTCACAAGTAGGTACCCCAACGAAAATACATACATACATAACATCACGCCTTTATTCCCAGAGTAGGCAGGGTAGGCAGAGCTACAGAAATACCAACAACACTAAAAAGACTTGTTGATAATTCTGTACCTAAACACATTTTGCACAATCAGGCCAAGAAGTTTACTAGTGTATTAGTGACAGGTTGCAAGCCCAAACCCCAACGAAAATGTTAAAAACAAACTCTGCTTCGACATAATAAACTTCGAACTAAATATCAAATGACAAGGTCGACGATGACATGCATAATGAAAAAGATCTAAGTATGCTCAAACGTTTATTGGATGAATTCCAGTAATTGGTAAGCTATTATAGAGCTTGTCACAGGCAGCCCATGATTAGTTTTCACGTAATATCTTTCTCGTGACTTAACGCTTTCCATGTAAATCTGAGCGCCCCGCGCGGCGAGCTGCTCGCGAGCCAAATTGTTGCACATAAACATGCGCGGGTGGGGCAGCGTGCTCGCCGCGAGCCGACATTTCGAAATGGCGTCGGACACAATGACAGCCGCGGCTGCCTTTATCATATTCATAATTCATCGAATTATTAACGAAAAGAAGAAGAAATCGTCTCGGTGGTGGAACGGCTCAGCAACTTTATCAAATTTGTACGCGCCTCGCCCACAGACAAGTTAGAACTTTTCGTTCTGCCCGCGGCACTCAGATACACGTCCAAATCACTCGAGGCACGCACACCGAGGCGCGTTTGAGCACGGTCAAAAGACCGACTCTCGACGGCTCGCCGCGCGCCGCTCGCCCGCTGCTCGCGCACAGCGCGTGAGCGCGTACGAATTTGAGCAAAGTAGCCGCGTGCCTCCACCAGAGGCTGCTCTAATTCATACCCACCTTTAGATAAAAAAATAAAAGTAACTGTTCAAACAGATAACAATCAGATCTGAAATTCAACCTTACGCGACCTCCTAGACATCTGGGCTGTGGATTAGCATTTTGTTAAGAAAAAGTTTCAAGATAATTTTAAACAATTAGGTAGGTTTGAAATTTAATAACCATAATAAACTGAAGCTTGTGTTTCATATTGGTCTAGACGATGTAATTTTGTTAAAATTCAAATCTACTAGTTTAAAAATATAGTAAAACTTTTTTCACAAAAATCCTAATTCCGAGCTGTAACTAAATATATTTAGGAGTACTGGAAAAGCCTGTACGACAGTGATTTAAGAAGCTAAGTTTGGTACTAAGTTCATTTGTGTATAATTGTCGCAGATCTTGCGTCAGATTAATTCTTCTTTTCAACTTTTATTGAGATAAAACTTTCATTTATACATATTTATTGGATCAATTAGAGAATTCATTAACCTCATCTTCATTCATAAATTCACTATCGAATTATTTCCAAAAATGACATCTTTCTACACGCACAGTAGCCTTGATAGTTACACTTATTTTTTGCGGACGCAATAGTTTTCAAATTAATTCTTGTCTAACCTCACAGCTGCAACATCAAACACTTCTAATCGAAACCATTTCAATACCTTAGCATAATAATGTACAGTTTAGTGTTCTCAAGTGGACAATCTCCATCTTTACCTACGGGGGCATAAATTGGGACTGTAATCCCCGTGTATCTGGATTACCCCCGGCTTAGCCGTGAATTCGATACGCATAATTATAGCCCCTAACTTATTTTAAAGCGATCGACGCCTGGTTTATTGTGTGATATCGGCTCCATTCTCCTTCAAGAATCCGTTTGAATTTAATCTGGCAATTACAGTTTTGAAATTGGTCGTGAGAAGAATTTGCTCTGCCATTCGACACGATTCTGAACGACTTTATAATAGTTTAGAAATTTGGCAGGATTTGTTTTGTTTTACTAGGTTTTTACGAAAGTATATGTTTAGACATTTTTTTTGGATTCTGGACTTGTTAATTTGGTCTTGATAAAAGGACTGTCATCGACAGTGCATAGAATACCAACCAAAGCAAATAATAATAATTTATCAGAGAATATTGTTTATTTATTTATTGAATCATACGACACGACACGACCAGTTAGTTGGGAGCAGATATTTGTGTGATGAGCGCGAATATTGGTTCCTGAGTCTTGGATGATTTCTATGTATTTAAGTATGTATTTCTCTATATAAGTATGTTTATCGTTGTTTAGTACCCATAGTACAGGCCTAGAGCTTAGTTTGAGACTAGGTCAATTTGTGTGAGAGTGCATGTCCTCTGATATTTATTGATATTCTAGTTTAGTCTCACCTGACCGTTTTGTTGCAGATGAACGGGCGCCGGCGCCGCGCGCCCGACGAGGGCATCGTGTTCGCCAATGGCACGACGGTCATGAGGCGGCGCAGGCGACGCTCGAGGCGTAAGTATTACCAGGAAAATTGAGGTATTTTTTAATTGTGGTAGCAATGGCTGAAGAGTTATCCATTGTTAAAACCCTATAAGTACATTTTTCGCAACAGAACAGCAATATTTTTGAGGATATTTCCGTCATTTTACTCAAGTTAAAAAGGACTTAAATATAAATAAGTATGTGTATATTATTATGTTGATATTTATTATTGTTACTTTTATATAATTGTCTGTGTTAGTGTTTATTTGACGACACGCTAGCCTAGTTGGGAGTGACCCTGCCTTCGAAGCTAGGGGTCCTGGGTTCAAATCCCGGTAAGGGCAGATATTTGTGTGATGAGCACGAGTATTTGTTCCTGAGTCTTGGATGTTTTCTATGTATTTAAGTATATATTTCTCTATATAAGTAAGTTTATCGTTGTCTAGTACCCATAGTACAAGCCTAGAGCTTAGTTTGGGACTAGGTCAATTTGTGTGACATTGTCCTGTGATTATTTATTTATTATTATTTTAGAGGCGACAAAGGGAATAAAGGCTTGCAGTACTGTTAGGCGATGGGCTTGCAACCTGTCACTAATACACTGGTAAACATCTTAGCCTGACTATGCAAAATGTGGTTACAGAATTATCAACAAGTTTAGATGTTGTTGGTATTCTGTAGCTCTGCCTACCCCACTCTGGGAATAAAGGCGTGATCTTATGTATGTATGTATGTATTATTTTAGGTCTTAAATTTAGTTCTTATAGTTTCCGTAACCTTTGTTTTGTACTCGTTGCCTCTTTTTACTTTACTTATTTTCCTCAATCACCCAAATGTTAGCTGGAAGAGATCCCTTAAAGGGATAAATTCGCCTTTGTACGTTCCTATTATGTGAATATTGTATTTGAATTTCTGTTTTTAGTACAATAAGGTGTTTACATACATACATAGGTACTTTAAAAAAATATGACAGTACACGTGTCATAAAGGTCACCTTTTTTATGGCATTGAGAAGGCAAACGAGCACACAGGCCACCTGGCGGTAAGTGGAAACTGTGACCCATAGACATTCGCATTCACAAGACTGCAAATGCGTTGCCAACCCTGAGGACTTAGATGGAATGCTGTCTTATCCTCAAACCGGAACACTGCAATGTGAACGCTGCTGTTCGGCGGTAGGTTAATTGATAAGATGGTGGTAGCGATGCGGACGGACCCTGCACAGGGTACTACCACCCGCAAAAACTTATTATTATTGTACTGAACTAATGTAATTAATATATCTTGGTGAAGTAGAAAGCTAAGAGCAAGCCGAGACGCCACGCTAGCACACGCCAAATAAGTTGATATTGTGATGTCCCGCTAATTATATAAAACAAACACAATCACTAAAAAGTACCCATTAAGTACTGTTAAAACAGACTGAGGCCCGTTTCATAAAATCTTGTAACTTGTAATAAAAGTGGAAGTTTCTTTCTAATACAAACTGTTGGACATACATAACATCACGCCTTTATTCCCAGAGAGGACACCTCTAAAAAGAGTGGTTTTAATTTCTGTAACCATATTTTGCACAATCAGGCCAAGAAGTTTACGAGTGTACTAATGACAGGTTGCAAGCCCATCGCCTTTAATCGCCTCTTACGACATCCACGGGAAGACATGGAGTGCCACTATAACCCGGCACTCACACGCTTATAATGTAATCTACTAGCTCTCGCCTGCGACTTCGTACGCGTATAAACCAGTTTAGGGAATAGCGTTATGAAAGGTAGCCTATGTGTTAATCCAAGGTATAAGCTATTTGCATTCCAAATTTCATCAAAATCTATTCAGTAGTTTACGTGAAAGAGTAACAAACATCCATCCATACTTACAAACTTTCGCGTTTATAATATTAGTAGGATTATTTTATATGCGATAGGCCCCTGGGCACGCCGTGTGCGTTCAAGAAGCAACAAAATAAAAGTAAATATTAATAACCACCTTTCCAGGTCGTCGCTCGCTACTAGAGCCCGAAGCCGAGCTTATAGTGGTCTCAGCCACTCCGAAACAGACGTGGGGCCGCGCGCCGCTGCTCCGCCTGCTGCCGGCAGAGGGCGTTGCGCGCCCACACTACCGCATCGCGTACGGCGACTCCGACAGGAACTTCGTGCTTTCCAAACGAGATGGCGCCTGGGCGCTCCGCCTTAGGAAGCATCTCAAGAAAGAAGCTGTTCTCGAGCAACAGCTAGAACTAGAAGCGAGGTTTGTAGCTCCCCCTGGCCGCAGAAAGCGCGGCGTGGACCTCAACACCCCAGCGCCTTTGAGGCTCTACGTCTCCGTCCGCATCGCTCCGAACTGATCGCCTATCACAGTAGCGATATTGCTCTTAATTAGTCAGTGAGATGAGTTGCGAGTTGTGTTAGACGCTGTTAGCGAGTCGAGGCGATTCAAACGCGAATTAGAGTCAATAGTATCACGCAGCGATAGCGCCCCGAAATTTACCAGATTTGATAGCAAAAGTCTAGGCAAAACTAATGATGATGCTTGCCAGTCATTTAATTCACTGTCAATTGTCATGTTATCCAGTTCAAGAAATGTATTTAGATCATGTTATTTGTTGTAATTTGAAAGACTTATGGTCAGTGATTCGTTGCCATTATTAAAAGTATCGCTTTGAATCGAATGTCTTGTGGTAAAGTTTGTACAGTTTGTAATTTGGTGAGATGAACGAAATAGAAATAATGAATTTTCATTTTAATATGAAATTAAGTTCAAGGATAAGAAGAACCTAGTTTTATAATAATAACAACATATAGACGCACTGCCACAGTAATTTAGCGTTAAATATGTCAAGTGAGTTGTCACGTGCAGTAATTTTTTATTAAAGTACATAGGGAATTGCCATTATAATAATAAATCGTAATACTTCTTATAGAGTGGTGAAATGTATCGATAATATAGTATGTTTTATGTCGATACTTGTTTTTTGTTACCATTTTTTACACAACTACATAATTATGTTTAGATTTTGATTAAAAAATATAATAAGTTAATTTTTAGCAAATAATTAATTTGGTGTAACAAGATGATAGTAGCATATTTTCCTCAGATCGTTCAACAATAAAAGCACATTATTTTTGATTTAAACCACTATTACCTAAACTGTCTATTCAAATTAGGGTTATTCCCATCTTCCAACCTATCCAACCCAGTTATATGGAAATTTTGCCATATACCTGGGTTGGGAAGGGTTGAAGATGGGAATAACCCTCAAATTCTTCCACTTGCATACACAAAATCATACAAGAGTTAATAAAACTTTTAATACATTTACATTATATCTATAATTGACTGCTTACAGAGTGTTTAGATTACTTTTTGCGAATAATCTCTGAAAGTTTATTTTTACTAAATAATATAAAATAGACCGCTGTATCGAAGCAAAACAATAACACAGTTTTGCAAACCAAATGCTTATTAGTTATTGGTGCCCTAATCAGTTCTATTTGAAATCTCAGGCCCTATCCTGAAATTAGTACTAAATTCAAAATATACAATGAATCGATAGTTCGATACATCTGTTTTAGATCTGATATTAAAACAGGCTTTATCCGGGCGATCTGGATGGCAGTATTAAATATGCGAGGCTACATACAAAATTACTTTGGAATATAGCATCCAAACATTAATTTATCGATACGTCATGGTTTAATGTGAATGACATCACTTAACTGTATCACTTAGCTTTAACATCAAAATGAAAGGAAAAATCAATGAGCCTATGCCTTTAGTTAAGCAATTTAAAATGATTAAAAAATCGTTGAATCAAAATAATTATGTTGTTAATTTAGATTTAAGAAAATTATTTATTTTTTATTTTCAGTTATAAGTTTGATTTTTACTTTTTGGAGCCATTTCTGTTTAATCATTGTATTTGATTTTTTTGAGGAAATCTTCGACTTTTATTTTATTTTAAAAGTACAACCATTCAATGAACTTATTTTATATTGTAAATATGTGTATACAAATAATAAATAATATAATATAATACTTAGTTATAACTATTTCAGTAAGAATTAAAATTTAGTTTAATGCGAAGAAAATCGAAATAATAAATTTATAATTTTATGTTTTGTTTTATTGAAAACCGTGACACAATTTTCCGCAACTTTTCCTCATGAGGGGGATCAGTGTGTCACTTGAGGTACCTATCGATACTCCTCCAGGAAGCCCAACAAAGATATTGATATGTCTACGTCGAAGAAGACAATATGTCAAAGTTATATGAATTGGCAGGACCGAAGGAACAACAACTACGTTAATCATTAAGTACGTAAATTTTTACAGTTCCGTCAAAATGACAAATACGGAAGCCTTATAGTTTTGTCATGTGACCAGTCAGTGATCGGAGGAAATGGTGCAAAACTTACATTACAGCTACTCGTATGTAAATATTAATATCCTTATACCAAATCCGACATTCTGATAAATCTTAAATTAAACACAAATCTGCCAATAACATTCTTATTTTTCAATAATTTTCTTTTTTTTTGGACTTAATTATTATTATTTATTTTAGCTTTATAAGTTTTGTTAAAGTTTGTACCGTTTTCTCCGATCACTTTATGTCCGTCCGTATGTCACAGACGTTTTATCCAAAAATACAAACGTAATAGCAAACCTTAACCTGTGGAACATATTTCGACAATTCTTTAACCTTTTCAACGCCTTACGTCAAATACAAATGTGTCACTCACAACCCAAACATGTCTTAAATTATGAAAAATAACGTCTCTTTTAAACTGTACTTGTGACAACTATTATTATGTCTGTGGCGTTGTAGGCACGACAGGTCATGCATGACTACTTTAGTCAAGGGGTTAAAAAAACACTTAAGGGTTCTAAGCGTTTTTTTTGGATACAGTGAATATTTTCTGAAATAATAGCTCGAGAAGTTGCAGTAATTGTGTCCCTTCCCCAATTTATCTTTTAAAACATTACGTCAAAAAAAAAACTTGGAAAATTACAAGGATAACTCTTAATACATGCTTTCAATGAAAGATATCGGATCGGATATACTGTATTTAGGTTATCGTCGAAAAACTGCGCTTCTCAACAAAAAGACAATTTTCTGATAATTTTCTCACTCTTGTAGGGACCCAACTAACACAAAGTATCCAACTAGGCATGCATTATAAAGTAAATTTGTAATCTATTTGTCTTATTAATAAATAGATATCTGATCCGGAATCCTATCATTTCATATCAACGTTTCACAAACTTTTAATTTCACAAACATAGCATTTGACAACCCGCGTGTTTTTCCGAAACTGTAAATAGTTCTGGATTTACTTAAGGACCATCGTGTAGAACGCTGTAGGTTAGGCTAGGTTAGTTTTATAAAAAATCTGAAATATTTGTCTTTACAGAAAAAAAGCGGGTTGGCAAATGAATAGTTGCGAAACGATGCATTTGTCAAATATCCACCTGATCCTCCTGTTTCAATTTTGTTTAATGGACTTTGCTATAAGGGATCAACATAAAGAACAAAGACATATCCACCTCAAATTAATACGTAACAAATTATTAAGTTAATCTTATAATCATATCACGCATTCGAAAGTAAGATGAGTTATTTATAAACGGTTGGTTAGCTTGGTAAACGCACCATAGGGTACGAGCAGTACCTCATTAAAGCCAGTTTAATCTTTGTTGCTCCCTAACTAATCATTTCAGATGGTCGCCTATGAGGAAATATCTGTATAAGCCTATCATCTATGATTTATGACATATATTCCGTGGAGACTCGCGGGGCAGGCTTATCGGATTTTTACATCAGTACGGGAAATCCCAAACTCCCAAGCCGCCGCTCACGTCTCGACACGTTACTATTTCGCCCTATTTGCTTTGATTTTGGAACTTCCAGTTTCTATCATACATTATTGTTGCCTATGTTGCTTTTTGTCAATCACACGGGTCGTGCGATACAATTTTATGTAGGTTTTAGAGTATAAAACTTTCATAAAAAATTTAACGTCTGTGGTCTAGTGCAAAGTATATTTATTTTTATATATCTCAGTTTTATATATCTGTACACTCTAAATCCTAGACAATAGACTGGTGGTCAGATAGCCTTTCAGACCCACCGTACCCCTCGGCCGTACCACTGGTGGTACTTTGACCAATTATTACTATTAAAATCGAATTTAACGTTGTCGACGGAGCTCTGCTATCGCAGAGCTCCTATTTCTGGGTAGTTTGGCCCTCCGGGCCTGCTGAAGAACTAACATAACCTAAACCTACCTCATATTTATGATACAAATTTGGGTCAGTGGTACGGTTTAGGGGTACGGTGGGTCTGCACCCTCAGATAGTTGTGAGCATATAGTTTGCTGAAATATATCTGATGGTGACTGTACCAATTCAATGGGCTATTAGCCTACAGGACGTTACAAAGACACATGAGTAGGCAGGTAGTGAGAGCACTGTTCGGAGAGAATTTAGCCACACGATAGATTTCTTACATGAAAATTTATTTATAATGCAATGTAAAATACAAATAATTTATTAACTAGGGATTCAATTGTCAATTTGCAACAATGTCGAATCAACTAGAAGCTCGTAAAAAGCAGATAAATCAACTCGAAACTACTTACCCGAATTGGCGAAAGTCACCCCACTTTAACCGAAAGTCAACCCACTTTAACCGACCCAACCCACTAAATCTTACAAGCTGGCGTTGAGATAAACCCCCTTTTTACCGTTAGTGCATCTCAAAGGGTCCTCTAGTTCTAGTGAGGCACAGCGCATGAAAGTAAAAGGATTTCCCTTATCTATTAGGTCTTATTATGTTTTAAGGTTTATTTTATTTTCTACTTGAACAGCCCTCGCCCGCAGCTCCGTCCGCGTAAAAGTCGTTTACCGATATTTCCTCGGGAAGAATCTGATTTTCCAGGATATAAATTACCTATGTACCAATTTTGACGTGGTTCGGTTGAGGCGTTGAACCACAAAAATACATTCAAATATAATAATAGATGTAAAAATACAAATAGAAAAGTATGACTAGCTTTTTTATGCAACTCCTTAGTAAACTGTTTTACTCTGACCTGGTAAGTAGAAGGTTTTGTCACCCGTCTACTAAAATCGTTATTTCACTTGCGTTTTCTTCAGAATTAAATGTTCATAGATTCTCCGTCTTGTTTATTTTTCTGTTGCATTTTTCTTTGTCAATTTAAATTCGTCCAGTGCGCAGGGACTCCACTTTTGCGACTAGGAAAAACAAAGCATTGGAAAAATGCAAACAGATGTTTGTTTTTGAAAAACATATAATACAACCACACTATGCAGTATTGGTTTAGTACACATTCGTCAGATTCCTTTTTCGTCAGAATAAATTATAGCCTGTTTTTTTTCGGACGAAAACAGACTTTCGAGCAGATTCCGCTATCGTCAGAATAAACACATATTACCTGATACGCGGATGACCATAGAATACGTAGGTAGGTTTAGGTTATGTTAGTTTTGCAGCAGGCCCGGAGGGCCAAACCATCCAGAAATAGGAGCTCCGCGCAAGCGGAGCTCCGTCGACACTGCCTAATATTAAATAATATAATGTAACAAATAAATAAATTATAAAAATTAACCAAAGTTTTTTCTGTCCAAAAAGTAATTCCGTTTTCAAAACAGGCTATAATTTATTCTGACGAAAAAGGAATCTGACCAATGTGTACTAAATCGCAGTATTAACGAGCAAACGTTGCAAATACAAACTACTTTCAAAATCTCCTAACAAATATGTTATCTTCGTTGGATAATCCTCAATTGAATTAATTATATTAGCCATTTGACACTGCGAAGGAAACGCGCGTTCTTAAGCTGGTCTTAGTCTGAGGCGTCCTTAACATAAAGAACTTTAAACGCTGAGCATTTGCGTCTCAAACTTCTCCGTTAGCGCCTCAAAGACAAATAAAGACTAATGTTTAAGTCCATAGACAGCACAAGATTAGGCACTTCTTGCACACATAATTATCACACCAACCGGAATGGCACTGACGACAATTCAACGGTCGCAATTCAGTCACATTTACCGCATTTCATATTAAATTGCTGACATTCATTAATAATATAAATAAAATAACATAATAAAACTACCTGATATTTCATGTCAAAATAGTGTACTTTCTGCATGATATAGACAATAGACAAAGAAATTATGCTTGTTTGGTTTTTTTAATCTTTGTAACCTTTTGCGGCCAACGATGCTGGCATGGCGGAGGGCGGGGGACGAGGCATTCCCGTGTAAACTTTGAAAGCGTCGTAGATGAACCACTGCAGGCCAGTGAGAGTTCCGATCATGATGATTCGAGCCGTCAGCCCGCGCCATATGCCCATCATACCCACTTCTTTGAAGATGCCTCCTATGGACGAGGTCGGGTCCTTGTTCATCTTGGACACTATGGTGTCGGAGGGATGCGACACGATGGCACACAGAACACCTGCGATGTACCCAGCGGCGAACGTTACACACAGCTGCTCCACTTTGCTGCATTCTGCTCGCGGCTTCGGAACGACGTTCGCGTATAAATACTCAACGGTCTTCTCAAAAGACGTGAACTTCATCATCGTGTACGGCACCTGTCGCCCCCACAACGGCACCAATCCTTTGTAGAAAATTCCAATACCTTCCGTGGACAACATGTGGGGCATGGCTTTTAACATCGACGAGGTGTAGCCGGGTGTGGTCTGCATCCTCACCTTCGTCGCTTCAAACGGGCACAAGGCGACGTCAGCTATTAACTCCGCACTGGCTGCCGCGGCGAGATATAAGTATGTTCGGTAGATGTACGCGCTTTCTGGGTCACACATGTCCGCGAACTTATACTTAAAATATTCGTAGCCAGCGAATTTGAAACTGCCTTGTGCAGAGTAGCCGAGGAGGGTGGGCGCCCAGCCTTTGACGATGTTAGGAAGGCCGCCCTCCGAGAGGGACACGCGGAACCCGTTGAAGATGGATTTGTACTTGTTGGGGTCGACTTGCAGACGACACTTGACCAGATCGAGAGGCGTAAGCAGCGCGTGCGTGGAGCCGCACGCCGCCACGCCGCCCGCGGCGCAAAGCTGGAAGTACTTGTTACTGTACATCTCGCAGGAAAACTCCTCCTTTGGTGGAGGTGCCATATCGATTCACTTTTGAGCCCAAAATAAATTAAAGTCTTAAAAAATTATACCCAGCTTGGCAACAATATTATTCGTGTCATCCTGATGGACCATAATGACAACACGGTTTTTTTCCTTTGTGGACATACAGGTTATCAAAAAATATGAAATGAGGTACGGTTTAAAATAATGTAATTGAGGTTTAATGTCAGTAAGAATATGAATGACTTACACTCGTAAAGTATAATATATGTTGTAATTAATTTCGCCGCAATATAAACGAATCCTCGTGTAATAACGTGAGCGCTTTAGTAATTAAGAAAATGATCTATATGTAGTCTTCTTCTTCTTCTTTTTTATTAATGGCGGTCCACCGTGATTATATGTAGTCAAATCTAATCAAATCAAAATTTTGATTCAGTAAATAGGCCCCCATGGGGCTCTTCTACACGTCGGTAATATGAAGTGAATTTACTAGCGCTTCAGATAAGACCATCATTGCGGAGCAGAAGCGCCAAGAAAGTCCAGCAGAAGGTCATTTTTTCAAACATAAAGTAGGTACAGAAATACATAAAAGTAAGTTACATTACAAGTACTTAATAAAGTAATAAATAATAATGATTAAAGCTTGAACAAATAAAATCAATAAAAATGTAAGGCTAATAACATTAAACTAAAAATAAAAAGTCTAGGAGAACAACACGACGAGGTCTCTACGTCAAAAGCCATATCTAGAATAATAAACTGAAGAATCAGTCCTTGCAAACGTGAACAGACCGGACCCCACAAATAGCACCCGTTCACGAGTATGACGCGTATCTCAGCCATAGCCTCTCTCAACCATGTGTTCGGGAAAGTGGTGACCCGATCAACGACGCCGCCGTAAGCAAAGACCTTTAAGCGAGCATGACATGCTCAAGCTGCCGGACAACATAGAAGTAATTTTGCGTGAAACAGCTGTCCGGCGAGAAACATCAGTGTGTTCTCATAAAAGCGTCACGTACGCACAAGAACTAATAAAGATAAAAGATAAATACATGATAGTAAACATAAAAAGTAGTGTTTGAATACACAGCTTGCTTAAGGGCGTGTTTAAAATACAAATATTATAAATATCCTTAGCTTACGAAATGATCTTACTTTAATAATAGCCTAGATACTACTTTAATACATCTCGGTCACCAATGAAGTCGTTTACGGTATATGCCCTACCCAACAAGCAGCGCTTCTTGCGTTTAGTAATATTCACGCGTCAGCCTCGCAAAGCCTTTTTTTTTTACTTATGTATGTGTGTGAACTTGTGTTGGTAAATAATGCCTTTTTTTCTTAATTAATAATGGCTTTTCACTCCTTGTTTAAGAAACGGAGCAAAAGCATGTCGGACCATGCTCAGTGTAGGGTTCCGAAGCCGTTAAGTACTACAAACATAAAAATCAAAAACTCATAACTAATTATCTATTTAAAGTCAATTGGTGGCGTCTTAGATTAAAATAAAAATAAAATATAAATACCAGGGACAAACTCACACAAATTGACCTAGTCCCAAACTAAGAAATCTCAAAAATTATCTCTATTTTTCTCGCAATAGTAGTGTTTAACTCGAGACCTAAAAGTCATAGTGATACTCGTTTACTTCAGTCCCTTGTTGAACAATGTACTATTAGGATAACTACTTTATTTAAATAATATAATAAAAAAAATAGTAGCCTCCCCTAAACCCAACGTGGTGATGTATAAACAGCCTTTTGAATAAGTAATCCGTTTATGAAATATTAAGCTTTAAAGCGCTAATTTTTGTTAGACTCAAGTGTCCCCCCCACTACAGCCAAAACTACAAATAGTAAAAATCAGAAAAAAAAACTTAAATGAAAGGGCATTATAACGAATTTTGAAGGAAAGCTATCACGACTAATTAGACATCATTGGTGCTTGAGATACAGGTGATTAAAGTGTTTATACCTACTAAAATCATCTAAGACGGCACCAATTGACTTTAAATAGAAAATTAGTTATTACTTGTTCATTTTTATGTTTGTAGTACTTAACGGCTTCGAAACCCTACACTGAGCATGGTCCGACATGCTCTTGCCCGGTTTTTTTAAAACAAAGCTCAAGTTAAATAATTGCTTCTACTCAGCAGAACAATAAATCTACAACTACATTAAAAGTTATTTGACAACGGCCATTGTTCCAAACTAAAGCGAGTGCCGAACCGTCAGAAGCAAAAACTTGCTCAAATTATGTAAGTACTGATAAGTAGGTACAGGAATAAAATCTTCATTCAGCTCTTTCGGACGCTATTGTGGGTGGCGGGACAAAGCCGCGGGCTTTGTGTCCGGGACGCCGCGAAAAAAGGAGATAGACACGAACAGTCATTAATTAAACTTGTTTTGTTTACTCAACTAAAGGTATTACAAAGTAATATATTATCTCCGCCCCAGCAATACCATTCCATGCGGCCAAAAAAAGCAGTTCAACAAGCAACAAGTACTCCCGAAAACGCGCTGGAAAAAATGTTAAAACTGCAACGAAATGTAAATTAAGTCGACGATAAAACTGGATCTCCGCGGCATTTAAAATGTAAATCTATATAAACCTACATCCATACATTGTGTCGGTTAACGTACGAGTACAGACAGCTGCAAAGAAAAGTATCCCGTCTTGCTAATAAACTTCTATGGAGGGAGGGCTACTTTTCTCTGCAGCTGACTGTACGTTGCAAGGTAAATCACTTTAGGGATGCGGTCTTTGTATGTACATAAACGAAAATTAGAACAAAATTGACACACACAAGCAACAACGCTTGTGTAAGATTGAATGCGAGCTTCAATAGCCATCTATTTGTGCAAGTTTACACACACATAAGCAAACGTATAGTTAAGGCGATTTGACTATGTAAAACCAATATGTCGGTTACCGAAGCAGCAGTAACACATTGCAAATTCAAACGTTGAAAGCGTGTCTCTAAATATTTACACAGATGTTCATCACTTCTATTGATTTTGTTTTCAACAGTCTCCCTGAAATCTGGGACGTTTGCAGTGTTAAATTACACCTTACACACTTGAATTAGAGTTTGTAGCAACCGCAAATCGAGGTTGGTGACTGAGGCGATAAGTTAGAAACTCCCGGTAAACTCGAGTGCGGGAAGTTTGCGAATCGATTTTTTGTTGCGACGCCAATCGAAATATACATACATTGGAAATAATAAACTCGCGGAGCTCATTGCAACATGATTGGGCTTTGAATTCGAAAGTTCCAAAGTCGAACGATGGATGGGTTTGCGGAGTGGGTGATTGAAAACTCTATGCTAACGTGAATACACGTCTATTTATAAACGGGACTGTGTCGTTTCAAGGTGTTTGTTGCGATCTCTCAAATTAACCAAATTCATTTTTAACCATATTCATTTTTAACCAAATTCACTTTTAACCAAATTCATTTTTAACCAAAATATTTTTTGGAGGCTTTTTATCCGTACTATCGGGCCAATTTGGGTACTTTAAATTGCATAACGAAAGCTCTCAAGCTTCTATTTTAACCTCTCGTTTTGAAGTAATTGAGAAATTAACGTGAAACGTGAAGAATATCACCATGTCCATAACTTAATTATTGGAAAATGTAATGCCGCTATAACACATCATTTTAAAGAGAAAAAAACGCCGCAAGTGAAAATATTGCTGTTGTTAGAATAAAATAGTCGGTAGGTAGGAAGGTAAAAAACAAAATGAGTCACTACTTTATTACGTATTTCAAACCTAACCAGTTTTTTGGGTAAAGGGTAAAAACGGGACCCAATTACTAAGACACCGCTGTCCGTATGTCTGTCTCTTAACAGGCTGTATCTCATGAACCGTGATAGCTAGACAGTTGAAATTTTCACAGATGATGTACGTTTTAGCCGCTATAATAACAAATACTAAAAAGATAATAAAATTAATATTTAAGTGGGTCTCATAGAACAACCCTGTTTTTTTTTTGCGAGATATTAATAACGACAACAGGTAGACGCTTGTAATATTCACAGACTATTTAGTTGTATATTCACTACAAAAAGAAATAATTAAAATAAATATTTAACGGGCTCCTAATCGAAAAACGTGTTTTTTGCCGTTTTTGCTCGATATTAATAACGGCAACTTATAGACGATTTAAATATTCACAGAATACATACATACATAACATCACGCCTTCATTCCCAGAGTTGGGTAGGCAGAGCTACAGAAATACCAACAATTCTAAAAAGACTTGTTGATAATTCTGTAACCTCATTCACAGAATATTAAGAAGTATATTGACTTCAAAAATATATAATTAAAGTAAAATGAAATAAAAAAGGTTTTTATATAGTGTCTAATGTTGTACAGATAATGGTACCCTGCGTGCGCGAATCCAACTCGCACTTGGCCGGCCTCTTTTATAGTCGTAAGGTGTCAACTTTATAGTCACTGGGCCTCTATTCTACTGCCTTATAACGATATCGCGTTCGACGTGTTTTAGAATCGTTTATGTCATAGTCGCCATTATTGCAAATGACATAAGAGTTATCAAAACGTGAACAATACCGAAATACGTCAAAGACGATATCGTTATTACCATGTAGAATCCCAGCCCTGGTGACATTAACAACAGCACATGAAAAATTCCCACGCGCCAACTCCATTAGCATCCCCAACCTGCGCTCATCCAATTTGTCTTCGCTAATCAAATCAGTTCGTTGAGTTTTGTACCAATTAAAACCTCGCAAACAAACAATGTATTTGGTTCAGGAGATTCAGTCAATTAATAGAAATCCCCTCACATAAATACTGTAACACTTTCGCAGACGTATCGAGTTAATTCCGTTTTGTCGTCACGGGAACTCTTAGTAGCTACTTAGATGGGATTTTGCTCATGTCGCTCTCTTTTGACGGCTTTGGCGAATAAATCAGAGGAGAAATAAATAGAGATGGATATTAAATTCACAGCCTCGGTGAAGTAAGGTAAACGCTTAGGGAAATACTCGTTGAAACGCCGTATTTATCCATCTCGCTGAAAAAGATAGCATCGGCATTTTTGCTAAATTAAATTTATTCAGCATCGTACTTTTCATTTTACTTGTTTGTTTTTGTTGGGTTTTAAAAGCGGCACACTGATTATTATATTACGTAATATGCAAGTTTACTTCAAATAATGTTTTTATGGTACCAAAAGCTTGCTCGCCAAGTTAATTTTGGTTTTATAATATTATGTATGCAAAAAACATCACATCTTGTTCCTCTATGTTGGTAAAATCGGGATATAAACTATTAAATTTTTTGATGTATTTTGCCACGTTATAAAAGCGAGAAAAACCATTTTAAATGTTGCTGAATTATACCGCGTTAAATCTACATTTTCAACGAACTGCAGTTTAACAAGGTACCGATGCCGATGTCACGTTTGTTTTATTTGGAAAGTAGTTAACTGTAGAGTTAGCGACCCCTATAAATATAAAGTACAGTTCATCCAGTCACAACACTAGTTAGATAGCTATATATAAGTGGAAATCTAAGTAAAGGACCTGCCTCTATTCTACTTTCTTCAAACGATATTGTTTTTGACATGTTTTAGTATCCTTTATAACTCGGCCGCCATTATTGCAAAGTACATAAGAGTTATCAATACGTTGACAATATGGAAACACGTCAAAGGCAATATCGTTTTTACCGTGTAGAATCTTGGCTCCTGTTGTATGTAATAACATCACGGGACAATGTCACACAAATTGACCTAGTCCCAAACTAAGCTCTAGGCTTGTAGTATGGGTCCTAGACAACGATAAACAAACTTATATAGAGAAATACATAATTAAATACATAGAAAATATCCAAGACTCAGGAACAAATACTCATGCTCATCACACAAATATTTGCCGAACCCAGGACCTCCAGCTTTGAAGGCTGAATCACTACCAACCAGGCTAGCGTGTCGTCATGTAGTTGTGTACAAATGTAATATGGAGCTTATATCAAATTTAAAATAATGAATGTCGAACGATCAAATCTGAATTGAGTTTCGTTGATACGACTTAGGAAAAAATTTAAAAAAAGCATATAAAACGCAGTACCTACACTAAGTGTTGACGAATCATAACTTGTTATTTTAAAACTTCTTGTAATGTTTAGATTGTATTTTTCGGCATCCTCATTACATTTACGTACTATTTTAATTTGAACGATATTGGCTTACACATAGTAATTTACGAAATAAATGCAAAATTCTTTATAAGGTCCTTATATTTTAAACATGGAACAACAGCTGTGACGTCATTCCTGTCGTCGATTTTGTATAATGTGTTTTTGCAGGGGGTCAGGGCTGGGATTCTACACGGTAATAACGATATCGTCTTTGACGTGTTTCCGTATTGTCAACGTTTTGATAATTCTTATGTCATTTACCATAATGGCGACTGTGACATAAACGATTCTAAAACACTTCAAACGCGATATCGTTATAACGCAGTAGAATAGAGGCCCTGAACTATGATTTTTTGAAAGTTCATACATACATAATATCACGCCTTCATTCCCAGAGTGGGGTAGGCAGAGCTACAGAAATACCAACAGCTCTAAAAAGACTTGTTGATAATTGTTACCACATTTTGCACAAACAGGCCAAGATGTTTACCAGTGTATTAGTGACAGGTTGTAAGCCCATCGCCTAACAGTACTACAAGCCTTTATTCCCCTAATCGCCTCATACGACATCCACGGGAAGACATGGAATGGCACTATTCTAACCCGGAAACCACACAAAAAAAGTTTAAAAGTTATTAAAGTTAGTTTTAAAAGTTCATCTAATATATAAAAATCTCGTGTCACAGTGTTAGTAACCATACTCCTCCGAAGCGGCTAGACCGATTTTTATGAAATTTTATATGCATTTTCAGTAGGTCTGAGAATCGGCTACTATCTATTTTTCATACCCCTAAGTGACATGAAAGAAATAAAAAAATAAATTGCAGCGGGCGAAGCCGCTGGCGGGTCACTACGAGGGTCAAACTGAAAGTTTCGGAAATAGAAAAAAATATGCAGTTAAATAGAATAAAAGTATTTTTATCGTTTGTTAAAGTATTCCTTTATATTTTATCCACTTTTCCATGCGATCAAACCAGTCATTAAAGCACTTATTGAAGTCTGAAGTAGGGTCGACAAAATGGCCATTTTAAAAGCCTCCACTGCTGCTTCCGGCGTCTGAAACCGCTGACCACGCAACTTATCCTTAATTTTGGGGAATGTGAAAAAGTCATTGGGGCTTAAGTCGGGGCTGTATCGAGGATGGTCCAGTAATTCGACTTTTTCACCGTCCAGGTACTCAGTTGTTTTCCGAGCGGTGTGAGGGCTGGCATTTTCGTGGTGAAGGATAATGCGGCGACTAGGGTTTTTTTTTCCGAGTTCAGCAAAGATACTCGGCAAACAAATAGTGGTGTACCAATCGGCATTGACCGTACTACGATCTTCAAGAGGAATAGTAGCCACGTGACCCGATTTGGAGACAAACGTAGCCACCATCTTTTTGGCCGTGCTTCGAGAACGAATGACTTTTGTCGGCTTGAGCTCATCTTCGTAGACCCATACTCGAGATTGGTTTATATTTTCAGGCTCATATGCATATATCCAACACTCGTCACCGGATACAATGCTAAAAACTGCATTTGAGCTTCCTCCGTTGAATTTATTCAAAGTTCTGAGGCACCAATTGACACGAGTCGTTTTCAGCTCCTCAGACAATAAGTGAGGGTCCAACGGGAAAACAACTTTCGCACGCCTAATTGTTCCTATAAAATGATTTGTATCTGACTCATTCCAATGCCCAAACACTCTAGAATCTCCCGATATGACACATGTCGGTCTTCCTTTATCAGCTGCCGCACAGCATCGAAGTTTTCTTGCGTGACTGCCGATTTTGGTCGACCTTCACGCACATCGTCTGTGAGGGATAGACGGCCACGTTGAAATTCTGCATACCACCTGTATATTGTCGTCTTTGAAGGTGCTTCATTACTAAAAGCAACAATCATCCGGTCTCCACATTGTTTTTGTGATAATCCACTTTTAAAGTCGTAATAAATCATAGCTCTTAAAAGTTTCACGGGACAATTCCATTTTCAGCAGCGACTCGACGACTTCAAAAAACAAGACGTCACCGTATTTTACGCGTCGTTGTGGTTGCTCCCTCTCGGCCTTTTGAAGAGTAGGAAATGGGAGATGGAGCATCGTTCGGCTTCAAGCCTTGTTTATCCAAAGGTGACCACTTGAGACTTGACAGATCGATTCTCTGACCCGAAAAACCCCTAATCCATTTTCATCCAAAAGTTTTACAAACAAAGTTCCTATAGTTAAGTTAGTTAGTTGGTTAGGTTAGTTTGTGGTGGTAGGACCCCGTGCAGGGTCCTTCCAGATCGCTTCCACCATCTTATCCATTAACCACCCGCCAAGCAACAGAGTTCGCATTGTTGTGTTCCGGTGTGAAATAAGACAACCGGTGAAATTACTAACATAGTCCTCAGGGTTGGCAACGCATTTGAGGTCTTAGGATTATAGTCTTGAGAATTCAAATGTCTATGGGTCTCAGATTCCACTTACCATTAGAGGTGGGTGAAAAATAACGTCACGATGAAAAAATCACAGTGATCCGCCGTCGGAAAGTATCACCGTGACATGCGAAGGCGGAACAACGTTACAAAATCACGTAGGTCGTTCCATAGCTCTCTCTGTCACTCATGTATCATGTATCGCACCGGCCGCCACGGGTTCTCGGCGCTCTCCGCTCGCGTCGCGTGACTCGCGTGGCGATTTCGATCTTCGATTCGACCACTCGCTCACTCGGCGCCATTCGGTATTAATCGGCAACTCATCGGGTCGGGTTCGGATGCAAGTGAAAGAGAGCGATTGACTTCTTGCTCGCACAGAGCACAAGATAATCTAATAACAGTGCTAGAAAGGGCTAGTATATTATTTCACTGTATTAAATTAAACCTTATTCGTGAAGAAAACTACAAATTGTTTTATGATAACAATTTATTTTTCTAAAAACGAATAATAAGTACGAGATTAGTATTTACACATTGAGCAGAGATACCAAGTACACAACATGTGATTTGTGATTTGTGACGCCTAGCGGCTACAAAAACGCATGTCGTTTTGTGAGTGACCGGTGTGACAAAGTCACGATTATTTTTCACTGTGATTTTTTTGGAACTGTAACGACAGTCACGGTGAATGGAAAGTAACGCTTTTAGCCAACTCTACTTACCATCAGGTGGCCTGAGTGCTCGTGGGTCTTCTCAACCTCAAAAAAATTAACAACCGCAATTTTTCCGTAACGTCACGATAATTAGTCATATATTTTTATACTGCCCTCATAAGCCAACAGGCGGTATTTCAAATTAAATAAGCATAACAGATTCAAACCTCACCTGTTAGTAATATGGTCGAACTTGCTACAGGAGTTTTGTCTGCGATGCCAATATTTCTCTTAAAGCAGTAATAGATCATTTTCGTGACGTAATGGAAAAATTACCGTGGTTAAATTTGTTCTTAACTATAGGTACTTTTTTTGGAAATCATCCTTTTAAGAAAGCGATTATAAACAAAGAAATGAATGTATAAATATTGCTCCACTAGATTTTAAAATCGTTTACGAGAATAAAGTCTATTAAACAGTTTTTGAAATCACATATCGTTATTAAAATACACAAAGTAAGTATCTTATATATTGGTGAGTACAGTTAATAAATCGCACTGCTAGATCAAAACAGTATCAACTCAAAAGAACTGTTAGATTTGTTTCAAGTCCAAACACATTGGTATTGAAGTTGATTTAAAAATACAGTTTTATTTTGAGTTGACGCTGTTTTGATCTAGCAGTGCGAAATCATAAAATCATTAAAAAAATATTCCACAAGATATTGTCATTTGAGTTATTACTTAAAACTTATAATGTTTATTACACATAAGATACAGAAACTTTAGATTTAAATACATACATACATACATAACATAACGCCTTCATTCCCAGAATGGTGTAGGCAGAGCTACAGAAACACCAACAACTCTAAAACAGCTTGTTAGTAATTCTGTAACCACATTTAGATTTAAATAATTGAAACAAAATGCTAAGGACGAGCCGCATAAACAATTATTTAACTTTCATAACATAAAGCATGCCCCACACTGCCCAAAATCCTCTTCAACGGTTTTCTTGGAAAAATCATTGCACAAATACGTCTTTGGGATTCTGATCACGATGGCAACGGGATTATCACCATGGCAACTAAAAGCACAAGTAAATATGCTTTAAAGTCATATTTCTATTTTTATGGAGCCTTCGATTGTAATCCGATGTGGGCTCGTCACTGAGAGCCCAGTTGTCTCAATTTTCCAAGAAATGACTATCAAAATTGAGTTCACGGTATCGAATGTATTGAGGAAGATGAAAAATAAGGGAGAGGTAAATAAGTTCTGTTTGAGAAATGAGTCGATGGAAGCTTTATAGGGCCTCGTCTCGATTTCTTCGTGTATATTAATTTGATTAATAATTCTGTATACTTTCTCGCTATAAAGGGTACACGCGTCCTAATTAACTTCTGCTTTAGCTCCTCAAATTTTAAACGATGAGTTATGATTGATATCGTAAAATTTTATACACTTTTATTAAAGCCTGACAAGATTCTATTTGGCCCTATTTCAATACACATTTGTATTGAAATAGGGCCAAATAGAATCTTGTCAGGCTTTACATAAAATTCGCCGTTGTTTTGAAACTGTTCATGCGGTGATATTTAAGTGATTTTTTTATTTAGCAAAAGATTTTCTACTTGCCCTATTATGTTACAACATAGGGGTCTTTTAGAGACGCGGTGCGTTGTACAAACAGCATCACTGTTAACTGACCAATAGTGAGTCTTATTGCAAGGTGACAAGATTCACAAATGGTTAGTTAACGGTGTTGCTGATGGTACAGTGCGACCTGCTGATGTCTTGAAGTCGTGTAGAAGGTAAACGAGCACAGTGGCCACCAGTGGGATCTGATATAAGACCTAAAACATCTATATTGTTAAGACTACAATCTCAAGCTTCTAATCAGACACCAAAAGCGTTGCCAACGGGTGTCTATCATGTCATCGAAACATCTTTCATGGAATGTATCATTTTATCGAACGCTATTTTCTGCTGAAACCATAATATTTTCAGGGTAACTTAAACATCCAACCTAACTTAAACTACGTAATTAATGTTTCATATACCCTGAGTTTTTTTGGGTTTACATTCATCTGGCATAACTTTTTTTGGCATAATCATCATTTGGCATAATGTCTGTTTTTCTGCGTCCGTATACTTATCAGGATTGTTATAATATAAACCTAGCATAAACTAATGCGTTCTACGCGTATTCAATGTTATTTTAAATAATCCTGAAAAGTATATGGTTTCAGAAAATAAAACAGTATGCCAAATGATGAATATGCAAAAAAAAGTTAAGCCAGATGAAACGATCC
Source organism: Acleris holmiana (assembly GCA_949316455.1). Taxonomy (NCBI): domain Eukaryota; kingdom Metazoa; phylum Arthropoda; class Insecta; order Lepidoptera; family Tortricidae; genus Acleris; species Acleris holmiana. The sequence goes on from OX438775.1 coordinate 18,206,015, forward strand.
CATTTTTATGACATTATTGAACCAGGACCTGTTGTAGCCATGCAATGAATCACGAAAAGCATGCATCGACCAATGAAACTGAGGCCCTTAGTCTTTCTATTCGTTTGGTATTAAAAACAAACGCGACACTAGTAGATTACGTGACTTTTTGAATAACGTGATCTACCAGTGACACGATTGGCTTAATAACAAAACGAATAGAAACGCTAGTTAGCGAACACATCTTGGCTATGGCCACAAAGCCTTAACCGCGTCAATATTATATGTCAATGTATAAAAGCGTTCACGTATAACCGTAAACGTTCTCGTCGACGACACGCGACGTGCCACTTGCGACGCGTTTCAATAAAACCGACTACACGAAGGGTTCCGTACCTCCGTACAGTACTAAGATCGGGTTAAAATGCCTTTAATTTCTACCCGAGTGCCCGATGGAGGTTTAAGTTTTCGAGTGTTTGTATGTATACAGGGTGACTTCAAATTGGTAATACAAAATCAATGTTTTACACACATTTCCCCTAAACTTAGCCCCTCAGTTAAGTCTCATACTTTTAAAATAATCAGAAGTATTTTTTTTATTTTTAAATTATCCTATTTTTGTTGGCTTAACATGGTTATCCTACCATAATAATTAACAAAGAAGTTTAAAGAATTTCAAATGAACACTTTCCTCTTTGGGTATCCGTCACCTGTCACAATTTATGAAGAAAACGTGTTTTGATTAGTAATTGTTACTTATCAAAGAAAATAATATTGTATTGTAAATGTAGTGTAACCACACTTTGGGACTTTAATTATTTGTTTTGTTCGAAAATTAGCATTAATTAAATACAGTTAATTTTTAACAAAAGGGTTAATGTATTATACTGTGTGGCATTAACTAAGCCACAATCAAGTGTTTTGTATTACCAATTTGAAGTCACCCTGTATATATTTATTTTGCACGCTCTGTAGCTTAAACAGTTTGACGGACTTCAAACATTTAGGTATATTTAGATTTGTCTTAACTATCGAAGGGACATAGACTAATAAAAACAACAAAAACTCTAAAAATAATTGTTTATAATTCTGTAACCACATTTTGCACAATCAGGCCAAGAAGTTTACTAGTGTATTAGTGTCAGGTTGCAAGCCCGTCGCCTCACAGTACTACAAGCCTTTATTCCCTTAGTCGCCTCTTACGACATCCACGGGAAGACATGGAGAGGCACTATTCTAACCCGGCAACCACACGGGGATAATAATATATAAAATTTCAAGACTTTTAATTTTATTAAAATAATACGGGTATCAAATTAAAGTTAATAAAGGGTTGATCACATATATGTTACTAGCGGCCCGCCAGCGGCTCCGCCGCGCTGCAAATTTCCGACTTTCCCGGTGGATTTTCCAATTATTTTCACACCTTTTAAACTTTCCCTGGACTATGACAAACATTTTAAAACCAAAATCAGCCAATTCGGCCCAGCCGTTCTCGAGTTTTAGCGAGACGAACGAACAGCAATTGATTTTATATATTTACTAGCGACCCGCCAGCGGCTTGACCCGCTGCAATTTTTTTTTTCATGTCACTTGGGTGTTTGAAAAATAGATGTTGGCCGATTCTCAGACCTACTCAATACGCTCACAAAATTTCATGAGAATCGGTCAAGCCGTTTCGGAGGAGTATGGGAACGAAAACTGTGACACGAGAATTTTATATATAAGATATAGATAACACTTTTATGCTACCATTTGGACAGGAAATTCAAAAAGTACGTATATCTAGATTGATTAAAACTAAAAAGTGTCAAATAAACAAAGAGCAATCCTTATATAATTTGAATATTGAAAAAGATGTTGCAGTGTAACAAGCAATGAATTACAAAACATAAATCTTCAAAAAATAAATTGGGTTGATAGTTGTTCCTCGCCTGGAACACCTATTCCAATACCTATTCAAGTTGCATAATACATTGCTCTTACAATTATCCATATGAACTTCTTTTTCGCTTTTCAGTTGATGTTTTTGTTGTTAAAGCGGAGATAGTTAGTAGTACACACTTTGGGCAGACAGACGTGCGCACAGATGGGCGGACAGACAGACAGACAGCGGACCCTAAGGTAGTCCCGTTGGGACCCTTCGAATACGGAACCATAAAAGAGCCCTTAGTTGTGAAACTTTAAGACTAAAGTTCGCTTTCACCTCACTCAAACGTCAACCACATAGTTCCAATATTTTCTTCACGGCTTTCAGTCGTTGACCAGTTAGGATGACCGGTAATGGAGGCGCGGTCAGTGCCCGATAAAGGGTTAACTTTCTCGAGTTTATGGCCTCCTGGTATGAGTAACAACCACTTTAACTTTTAAAAAGTAGTTTGTAGTTGTGTCAATGTAAAGTTGAGTATCACGTAGCGTTTCAATGAAACAAAGAAATTACTTTTTACTACTACTGGATATTGTGCATCTTTGGGGTTAAGTATCTTTTTACTTCTCACGCTCTAAAATCACTCATAATAGCCTCAAGTGATGCATTTACTCCCTAGGGACTAAAAAACATTATCTTTTTAAATTCCTTAGAAGAAAAATGCTCGCTTCGCTCGCGTGGATAAATGTCTCGTGTCATAATGTATTTTCTAATTTATTCTCCTGTTGAACAATCTTTTATTTCACTCCTCACGCTCCAAAACGGTTATAATAGCCATGTATAGGCGGACTAAACTAATGCATTTAATCCCTAGGGACTAAAGTATACTTTTTTTAAATTTCATTATAACTAAAAGCCTTGGAAAACCACAAACCAGCCAGATATATGCTGCTGATATTTGATGATGTTGCCCGTGTCGTCGGAGTGCTGTGGAGCTGGTGGAGGGCATGCTGGGGCTAAGCATACCTACAACCTCCACCGCCTCATCTTCGCTTCGGAAATGTTGTCTATTTCTTATGTTCTAACCCTAAAAACAACTTTGTTATTGTCTATTTCTGCTTTAATAAGATAAGTTAGATAAGATAATATAAGATAAGATGCATTTCTTAACAAAAGTACATACAAACACATGCAAACAATAAAACAAACAAAATTAAAAGTACGTCATACATAATGTTAAAAAGGGCCTCATCATATGCCGCGACGCTGGTTTTCAGAGAAACCCTAATTAAAACTAACATAAAAACTTAACTTTACAGTGCCAGGTTGAGAGTAAAAATGATGGCGTTATTAAGTAGTAAGTTTTTATGTGTCTATGTTAAAACTAATAATTTAAGACATATTTTTCTCGCAATTGAAGTGAAGTAGAGTGTTTAACTTGAGACTAAAAGGCCATTATGACACTCGAACTTCATCCACCCTCGCTTTGCTTAGGTGGATAAATATATCGTGTCATAATGGCTTACTTTAGTCCCTTGTTGAACAATCTACTATTATTTGTTAAACATAGGTGTAAACTTGTAGGGTTGCCTTAATTAGGAATACCTACTATGTTTTGGCATTAGGCCAATAGCTTACATTCTTACAGTTTAATTATTTAAATTTACGTTCTAAGATTATCTAGGGCTACTACCAAGTATCAAGTTGAACACTTTCGTACCATTTTTTTCGCGAAGCAACTAACGGCACTTTAAACCCCCGTGTAACTTCGTTGTGGATAAAGCATTAAGTATGTTACGAATATAATCATTACTTTCATACTTATTGTGTGTATTAAACAGTCTTGTTTACTAGAAACGTATGATAAAGAGACAGATTTTGGATGTTAGGTGTATTTTACATATCACGGTCTCTTTAATATTGAATTATAGTAATATCATTTAATAATTTATCGTACGATCACTGTAACTCATGGTTAGGGTACAAGTCGAACTTCGACTCAACGTCAGTTAATATGCGAACAGCTCTATTGAGCTATACGCAATAATAAATTGAACTACTTGTAAGGTTTCGTGTACGACGTCTTATTGGAAACAGGTTTGTATGATTTTTAGTGTTCCATAGTTAAAGTACAGTTTCACCATGTCCATCTGGTACAGTTAGTCGACGAGATATGAATTGTTTTAGATAATTCGGCTGCACTAGATAATTTCCTTGAACAGAGAGCGTGTGCATGAGCAGCTGTTTGCGACTGCGGCGGGGAGATGCAAACATGGACGAACTTCACACCGTCGGCCCCGCGCTGCACTATCTCCAACACACAAAGTTTGATCGCGTTTCACAGCTAAAACCCGTTCCATCTGTTTATATAAAACATTTTCGATTAGCGAATTCTGGATCAGCAAAATTATATATTGCGTAAATTGTACAACATAAACTCTATAAAAAACTGTGTAATATTATATAAATTTGTTATACGATTATTTAATAGATATACCTAAATTGAAATTACATTTTTCGAGTTCAATATATTATGTCCTACTAAATCTATAAATTTATAATAACATGTACATAAAGTATCAATGACCAGGATGATTGTTATTTCAGTGGTTGTAGAACCCTGTGCAGGGTCTACCACCATCTTATCCATTAACCTACCGCTAAGCATACAGTGTTCGCATTATTGTGCGCAAATTACTAGTATAGAGGCATTCCATCTTAGTCCACAATTTGAGGTCTTAAGATTGCAGTCTTAAGATTATAGTCTTGGGGTTTCAAATGTCTATAGGCCTTAGGACAGATTCCACTTAACATCAGTTGGCCACGGTGCTAGTGCGCCTTATCCTTATCATAAAAAACATACCTCACTAGTAATATACCTTTGTTTTACTTGTATTGTACTTACCCGATATTTTTTTCAATGCTTTATCTTACAACTTTGTCGTCTTAATTAAAATGTAGTCAAAATGTAGTCTCTGAGTTAACTGCGGACAGACGGTTAGACGGACATGGTGAAACTACAAGGGTTTCTTGTTGGCTACGGAACCCTAAAAATTATCACGTGATGGAGCCGGACGGCGGCAACTATATCTCCGCTGTACAACCGAAGACACTGCAAACTGACCACACGTAAAGATTATGTTCGTTTATAAATGTACAGTTCACAGTTTCTTCGATTGTACCGAAGGTAGATTTCCGAATTTTAGCTTGCTAGTTTATTCAAAACAAGTCCAAAACATACTTCATTACATCGTTATTTTCTATACGATGACACGATTTCCGCGTTGGTAGTGACCCTGCCTTCGAAGCTGGGTTCAAATCCCGGTAAGGGCAGATATTTGTGTAATGAGCACCAGTATTTGTCCCTGAGTCTTGGATGTTTTCTTTTTTTTTAAGAATATATTTCTCTATACAGGCGATTAATCTCTTTTGGAGTCAAGGGGTGATAAAGTAAGTCATAGGAATAGGCATAATATGATATTTTTATTCAGCTACTCACTTAAAAAATAAAGTATTTTTGTAGTACTATCGTAGTATTTAATGTCAGAGCAGTTCAAGATCAAGGTCACTACCAAAGATCACACATTGTTGACACATGCCAAACTAGCCGCAATTTAGTTAAATTATACTTGAACACATTGAGAAATAAATATGAAGTGCGTAAAGTTTTCATACCGTTTATGAATTAATCCATTTGATCCTCATTCTATCATTATTAAATGATTTACCAGGTTCAAAAGTTTCCCGTTTGTCTATTTCAAACACTGCGTTCACATAAATATATAATAATAATATGTGTACTAATATTTATTACTTAGTAATTGTAAAAAGTTTCTATTAAAATTAGCAAATTAAGTTGTTACTCAATCAAACTCAAACAAAATAATATGAAGTATGATGAAATGACAGTTACGTGACAGTAAGTATAATTTACTTTTAACTAGACAGCGTCAGGAGTTTTATTCGTGAAATAGGTATTGAAAATAGGGATTAAGTGCGTTTATCGTTATCTAGTACCCATAGTACCAGCCTAGAGCATAGTTTGTGACTAGGTCAATTTGTGTGACATTGTCCTGTGATATTACTATTAATTATTTTGTTAAAGTTGAGCTAGCCAACTTGTTACGTGATTTCCCGCTAGTATTAATCTTGGGACCACATTGTAAGAAGCGAAATCAATTAACTGGAACCCGTACTAGTGCACATGGCTCTGATTGGTTTTGCTTTGAAAATACCTTTTTCTGCAAGCTTGTAAATAAATTTGTTACACAACCAGTTCACTCATGCATTTACACAACCCAATTAACACAAGTTAAAACATTGCAAGCTAACGCTAGATAACAAACCATAGTCCATATTGTTTATGCCATTTTGACTCTAATAGTGACCCTGTTACAAATCAAGTGATTCTGGGTTGGTCTCGTTAAGGGAAACAAATTCTGAGTCAAGCGTGGTCACCCCAGTTTTACTCAAAATGAGATGTCTACAATATATTTTAGAGCTCTTTACCAAAAAGTTAAGTGACCCTGACATTTTCCTTACAACATGCGATCGCGTTTATGATCAATATATAGTTTAGTGGTGGTAGGACCCTGTGCAGGGTCCGTCCGGATCGCTACCACCACCTTATCCATTAGCCAGCATGATAAATATAAAAGACGGGACTAAGAATATAAGTGAGTATGGGTGTGAATAAATATGACTTAAGTTTTAATTTTAATATCGACTCCATAACTTTCTTTAATCTTACCATCCGATGAGAAATCCGAGCCCTAATGTATGTTATGTTATGAATTAGATTGAGCGGTTTAAATGACTGCACAAATTAAATAATAATGACATTAGATACGTACCTTGCATTCGCCGATATCAATTGTATAAAAAAATACAGATTTATGTTATTATTTGCTTGCGTAGAATTCACATTCAAATAATTTATTTAGACCAGTAATGGTCATCTTTCGGCTGAATGATGCTGATTAATGATTGAGAAATTATTCCTTAGACTTTAAAACGACAAGCCTTTTGGACAAGAACGTTATTTGGAAACAATTTCTGTTAAAAAAATAATTTTAAGGAGAAGTTTTTTTTGCTGACTGTACTTTTTTTTTAAAAGTCGTTTACTGCTTATCAAGACGAACCTAATGAGTCCAAACACGGTGGGTCTACGTTAAGTATAGCGGAGATCCTGTCACCACCTTCCGACTCCATCATTAGACCAGCTCGATAATGCAATATTATTGTATTCTCATTGAAGTTACGTAAGTATACCAAATTTCCCCCACCCGCCAAGCAACAGTGTTCGCATTGTTGTGTTGCGGTGTGGGGATAAGACAACCGGTGAAATTACTAGCATAGAGGCATTCCACCTTAGTCCTCAGGGTTGGCAACGCATTTGAGGTCTTAGGATTAGAATCTTGAGAATTCAAATGTCTATGGGTCTCTGATTCCCCTTACCATCAGGTGGCCTGAATGCTCGTGTGCCTTCTCCTTAACATAAAAAACAGCTTAATCGGTCACCGAAAAGTGGTTCAAATCTTCCTTGCAAGATTGGACCCCAACATACATAATACATACAAACATTGCAAGTTGATGAGTAACTTGTAAAAACAAGGCTCTCTTCTTAGCGTCGAACGAGCAAATCATAACAATAACACCCAAGAACATTTACGTTTCCAACTGAACCTGCAGACGGTAAATTGGCTTAGCAACGACGCGGACAGCCGTATCGCGCCACATTACCGAGGGAACAACACGTCTCCGTCACCTCGGCATTAGCATTGCAAATGTCTCGAATGTTCTCAAATACTCTGGAATGTGCTAGAACGTCCTCGGTGTTCGGTAAGCGCCGCATTACTTCCGATGGTCTTAGGGTTACCCAACATTGTGATTAGCTGGCTATTCTGATCTTGTGAATTTCTTGTCTGGGGTTTTGGTGCAGACCTTGATATCATAAATGGAGGCTTCATTACGTTGTGAAATTCAAGTGGTGGAGTACCATCATTTCCATTCTTACCCATTCTTTTTTTAATACCGCTAGCCTAGGGAACGCCCTACCTATGAAAGATTTTCCAAGATTTTCTCCCAGGTACCGGCCAATATTATGCGTGATCAGAACGCATATTATATCTTACTTAGTGCTAACAAGGTGCATGTGCAGAGCTTAGTTTCTCGGAACCGGTTTAAAAAATACCGGTTAATACCGGTTTGATTCGGTTTTGCTCCGAACTTTTCTTGGAAACGCGAACATTTTGAGAACTTTATTTTAACTTTACCTAATTAACCGAGCGGCTAGTCCGGAACCCAATAGATTTGCATTAAATAAAAATACTTAGCGGCGCTTGTTCATCATACGTGACGTACGACTGGATTAACCGGTTTTTTAAGCTCAAAACCGGTTAAACCGAAAATAAATTTATCTTAAGGTTCCTCCAAAAACCAGTTAAAAAATCGACTTATGCGAACGGAACCAATATGAAAAGGTTTTGCGTCAAGTACATAATAACGGTTTGTAAATTTAATCGGTATCCGAGCCTTGTAGTTTGGAACCCAATTTATGTGAGATTGTCACATGACATATTTATTTATATTGTTTAGGTTAGGCGATGTCAAAGCATCTGCTAGCAGTGTTCGTGTCGGCAGCCCTAGATGGACTTGATTGCGGCTTGGACGTAACGAGAGCCCTAACTTTACGTACGTTCCGATTGGAGTGGTGTCAGAATAATATATGATTTCATGATTTGGGTCGTTATTCAGTATGTTGGACTATATCAACGGTATCAACACGCGATGTTCTACGCTAGCGAGATTTTTTAGGGAAAAACTTTGTCCAGGCCTCTGTTCAACTCGGTAAAACCAAATTGATTTTATTGTTTTTAACTCAAACACCATTACTGTCAGGTAAATAAGAGCCATTGTAACGTTAATAATACGATATCACGCCAAAGGAAATATGGTTTTTAGGGTTCCGTAGTCAAACTATGTCATGTCCGTCCGCTCGTCCGTCCGTCCGTCCGTCCGTCCGTCCGTCCGCAGCCTAGCGCAGAGACTCTTAGTACTAGAAAGCTTTAATTTGGCATGAATATGCATATTAATCACGGCAACAAAGTGGTACAATAAAATGTAAAATAAACATTTTTAGGGCACCTGCTCTACACGTAACGTGGGGATGTTTTTTTTTCTCGTCTACCCTATAGTGTGGGGTGTCGTTGGATAAGTCTTTCAAAAACATTACGAGTTTGTGTAAACAGTTTTTCGATTAAGTAATCCGTTTATGAAATATTAAGTTTTAAATCGCTAATTTTTGTTAGCGAAGTGTGTCCCTCCCTACAGCCAAAGCTAAAAAATCAGAAAAAAAAACTTAAATGAAAGAGCATATGACGAGTTTTAAAGGAAAACTATCACGACTAACTAGACATCATTGGTTCTTGAGATACAGGCGATTAAAGTGTTTATACCTAATAAAATCATCTAAGACGGCACCAATTGACTTTAAATAGAAAATTAGTTATTACTTGTTGATTTTTATGTTTGTAGTACTTAACGGCTTCGGAACCCTACACTGACCGTGGTCCGACATGCTCTTGCCCGGTTTTTTTTAACCAGCGGAACAGAGGAGTAATTTATTTAGTCGGTATTATGCCTAGTTGGTAACGTAAGAGTGTTTGTTTGTTTAGGCCCTTAAGACGGGCACATGGAACTTTAGTCTCGGAAAATAGAACGGCCTTGAGAGTAGACATAGCAATGGAAACTTACGTGGAAAAAGCTAGGAGATTCAATAGACAACTAAACGATTGCACGTAAACTCTACGGAAATGTATACATAATATCATGATAAATTAACTCTTCACAAATTATATTTTTAGTCTTTCATTTCGAGACAGTATTTCACACCGGCCAATCTCCTGCAGCTGTACAAGGCGCAGGTTTGGCCACATATGGAATACTGCTCTCATCTGTGGGCTGGGGCTCCCCAGTACCAGCTTCTCCTTCTGGACCGCATCCAGCGGAGAGCGACTCGAATTGTCGGCTGCCAGCGTACTTCCGATCGGCTAGACTCTTTGGCGCTGCGTAGAGATGTAGCATTACTCTGCATTCTCTATCGCTTGTATAACGGGGAGTGCTCCGAGGAGCTGTTTGGATTAATTCCTGCCACATCCTTCCGCCTTCGTCCTACGCGAAAGAACTTCCACCACCATCATTTAGATGGTTGGCAGTCCACAACCGTGCGTTTTACTAAGAATTTCCTGCCACGCACAACTAAACTGTGGAATGGTCTGTCGCCTGCGGTATTTCCTGACCAAATACGACCTTCAAACCTTCAAGAAAAGACCGTACTCTCATTAAAAAGGCCGTCAACGTACCTGTAACTCCTCTGGTGCTGCAGGTGTCTGTGGTTGACAGTATTGCTTACCATCAGGCGATCTGTCTGCTTGTTTGCCTCCTATTCCATAAAAAAAGTATCTCTTTATGTTTTCCTTACTATTGATAAAACAGCCAAGGCGTAGAAAAAAAATATTCTACGATAGTTAATGATTGACGGACAACACGTGTGGATATGAATATGACGTGTAATACGCGACGGTCTCGCAGCTTACGTCAATCCCATACATTTTCATTGATTTCGGCGATAATCAGTTTAAGTCAATGCTAACATTTTGACAGTTTTCAGAAATCATTAACGTTAGCGTTATGCATCTGGAGTCCTAGCCCAGATGCAAACGCTTGTAAGTGTCACGTTACTATCTCGGTGGCTTACGTCAATTCCATACATTTATCAATCGAAACATAATCGCTAACGATTGTCGAATGCAACTTGTCTAGCACCACTGGATCGTTCTTCATTTTAACCAACAACGGCATGTCCCTCGCAATGACTATTAATGTTTTTGAATACTAAAATTAAAATAACCATACTGGTCATCAAGTTGCCATTGAATTGCGTTATTATTTTTTCCTACTCCTGTACTTTTATCTGTCATTTATATAGTCACGAACACTAATATAAGAATATAGATAATATGTCCGCAGAACATTCCATAGAAAAGTCTATCTAGTCTATTCCCCTTAACAGCACTTGTGCTTTTTTGAGCCAAAACGACATGCCTAGCTGCCAAAGCTTACACCTAGGTTAATTTGACCAATCAAAATACTTCACCAAATTAATCTACCAATCACAATACACATTAACTGTCAATCGGAACGTTAGGTTCTTTTTGGTATGTAAACTCTTTTACTAATTTACCTCTTTAAAAAAAACATGGTATCAACCAACCAGAATGCAGCTATATTAAAATCGACCAATCAGGTAAAATAATTCATTTCTCAAATCATTAGGTGTTTTTTAGCCCCTATTTCACAAGTTAAATCGATTGTGCAACTTTTTTTTTAAATATAAAACCTGGCAAGTGCACATCAATTTAAAAACAAAGTTAACCATAGACACATATTTTGTCGTTTTCGAATGTTTCCCGCTCGTTTGTTGTTCTGTACTTCGTTCGTTCGTATTCTATTTCTAACGTAGGTATATTAAAGAGTAAAAATGGCGTATTTTGTAAATTTAATTTTGCATTTTATTTGAAACCTAGTCGTAGAAAAAGTATTGTATGCAACGGTGTATAACTAAGTCAAAAAATATTCGTGGCGTCTTACTTTACGATGTTCGCCTGCGGCTCACATCGTAACCACACCACTCGTCTTTTTTGACCTCTCTTATACAACTGTTGCATAAACTACTAATATATATTTAAGAGTAATTATTGCGAGAAAAAAACACAATGCATAAAATATTACACCGCGGTCACACTATCTGACCACTCTGTCAGAATGATTTCACTTAAAACAATGTGTACAAATATAAATAAAATTTCAAGATAGCATGGAGATATAGATACTGAAGCCCAATTTAGAATGGAGTATTAAAAAGCAACAATTTATGCTTTATAAAATCGCTGTTGTAGGTAAAAAAAAATTAACGACCCGCTAACGTTTTCCTTTTCTAATGCTCTCAAGTGTATGGTCTGACAGTTGACCTCAGGGTTTATCGTAACGCAGGAGAATGTCATCCCATACATTTTGAGCGATAGAAAAGAAAAGCGTTAGTAGCATTTATGTAAAAATAAATAAAATAATTATCACGGGACAATGTGAGTCAATGTCACACAAATTGACCTAGTCCCAAACTAAGCTCTAGGCTTGTACTATGGGTACTAGACAACGATAAACAACTTATTATAGAGAAATATATACTTAAATACATAGAATAATAAAGAGGAGGAGGAGGGTATAGAGGGAATAAGGGCTTGTACACTACTGACTAATACACTAGTAAACTTCTTGGCCTGATTGTGCAAAATGTGGATATAGAATTATATACAAGTCTTACATTTGTTGGTATTTTTGTAGCTCTGCCAACCCCACTCTGGGAATGAAGGCGTGATGTTATGTATGTATGTATGTAAATACATAGAAAACACCCAAGACTCAGGAACAAATACTCGTGTTCTTCACACAAATACCTGCCGCTAGTTTCGTAGGCAGGGCCACTACCAACTAGGCCAACGTGTCGACAATTGCATTGTCAGAACCGTTCCTAAGACCCAAGTAACCTGAAACATTTTATCAGCGTGCATCCCGAGATGAAATTTTTCCTCACTCTTACAGAAAGCTAAAAGGGTGCCCTCAGGCGACCGGCGGGCTAAGTGCATCGTGCTAATGTGCCAGCCCACATAGGACACTATACGAAATAAAATCACTTCACAAAGCTGTAGAGGAATGCTGCATGCTTTAAATTAACCTTTAATATTATGTAGAAGAAAGGAATATGATTTGGTTAGAAGTTGGAATAAGTTTTAATCGCCGTTCAAGTATAAAACTTGAAGCATTGTCATCATTATCATCAGTTTATTGGAGATTTAATTTAAGGGTTGTAATAAGTTGGATCTTATTTGATCGTCGTATAGTAAGATCCTGTCACCTTTCAACTCCGACTACATCGTCCATCTGATGACGACCTTTTTGGTTGAAAGTATTGTTGTCGCCTACTTCAGTTGGACTAACCTATTAGGTAGGTATACCTACAAATTTAAAAGAAGGATTTTTTTTATTATTTTTTTTATACTTTTTAGTGATCGTAACATCCTGTTACGTAGTCCCACTTCTTAGTTGATAGCAACGCCGCGGGAATGTCATACTCATATTTCAACAAGTAAATATTCTTCGTAGTAGTCGCTCAACTATCTTAATCGAGATATCTGATCGCCGCCCTTGAAATAGGTACCGTTGAGGAGTTCCGGTGGCCATCAGTGGTCTTCAGTTCTACTTCACCAAGTGATACTCTCTGAACGTAAATGCTAGATTTGTAGCTAAATTTGCTATATGTTTGCCTACAATATTTGAGGAGTTCCCTCAATTCCTAATTGATTTCCTCATCAGATTCAGAGTTATTGATAATGACCTCGGAAGTATACTGTATCAAACAAAAAATCATTTTCAAAATCGGTACACAATTGACGGAAAACATACATAAAAAAAATACATACAGTGAAACGTATAATCTCCTCCTTTTTAAAGTCGATTAAAAAAAGAGGTTATTAAGGTTTGGTTGAGGCGCTAAGAAATTATCGTGGGGCAAAGAAATTCAAAAACATATTAATTTTTAGGGTTCCGTACCCAAAGGGCAAAAACGGGACCCTATTTCTAAAACTTCGCTGTCTGTCCGTCCGTCTGTCTGTCACCAGGCTGTATCTCGAGACCCGCGATAGCTAGACAGTTGACATTTTCACAAATTATGTATTTCTGTTGCCACTATAACAACAAATACTAAAAACAAAATACAATAAATATCTAAGGGGGGCTCTCGTATGTACAACAAACCTGATTTTCGTGTCGTTTTTTTGCTCAATATTACCTAATAACGGCAACAGGTAGACACTTGAAATATTCACAGAATATTTAGTAGCATATTCACTTTAAGAATAAATAATTAAATTAAATTTAAAACAGTAGTTAAGGGGGCTCCATACAGCAGACGTGTTTTTCTGCCGTTTTTTGATCGATTTTAATACAGACACCGTGGTTGTATAGATAAATGGTACGGAAACCTTCGTGCGCGAGTCCGACTCGCACTTGGCCGCTTTTAATTGGTACATTTTTAACTAAAACATCGGTTTATTAAACTGTCCATTAATAAAATGCTGCTGGTCATGTCTCCATAAGTAAATCGTCAAATCTGTCCAGATCGCTCATCAACAAAGTGACGGGTCCATATTGGCTCATATAAAATAGGTCTTTCGAATTTTTATACAAATAACGATTTGTGACTACGAGTATACCAATCATTTCTCCGAAAATAGTTGCTCATTTTTGTTGTTAATAATTTGTTATTCATAATCATCGCAACTCGTAAAGTGAATTTTACTGCCACCATTCTGTTTTTAGGAAGTTTATGGGTATTTTTCAAATTAATTGTACCTTATTAAGGAGTAAAATTAAGAAACGGTAACTTTTGTATGACAATGAGTAAAGAAAATTAACCACATAAATGTATGTCAAAATTTCGTTACTCACGTGTAAACATTACCGTTTCTTAATTATACCCGTGCCCTTATTTTGCCCGTGTGATTCCTGGGTTAGAATAGTGCCACTCCATGTCTTCCCGTGGACGTCGTGAGAGGCGACTAAGGGAATAAAGGCTTGTAGTATTATTAGGCGATGGGCTTGCAACCTGTCACTAATACACTAGTAAACATCTCAGCCTACTTAATGTGGTTATAGAATTATTAACATGTCTTTAGAGTTGTTGGTATTTCTGTAGCTCTACCTATCCTACTCTGGGAATAAAGGCGTGATGTTATGTATGTATGTCTTAATTTTTCTCCTTAACTGGGTACAATTAATTTGAAAAACACCCTTCCTCAAAAACAACCCTAACCTAACATGACCTTATTTACCAGTTGGATATTTTTAAAACCCTGAAAACAAACAGGTGTATAATGATTAATGTTAATAATGAAGAGTGATCATTATGATGTAAAGTGGTATGTGATACATTTTCGGAGTTCTAATGATCTAAGGGACATGTGCACTTGCAATACTTTTCATGGTACAGCCATTTTATAATATGATCCTAAATCTTTCTCATTATATTCCACCATCGCCGAAAAACAGGCGTCATAGCCATAGAGTCTAGGCGATAACCGTTAAAATGAACGGCTGCCTCAATTAGCTTTGCCACATTACGCACTGCGTGGTATAGCGGTAACGACCAAACAAGTGAAGTGGCGGTTTATTCCCAGATATTATTTATAGCAGTTGTTCGTTGGGGTACATGGGTCACGTTTAGAATCTCCGCGAATTGTTCGTCTATATATTCAATGTTGTTTGGATTACAACGACGTTGTTATTAATTTTCATTTTAGTGGTGATAGAACCTTGTGCAGGGTCTGTCCGGATCGCTACCACCATCTTATTAACCTACCTCCAAGTAGCAGTGTTCGTATTGTGTTCTGGTGTGGAAATAAGACAACCACTAAAATTACCAGCATAGAGTATTAGTCCTCAGGGTTGGCAACGCATTTGGAGTCGCAAGGATCGTAGTCTTAAGATTGTAGTAATTCGGAATTATGACTCTTCGGAATTGTGTAGTGTATCCACTTTTAACACTTGTTGTTTTGACTGTAAGGAGAGGGGGGATACGTAACTCTATAATAAGATTTAAGAGCTATACAATTATATCAATCTATATAATAATGTAAAAAAACACCGTTGCTTTACTTGTATAAGAGATTTTATTTTTCAATTTTGTCGGCGTAACTTAAATTAAACAAAGGTGTAGTGCTAAACCAAATGACAGCTTTGTAATTGTGACGGTCTCGATGTGCCTGTCCAATTTACAAATATATTTCAGGAACCAATTTTTGTTGCGCATATAACCTATCTACCTCTTTTTATATTACATAATTGATGCTCACTACGCTCAACATACATGCAAGCTTTGCTCGCTATGTTCGCTTTACCGACTTTGCTCTATGTGCGCTATGCACGCTATGTATACTATGTTGGGTATGTAGGGCTGGACAAGTAAAACTCTTATTTTTAAACCGTTAACTTTAATTGAAAATACAATAGGGTAAATTACAAGGCGTCGTCGTTAGTGCTGAGCTCTCCAATGGCCATCTTGGGAAAAACTTCGTCTCTTTCACTCTCATTCACACGTCTATCTTACTATCTCTGTTTCTCTGTCATACGTCATCTGTCAATCCATTTTACGCACTCCTACTTCCTTGTCTGCTATGTTCGCTTTGATCGTTTTGTATGTATATTATGCACACTATAGGTACGCGGTTGGAGAAGTCGGTACTAAATCTACACAAACAATAAATGTGTATTCTTTATTGGCTTCCAAGAGTCATTAATTCCTCTGAGCATCTTACCAAATTTCTTCTCGCTTATTAGTACCGCTAAACTCATTAAAAACCATAATAAGGAGTAATGATGATTATTGCCGTAATTGGGGAAGTTGGGCGTAGTCGGATTTTTCACCAGAAACAATTTCCTTAGCAATTAGAGCGGGCAGTAATCGGCCTAATGAAATCTGCGGCTGTTCCTTTCAGCCTGCGGAGCCCCATTCGGTGCACGATCGTAGTACTTAATGGACACAGTGTGTGCAAAAAGGTGTGATGTTCTTCACTCGGTGCGAAAATGTCGGTAAAGCGTCCCTTACTTATCACAATAATGCTACGCACGCAATTGCAAATATGAAGCTGTTATTCAACCTTTTTTTGTCAACTGTATTCAATCTTACATACATACACTCCTTAATTCCCAGAGTGGGATAGGCAGAGTTACAGAAATACCAACAACTACAAAAAGAATTGTTGGTAATTCTGTAACCACATTTTGCACAAACAGGCTAAGATGTTTATCAGTGTATTAGTGACTGGTTACAAGCTCATCGCCTAAAGGTACTCAAAGCCCTCATTCCCTTAGTCGCCTCTTACGACATCCACGGGAAGACACGGAGTGGCACTATTCTAACCCGGTAACCACACGGGCAATGTATTCAACCATTGTTGAGAAATTCGCTTCTTTAAAAAAAAGGAAAAAAAATATATATTTTATTGGAATCGATATCAACAAGATTTTTAGAGTTGATGGTAATTCTGTAGCTCTGCCTACCCCATTCTGGGAATGAAGGTGTGACTTTATGTATGTAACTTAAACATTATGAATCTTAACGGAACATTACTATTGGTGGTGCTGCACCCTGACGCCAATAGGCGTCCACTCAGCGGGTCGTGGCACATGTGCTGCAACGCTGATTTTCGGTGATTGAACTGGATTGGTGGCTGTTAAAACAACATCCTAAGAAGAAGTTCCCACTTGCTGTCCTGTTCAATGTGCTCGCATTGTCAAAAGACAAGCCAAATACCAAAAACTACTTTTTAACCGACTTCAAAATAATGTATGTATTTTTTTTTATGTATGTTCACCGATTACTCCGTTAATTGTGGACCGATGAGTGAGTTTACTTCCAAGGTAGTCCCATTGTCACCAAATTTGAATCTGATGAGGGGATCAGTGAGGAATTGAGGGAACTCCTCAAATATTGTAGGCAAACATATAGCGATTTTAGTATTTTTAGCTACAAATTTAGCATTTGCATTCACAAAGTATCATTTGGGGAAGTGTAACTGATGATGAAGACCACAGATGGCCATCGGAACTCCTCAAAGGTACCTATTTCAAGGGTGCCAATCAGATATCTCGATTAAGATAGTTGAGCGACTACAACGAAGAATATTTAGTTATTGAAATATGACTTTCCGGCGGCGTTGCTTGCGGCGTGCTTGAAACTTAAAGTTTCATATCAACTAATAAGTGGGAGTACGGAATAGCGCATTATGATCACTAAAAAGTATAAAATAAAATATTTTTTTTAAAAAACAAAAAACCGCCTTCAAAAACCCGTAAAATAACTTCATTTAAAATTGAAGGCACCTACCTAATAGGTTACTCGAACTAAAGTGTGCGACCAGAATATTTTCACCAAAAAGCCGACTTCAGTTGGACTACCCTATTAGGCCTACAATTTTAAAAGTTATTTCTTGAGTTAT
The DNA here is from genome assembly GCA_949316455.1 of Acleris holmiana. Taxonomy (NCBI): domain Eukaryota; kingdom Metazoa; phylum Arthropoda; class Insecta; order Lepidoptera; family Tortricidae; genus Acleris; species Acleris holmiana. Next base: position 18,223,976 of record OX438775.1, read on the forward strand.
TGAAGGCGGTTTTTAGGGTTCCGTAGTCAAACTAGAAACCCTTATAGTTTCGCCATGTCCGTCCGTCCTTCCGTCCGCAGCGTAGCGCAGAGACTCTTAGTACTAGAAACCTGTAATTTGGCATGAATATGCATACTAGTCATGCCAACAAAGTGGTAAATTAAAAAAAAAAACTTTTTTAGGGTATCTCCCTTACACGTAACGTGGGGGTATTTTTTTTCTCGTCTACCCTATAGTGTGTCTTTCAAAAATATTGCGGGTTTGTTAAACAGTTTTTCGATTAAGTCATCCATTTATGAAATATTAAGCTTTAAAGCGTTATTTTTGTTAGACTCAAGTGTGTCCCTCCCCCTACAGCCAAAACTACAAATACTAAATGAAAGAGCATAAAACCAATTTTAAAGGAAAACTATAACGACTAAGTAGACATCATTAGTTCTTGAGATACATGCGATTAAAGTGTTTATACCTACTAAAATCATCTAAGACGGCACCAGGTGACTTTAAATAGAAAATTAGTTATTACTTGTTGATTTTTATGTTTGCAGAACTTAATGGCTTCGGAACCCTACACTGAGCATGGTCCGAAAGGCTCTTGCGCGTTTTTTTTTGCGTAATTTTTACAATTTTATACGAAATTGCTCCAAACACGCGGACGTTCGACCAAATTGCACTTTTTTGGATAAACCCTCCATTTTCCTCCTCAGATGAGGAGCGTAGTGCAAGAGTGGTGTATATCTAAAATGTGGGTACCTGGCGCGTAAACAATGGCGGCGCCATTTGCATCTCGCCGTGCGCCCGCGACGCTTGCGGTAATATGGACGAGGCATTCACAGCTTTTCATAAACTGGGATAATGATAGTTGTCGCATCTTTAACATTGAATTCAGCACTTAAAGACTCGGTTTTGCCACTTGCATGAGAAATATAAAACATACCGAAGTTGCCAGAACCCCTTCAAAGTATTTTACATTAAAAGGCGGCTTTTAAATCTAATATATAAAATTCTCGTGTCACGGTGTACGTTATTGAACTCCTCCGAAACGGCTCGACCGATTTTAATAAAATTTTGTGTGTATATCGGGTAGGTCTGAGAATTGGCCAACATCTATTTTTCATACCCCTAAGTGATATAAAAAAAAATTGCAGCGGGTGGAGCCGCTGGCGGGTCGGTAGTTTTAAATATAAAAATGAATCCTCAACAAGCTTTGACAAATATGTTTCGAGATTCATAAGCGATATGTTTCGCCAAGAGTTTACAATGTATATAAACTAATCGGCAGCATGCATCGTCAATAACTCTATAATTATTCCCCGGCTTAAATAGCACCTGGCTCAAGGGTTCCAAATATACTGGCAACATTGTTACGTTGTATTGCCAACCAAATGTTGTTGAACCAGATACGAACCGGATCGAGGATCACAGCCCATTTCACAGCGGCAGATTTTAAGTATGAAAGTGTTTTACAGCAGTTCTAGAAGACAATTTCATAATCTAAAGTGGAATTCAGAGATACCTTAACTGTGTTACCTTCGCATTATCACACGGGCTTGAAAAAGTGCTTAATTTTTTAACCCCTGACACGAACAGTATCTGTGTTTCTAAGTTTCTGTATTCTGACGCGTGTTTTTAAATAAATCTAGTGTACCAGGTGGTCGTTTAAAAGAATTCTGTACCCCTAAGCCAATAAGCAGTATCTCAAATCAAATCGCCAAAGCAGATTCAATCCTATTTCGTTAGTAATAATGTTGTATTTGCTACATGAGTTTTGTCTGAGATAATGCCATTTGTGTTATCAGGGCAGCAGATCTCAGCTCCGAAAGTAGAGGTTGCCATTATAAGGAGGGTCTATATCATGTTTTTTTTGTGATGAGCGTAAATATTTGTTCCTGAGTCTTTGATGTTGTATTTGTATTTATGTACCTATATACTGGGTGATTTTGAGGTCATGATCAGGAATGGCCAAAAGTGAATAAGATGGTCAAAAGTGAACAACCTTTCCGATAGGACCAACCACGAAATCGCCAATAAAACACCAGCTGTTCCATACATTAAATCTCAATTAAATCACCGTTAATGTATGGAACAGCTGTTTTTTTTGGCGATTCACTTTTGGCCCTTCCGGATCATGACCCCAAAATCACCCGGTATAATTATATCTTACCTTTATTGCCTTAGTACAAGCCTGGAGCTTTGTTTGGGATTAGGTCAATTTGTGTGACATTGTCTCGTGATATTTATTTATTTAATTAAATACGAGTAAGAACCTACGACAAGCCAATCTATCACTTGTTTAAACTGAAAATTTGTTGAAGCAATTATATCTTTATAGCGAACCATAGTATTTATTCTAATTGAAATAACCTTAGATAGGGCAATAGGTTAGGGGCAGGTCTGGCGGCGTGCGTGGGCGACGTACAAAGTGAGATTGATCGCCCGAGACAAGTGTGTTAGACGCTGCGTTAGAGGCGTTTATTCGGGACGACATAGATTTAGTCGTATGTGGCCTTCTCATTCAAAATAACTGGCAGTAATTTGGTTTTTATTATTTCTAACAAACGGTAAAAATAACAAGAAAATCGTCAAAAAAATCTAAGACATTACTATCATTTTGAGCGAGGTTAAGACTGACTTCCAGTGTCTCCCAGTATGTTGTTTGGATGCTTTATCGTCATAAGTAGTTTAATAATGTTTCTTGGTATTAAAGTATTCTATTTCTCAATTTTTGACTAAGAATTAACAATGCTATTAAATTAAAGAGTGCCACAATTGATCCATAGCTGAGCATTGCATGTTGCGACCTTATCTATATGCTCGTATATATATAAAAATCCCTATTTCCCTTAGTCACGGCATCACGCGTGAACAGTTGGACCGATTTCGCATTTTGCTGTGTTTGTTATTGTCAGGTCAAACATCTGTGGTGTGTGGCGGGTCGCTTTTTTAATAAATCAAGAATAATACGGAGTTAAGATCTAGTAGCTATCCTACTTATAGAAATCTTTATAGACAAATTTAACTCAAAAACCATAGTTTTATTACAACAGCTAAATATCTTCTACGTCACGAAGTCAATAATCGTCACAGGCGTCGAACAACATTATGGTACAACCATACAACGTCGGAGGGGTCACAACCCGCCGATGCCGTGTGATGAGGCGTCGTTTGTTACACGTGTTACTTGCTGTCCTGAGGCGGACAGTAAGGACATATTGTCCGTGTAAGCTTGGGTTGTGTTCATTTTTATAGCCTTATTCTTGTGAAGATAGATTATATGCGGTTTTACTCGTGCCCCAGCTTGGCTGTATTCAGTTGGGATTAAGAATTTTGTATCTTTTTTCAAGTGATTATAATGTACTTTTAAATGAATCTTAATTGAAATATCTCGTACATATAATATTTGATTCATTTTTGCGTTGTGACTTTAAGAATGTCTTATAATTAATAAAACATCAGCAAAGAAGACTTACGAAATACTAGAAAAAATACACTTTTTGAGTTGCTTTCACTACTCTTAGGGTTCTGGCAGAATACAAGTGCTGTGGTTTACCAAAGTTTTAGGCTGAGCCAGTGCCTTCTAGTGGCTCACATGGCTCTTTTTTCAACATTTATGTTTATTTTTTATATTTTTTATATTTCAAGTAAGGTTTTTTACAATAAACTGTTCGCTATTTAGTTATCTAATGTATTTGCTTGATATTTGCATGTTACTTTTGTTAGCCTAAGATATCATGTATTGTGTGAGACGAATAAAGATGTTTATCTATCTATGTATGTATCCATCTATCACTCTGAAAGGTGCGGAGTGAAGAACGACATCAATCACTTACTGTCGAGTGTTTGACCTTACGGATCCCTACAAAAATTGCCAAACAAACATGATCTTAAGGTCTAAAATATAACACAGGAATGTAAACCCACTTAACTATTAATTAATCATCGTTTCAGCCAAAATACTGCTTGACTGCCTTCCTATCCCATCCTATTTGGGATGACCAATTTTTTACGAGAGACAACTTTTCAGCGGATACGTTATTATATAAATTGCCTTATCCGCTAATCGCAGTACTCACGAATCCTACGCAAGCGTTTAGATTTTGCAAGCAATTTCCGCCTTAGCGACAAATGCAAATAGGAACGAAATGTGTTATTTATCACGAGATTCAGAGCTAACTACAGCAAGTAACGCTTTTGTCAGAGTTCCACTTGCATACATTTGCATAATGCATATGAAACGTATTAGTTTCGAATGCTATTAGAAGGTTTCTTGATTTTGAATACGAGTGAAATGGCTGCTTGGGGGTTTGTGTTTGAAGGTGAACCTCGCGCCATGAAAATGATACAAGCATGTTGCCAATTACTGAATGGTACCACTCTCTGGTGGCGTCAAATCGGTGTGAGATCAGTGTGCCTCCAATTTTCCAACATTTTTCTAAAATCAAAATAATTAAAAAACCGCCTGCCATGTCTTCAAGTGAATTTAAAAAATAACCGGGCAAGAACATGTCGTACCATGCTCAGTGTAGGGTTCCAACACTTTAATCGCCTGTATCTCAAGAACTAATGATGTCTACTTAGTCGTGATAGTTTTTCTTATAAATTCGTTATATGTGATTTCATTTAAGATTTTTTTCTGATTTTTTGTATTTATAGTTTTGGCTGTAGTATGCATGGCTCTAACAAAAATCAGCGCCTTAAAGCTTAATATTTCATAAGGGATCCCTAGATCAAAAAACTGTTTCCATAAACCCACAATATTTTTGAAAGACTTATCCAACGACACCCCACACTATGGGGTAGACGAGCTAAAAAATACATCCCCACGACCACCTAAAAATATTTTTGTTTTTTACATGTTATTGTACCACTTTATTGGCGTGACTAATATGTACATTCATGCCAAATAACAGCTTTCTAGTACTAAGAGTCCCTGCGGTAGGCTGCGGACGGATGGACGGACGGACAAAGCGAAACTATGAGGGTTCCTAGTTTGACTACGGAACCCTAAAAAGCAATAACAAGCATTGCAATCAATTTGATAATATGCCAAACAAAAAAAAGAATCTAGAAATAGCGACATTTTTGTATTGTAGCTGGGGGACAGTTTTGTGGAACATTAACTTGAAAGTCCCCCGACTGCGATACACATTTGGTTACCTCTTGATTCTCTTTTTTGTTTGGCTTACCTATTATCACATTGATTGCAATGCTTGTTATTGCATTTTTTAAGGCGTGTTTTTATAATTATTTGTTTTTTTATTTCATTCATTTTAGTGATAACTGATAAGTATTAGACGACGATTGATAAACAAAACATGTAAATTCAATTTTATATTCAACTCATAAAAATACTGCTACCGCCATCTATTATCGAATAGCGGAACTATGTAACATGAAGTTTAAATTAGTGTTAGTTATAAATGTCTAGCCTATGTTATTTGTGGTAATCTTACGATTCCAATGATACCTCATACGCCTATATTTGGTTAAGGCATTAGAAGGTAATCGTGGGATAAAAAACTCACAAAAATACAAACATGAATCCTGAAAACAATACAGTTCTTCTTTTGGGCAGTCGTGCAAAAAGCCGGCATTGCAACTTTGAGTTCATACTCAACGGCAATCACTTACACTTACTCCTTTATAACTATTTAGTCAGTAAATTACCTCATGAATTTATTATTTGGCGCACCTTGGCTTAAATTTTGAAGACGACAATTTTACATACATAAAGTCAAAATTAGAAGCTACTTTTTAAACTTTTTATAGAACGGTTTGTTTCCGACTGTAAATGATTCACTGTTGAGAAACTCGCTTTTAAAAGACAACTCAAACTCCAGAAACCATTGAATATTGTAGGGTTTCTATAGAAACCTTCCGTCTGTAATGAAATATTTTGATGATATTATTAACTTTTGTGCTGCCATCGAAATTGTATAAATAATATGTAAAGTTTCTAATAAATTCAACTATCGAAAATAGGGTAAATCGACTTTCTGGATTTGTTGACATATTTAGTTGAATTGTAATGTGAACCTGTACAGCTTCCAAAAAAAAGGAGAAGTGAATGAAAAGACTGACTAACGATGTCTTACAGTGATGCACACGTTAAGTTGGATTTCTTCTAGTCCTTGTAGTAAATGATGAAGTTACTTGATAATCTCTGTGACTGTAGTCCCATACGTGGGATCAGGACGACGTTTGACCTAATTAAGGCAAGTGTCGTGGAAAATTACTCGAGATAGGGTTGCTCCCTAATTGCCGAAGGGTTGCCCGAAGGGTAGCGCCCGAGGGTTCTCTCCTTATTGAGATTTCAACGAAATATTGATGGAATTTCCAAGATTGTAAATAATAAATAAGGGCCGATGGATCCTTTAAGAGTCCTTGGTCATTACGGATTATTTGAGGTAAGATTTTTTAAGATTCCGTCGCGGCATTTATTTATTTAATCTGATTCCGTTTGTTGCTGTCATTCCACCTTTTTATTTCTCTGCGCTCTTACTTTGAAGTCTAAACGGGATGACATTGAATTAACTGGCATTAATTCGAGCATTTTCCCTGAAACGGCCTGGTCCGTCTGTCCTCCCTTCTCACATAAAAAATAATTAAATGAGCAACCAATATAGCTGTCGATTTCCCTCCATAAAAAAGGTGAGGGTGTTGAGAGAGTAATCTCGCCGGCGCCGGCGTCCGCTCATCAGGTAATGGGGTTCAATTATCGGCGCACGAGCCATTCGTCAAATTATCGCTTACTTCGGGACACCCCTACCATAACCGTCCATCTATTAACTCAGCTAAATGAGAGCAATTTGAAAAAGTAGACTAATGTTTATAGTAAGATCGTTAATTTGTATTCAGGTTCGATCTAAAAGGAATCTAATTGAATAAAAGAAACCTTGACTTTGTTCAAATATATTTTTTAAATTGGGTAAGAATTGGTGCCGCGACCAGGATGCGCAGTATCTAGGTTAACGACGAGGGCGACTCTTCCTCCGTTTTATGTAAATAATTGTCGTAAACCTATAGTAACAACATCAATAACCTAAAATCAATCAGCCTCGCCCGGTCGGAGCCACGGACGCTGGTAAAAATTGGAAATCAATCTATTTCTATTTCCAGCCGTCTCCGAAGTACCCATTATCATAATGTGATGGGGACCCAATCCTATAATCAGATATCTGTGAGACCTTCCCAGTTATGTTTTATATATGTATATTTTTATTATAAAGGAATACGGAGCTCTCGCTTGGCAAATGTTATGAGTATTTTTGCGCCGAGGATGTGCCTTTTATGTCTCGCGCCTTCAACTGACTCTAATTTATAGGAACGGAAGAATTGCTACAATCTCCCTCTATTTTTTTCATCAACCCAGTGTTTTATTTGAAGCTCGGGTGTTCGCAGAGGATCTGGTTTTAGCAAACAGCTACTGCAGTTATCGGTCTAGACGTTGTGAAAATTTATTATCTGATTCATTCTAGATATATTTTTGTAGAGTTGGGTACGCTTGACAGACTTTCTATCGTATCCATATCGTATCATGGCTACTTCAGATTTTCATATATTGCATCAGGTTTGATGTATAAAATGCTCGAGTTTTAGTACTAACAAATGTATTGATTTAAAATGTGACTTGAATAGAATCCGAGAGTAGAGTTTCATTTGTATCCAGTACTTACTTTGTTCTTTAAAATATATTATTTAGTTTTTTTGTGCAATCCTAATTAATGTGTTACCAACCCTTAGTTCTAAAATGCATTATGTGTCTTTGTTATTTATTTAACTGGTTGTCTTATCCCCACACCGGACCATAAGAATGCGAACACTGCTGTTTGGTGGTAGGACCCACAAGGTTACCATCAGTTAACTATTGCTACTAATTGTCATTGTATAAATTGACACAGCACTGACCCTATCATGGCACTATTTTTTAAATTAATTAGGTAAAGTTTAGTATAACAGTAGGTTACATAGACCTTGTCATGTTCACATGCGTGCAGGGCTGAGATTCAACGCGATAAAAACTATACTGTATTTGAATTGTTTCCGATTTATTACCGTTTTGATAAGTCTTATTTACGGTAATGGCGGCCGTTAAAAACTACTAAAACACGCCAGACGCAATATTCTGTAAGTAGAATAGAGGTTCTGAATAAATGATATTAATTTAAAAATGTTAAATTGAACTGTATTATAAAAGCGTTTTAAAATAAACAATTTAAGCGAACATCTTGTGTTTGATTAATAGTTTGGCAACAGAGGGCGCTGGCGTCGCTCCACGCGGCGCGGTATTCGCGGCACGCGCGGGCGCTGACGGATGGGCCGCTTGCGGCGCATACTGATGCCGTGTCGTGCCGCGTCGTTACGTCGCATGCCGTGTCTTGCCGCGATATAATGCCGCGCGCATTTTTGTTATTAGTAAGATTTGGGCTTGTTAAACGTGCTCCTTACTGACATTGTTAGCAAAATACCTCAAAAATGCATGCTTGAATTTTTTAATTATTTTTAAAAGTAACATTTCAGATAAAGCTTAAAATGAATATTAAATAGGAGCTCAAAACATTCACAGCGTGCTGAAGGAAATTTCCAGAGGAAAAACGGGATGGAATAAAAATACTAAAATCCGACTGCAAAAAACGAGACACGTTTGGACCTTAGTAATGTTTTACACTTTTTTACCACCACGTAGTATTCGCTATCTGATTTACAAAAGAACCCTTCCTAGTTCTCGTATGATGACGTAGAGGCCAAGTTCAGGAAAATCCAAGACATTGACAGCAGGCATCATCTGACAGTGGAACTCCATCCGTTGTGACGATCATCCTGCCTGCTAGCAGGTTATTCGAAATATTGTTTGTAGTTGAAGGCCAGGATTAGCATAGCAAAGTATATTCGACTAGGAACAATATTTTTTGTGTCTCTGGCTTGGCATTTCTAGCCGCAGGAGTTTAAATTTTTTGATAGTAACAAGTCTAATCCAACCCCACCTATGTAATTAACGTTAAAGATAACCTGCAAACAAAAATTAAGGAAGGTAAGTTCTACTAGAAAATAGCTTTCAATGAAGAGACATTCTGTGAAGCGTTACGTTTTATGAAATGAGTGTCGGTAAAACAAGGGGACACCGCCCTTTGCCACAGAGCGCAGCACTATACCAAGCTATACACCATGTCGCACGATGCCGCACCGCGTCGCACCCTGCCGCATCGCGTCGCCTCTTCCCGAGACAGTGTCCTTGCGGCCCCGCTCGGATTACGCCCCGTGTTTTGTCCACGGCTATATTTCTAACAGCAAAAGAGTAATGTTACTCATTTCGTGGTCACTTGCTCGGCATGTTTAGCTTGTGCTCTGTGTAACAGATTTTCCTGATGATCTGGCGGTTGAAACGCTTGGGACTTTATATTTATTACTGCTTATATTGCCATTGTATGTGGGGTGCGCCAAAGTTCATACAAAATTGAAAATTAGATTATTGGAACTCCAAAAATGTATCTCATACCATTTTACATCATAGTGATCACTCTTCATTATCAATATTAATCATACACCTGTTTATTTTCTGGATTTAAAAAATATCCAACTTGTAAATAAGGTTACGTTAGGTTAGGTTTGTTTTATAACCGTCATAAAATCAGAACAGTTTCAGTAAAATTCACTTTAGGAGTTGCGATGATTATGAATAACAAATTATTAACAATAAAATATGTGCATTTTTTTTCCGAGAAATTATGAATACTCGTAATCACATCGTTGTTTGTATAAAAATTCATAAGACCAATTTTAAATGATGTTTTGTTGTTATAGGTAGCTTTTGCCCGTGACTTCATTCGCATAGAGCGTTTAAAGTTATTGCGACGGAAATTGTAAATTTCTTGGCATAAAACCTATTCGGTTGAGCTTTTAATGCATGAGTAAAATACGAATGTGCTAATAAACTTGCACTTTTATAATATTAGTAGCATAACTGTTGTGTTTTGTGTGGAAATAAAATGGAGTTAATATTAATATTCCAAAGATGTAAATGTACCTAGTATGGACAGTGTTCCAGCGATGAACCATTTACACAGACAAAACCGGGCAAGAGCATGTCGGACCATGCTTAGTGTAGGGTTCTAAAGCGGTTAAGTACTAAAACAAAAAAAACAACAAGTAATAACGAGTTTTCTATTTAAAGTCAATTGGTGCCGTCATAGATGATTGTAGTAGGTATAAACACTTTAAATCGCCTGTATCTCAAGAACCAATGATGTTTACTTAGACGTGGTAGTTTTCCTTTTAAATCCGTTATATTATGCATTATCATCTTTTTTCAATTAAGTTTTTTTCTGATTTTTAGTAATTGTAGTTTTGGCTGTAGGGGGGGGGGGGGGGGGGGAACTTGAGTCTAACAAAAATTAGCGCTTTAAAGCATAATATTTGATAAACGGATTACTTAATCGAAAAACTGTTTTCACAAACCCGTAATTTTTTGTTATTTGAAAGACCTATCCAACGACACCCTACCCTACGAGAAAAAAAATACATCCCCACGTTGTGTAGGGGAGGTACTATATTTTATTTTATTTTTTACATTTTATTGTACAACTTTGTTGGCGTGACTAATATGCGTATTTAAGCCAAATTACAGCTTTCTAGTACTAAGAATCTCTGCGCTGGGCTGCGGACGGACGGACATGGCGAAACTATAAGGGTTCCTAGTTTGACAACGGAACCCTAAAAATGGGCATTTAATCATCATAATTGTAAAGTTAAAGGTTGGTTAGGTTAGATGTTTAAGATACCCTGAAAACATTATGGTTTTAGCAGAAAATAGCGTTCGATGAAATGAAATTCGATGAAAGGTATTCCGATAAAAAGATATACACCCTTCAGAAATAAGGCGGGGAACGGTAGATGACTAAAATTTCTTTCAAAATATACAAAATTTCCCGTACCCTTTTGTAGGGTGCGGGGATTGCGAGTGAATGTTAAAGTCCGGAGAAAGAGTACAAAAGTTTATTTATTAAAATACTACTGTTTATACAGTTATACTGTTGTTAAGATCTAAGTTAGTTAAAATGTTAATGAAATGTTAAGAATGTTATATGTAAATGTATTATCGAATGTACCCGGTCGCGGCGGCTTCCGAAAGTACACTAATTTACTTAATTCACGCGATGTCCGACGCACCGCGAGTGACCGCGGGCGAGTGACGTCACGCACGTGTGTTAGGTGTAATGCACCGAACATCTTGCCGGGGCAAAGATAGGGGTTGGGTACACTCATGAAATGATTTATGATATTACAAGGTGATAAACAAATTTAAAGTAAAAGTTAATGTTACAAATGATATTTAAATTGTTTAGTTTACATATCGTTATTAAAAGAGACTTTTCTTAATATTGGGGTTGTGCCCTGCTCAGTATAACAACGATCGTGGTCTTTGTTTATCACTCGCGCACTGCACTGCTCGTTCACTTTCACTCGCGCACTATGCTGTCCACTGCTGGATTCCTGCGGTTGCGGCTCCGGCGCGGGCGTCACCGCGCTTGCCGCCGCCGCCGGGGCGGCTGCTGTCTGCTGCCACCGGGAGCGTACTCGACGGTACACGAAGATGAGAGTTATCACCACAGCTACTCCCCACATACTGTAGATCAGGGTGTAGTGATGAATGTCATGAACTGTTATGCTGTCGGCCAGGGGTTCACTTTGTTTCATAACTTTAATTTTTTCGTTTATGTCCCTTAGCATTTTCGTGTTGTCTTCATCTTCATTTTCAACCGGGGTGTTATCCATGGTTATGTTTATTACTTTGTTGATTGGTGATATCTCGGGAACTTTAAATTGATCTTTAATGTTAAATGTTCTGGTCAACCTTTTTTGCGAATAAACTGTGCCATTGTCTATCTTTATAGTGCAGCCTTGTTGTAGATTTATAATATTTGTTTTTGTCAGCTGGTTGGCGGTAATTTGATCCCCGCACAATACTCGTAACTGGCAGCTATCGCAGCAGAATGATAGGTACTGGTTGACTATAGTTAAACTTATCCATTTGTTCTGACAAGCCTCTCTGTTTGTTTTGCATTGACCTGCATTGTTTTCGTCCTTGACACAGAAGTCTTGATCTGAGTTTATGTTGTAGATGAGTGTTTTCAGTTGGCATAGGTATGTTGAAGAATCACGTGGTATACAATGTTCAAAATCATTCGGCGATAGGGGTAAATAAATTTCTTTTTCTAGATTCATAGCAATGTAGCTTTCAATTGGTGTGACTGTTATCATTGTTTTGCCTAGCTGATGAGGCACTGGAAAGATGCGATAAAGGTCGTACTTGTCTCGGCTGATGAGTGGTACTGTTATTTCGAATATAGTATACTGCTTGGTCATTGCTGCTTTGACTCTTAGAAGATGATAAATGTTTGTCATGTCTGTTTGGATGTTGTCAATGGGTAACGTCAATCCATTATCTAATAATCCAGAGATTATGTTGAGATGATTTTGCAGCTGTTGAGGATTAATCAATTGGGTGTTAGTTTTCCCGTTGTAAACACTGCTAATCGTGTCTAGCAGAGTATCTTGTATGTTTTTTAGATGCATCAAAATGTTACTTGTGGCCATTGCGGATAATGTAAATTCTGCCATTGCTTCTATCTCATTCACTTGTGTTGCCAGCGCGTATACAGATTTATCTAAGTTCATCAAATGTTTGTTAATCATGCTATGTTGGGTCTTAATCGCTTGTTCTGTTCTCTGTAACACGTTATACTCTGCTTCAATTATAGATGTTTGGTTTTTCCACAGAAGTGCTAAATGTTTTTGATTTGCACGGACAAGAGCTATGTCCTGTTTATATTTTTCTGCGAAGTTGTCGTCTAATACACCGAATAAACTGTTCGCCAGATACCCGACACCGTTGATAAGGCCGCGCTTCGTTCGCACATTGTTTGTTAATGGTTGATTCAATAATACTTTGTTACTATGTTCAATCTCATTGTAGGTGTGTCGCAGTTGTAACATGATGATGTCACAATGGGTCAGCTGTTTGATAGTGTTACATATGTTGCTCAGATGTTGATAATATCGTTCATAAGCAATTGTGCCTGTCCAATACGGTTCCATATCGTAGTATGCGATAATCTTCCATTCATCTCTAATAAGTTGCATGTTATTGACCTTGTCGAAGTAAAGAGCTTGTTGGTCTCTTAAACTGGTCACATTAAATCCCAGTCCTGGTGAGCATATGCTTAGGAAATACATAAGCATCATCGCTAGTGATACGAAATTCGATCTTTTGTTGAAGTTTGTTTGTTGTTTTTTCTCGTCTTGTTCGTTCGCTGTACTTTCTTGTTTGTCTAGCGGTAGAACCGATATTTTTACTACGGGTCTTTTTAATGTGCCATTTTTTGTTTTCAGGGTCACGACTCTCACGTAGCCATCATTGCCGGGATGGACCTCGGTTACCCTGCCGAGCGCCCACTTTCCGGGGGGAAGGTTATCTTCGTGAATAGTCACTATATCACCGATTTTCACGTTTTGTTGTGGTTGTTGCCATTTCTGCCTGGATGTTAATTGGGTCAAATATTCCGATCTCCACTTCTTCCAGATATCTTCAAACAGTTTTTGGGTTAGGTGCCACCGTGTGCGTGCGTCTTCAGGTGTTTGAATTATTGTTAGTCCAGCTCTTCCCGTTAGGAAGTGAGCAGGTGTTAAGAAGTCGATGTCTTCTATGTTTTCCGTTAGGGCACACAGTGGACGTGAGTTTAGGCAGGCTTCAATCTGCGTTAAGAGGGTTGTGTACTCTTCGAAGGTTAATTTTTGTTCTCCCACTACACGTTTCAGGTGGTGCTTCAGACTACGGACTGCTCGTTCCCACAGTCCTCCAGCACTTGCCCAGGTTGGCGCGTTGAAGTGCCACTCAATGTTCATCTGCGTGACTTCCGTCAAAAAGCTGTCGTTGAAGATTTGTTGCAGCTGTTGGTATTCTTCTTGTAATAATCTGTTTCCTTTTATGAAGTTGGTGCCATTATCACTATACAAGTGTCTTGGCGCTCCTCGTCTTGCTGCCATTCTCTTCAAGGCTGCCAGAAAGGCGGAGCTAGTTAGCTCTGTTACCAACTCTAGATGCACGGCTTTAGTGACCATGCAAATAAAGATTGCCACATATCCCTTGAATGTTTTTGTTCCACGTCCTTTACTTGCTTTGATGTCCATAAATCCAGTGTAATCCACTCCTGTGTGGAAGAACGGTTTGGCTGGGTTGACACGGGCTGCTGGAAGGTCCCCCATCAGTTGTGACTGTACTTTGCCTTCCTGCTTGCGACAGGTAACACATTTTCTTAACTCTTTCTTCACCGTTTTGTTCCCGCTGGTTATCCAGTACTCCTGTCTCAGCGTAGCCAGCGTCAGTCCTGGGCCACCATGAAATGTTAACTCATGTGCTTGGTTGATTAGTAGCACAGCCAACTGTGAATTTTTGGGAATGATTTTCGGGTGTTTCATTTCGTCACTCATTGTTGCTTTACTAAGGCGTCCACCGACTCGTAAGATGTTTTGATTGTCAATGAACGGATTTAGTTTTAAAAGTTTGGATTTTGCTTGTACTTGTTTGTGTTTGCGTAAGTGTTCTAATTCTGTTTCGAATTCGCAGTGTTGCACATGTTTTATTATTGTTAATTTCGCTTTACGCAATTCTTGCAATGTGAGGTAGCTCGGCCGCTGTTGTTTACTTTTTGAGGTCAGCGCTCTTTGTAGCCATGTGACGATTCGCATAACTTTGTTAAACGAGCTATAATTATTTAATAACTCATCTATAATGTTTTCGTTGTTGTTGTCATGCTGTGCGATGTTAGTTTGACCTACTTTCCTTTCTGTTTCTGTTATGAATGTTTCTTGTTTTAATGTTTCAGGCTGAAATGTTGCTAGCCAAGTGGGTCCGTTTTTCCACAGGGCTTGTTCTGTTAGGAGTTGAGAGACATATATCCCTCGGCTGGCGGCATCAGCTGGGTTTTCATTTGTCTTAACATAGTTCCACTGTTCTTTAGGTATTATTTCAGTTATTTGTTTTACTCGGTTGGCTACAAAGGGTTTCCAACGACCCGGCTCTCCCTGTAACCAACCCAAGACAATTTTCGAGTCTGACCAGCCATATGTTTTTATTTCATGTTTTTTAAACGCTTCTTTGACCTTTTTCATGAGCTTTGATAAAAGGTACGCTCCACTCAGCTCCAATTTCGGTAATGTTAATATCTTTTTCAGAGGTACTAATTTTGTCTTTGCTGCGACTATTATTGGTTTCGGTTGGTTTTTTATCCGAGCAAATATAACACAAGCGAAAGCCTTCAGCGAGCTATCACAGAATCCATGCAGCTCGATAATGTCATGTTCCTGGCTATTCAGCCATCTCGGAACTTCAAATTCAGTAATTCTGTTCAGATCTGTTTGTATTTTTGACCACTCGTTATAGATATCCTCTGGCACTTCCTCGTCCCACTGAATGTTGGTTTTCCAAACTTTTTGAAACAGTAATTTTAATTTTGTGACCACCGGCGATAGCCATCCTAAGGGGTCAAAAATTTTTGAAATTTCTGATAGCAGGATTCGTTTTGTTAGCTTTGTTTGTTTCATCACTTCGCACTTAAAAAAATGTGGGGTGTAATAGTTTACCACACCCTACATGTATGTATGTTGAATGTTGATTGTTTGTTAGTAGGACGGAATGTTAAGTAAAAGATGTGTCCGTCCAAGTTGAGTACGTTTATTGCACTTAAAAGTGAATTTGTCCTCTACTGGGTTCCAGCATAGGCCAAGTGTTTTTGATGTATCTTCTGTTTTGAAATAGAATATTGTCTTGCTATCCTGTTCGTTTTGACTTTGTTTCGTAATGGTTTCCAATAAGTCATGGTTGTTTGACGACCACTTCCTTAAGTTAAATCCTCCTGTTTTTAATAGTAAATTTAGGTCATAAATTGTTTTCTTTCCTTGTTCCACCGTATAGGCACCATGTACTAAGTCATCCATATAGAAAGCTTCTTCCAAAATTTTGGAGGCTTCAGGAAAGTTGTTGCGCTCATCTACAGCTAATTTTCTCAACGTCATCATCGCTAAGAATGGTGCTGACTTTGTTCCGTATGTTACAGTCATTAACTGAAATGAGTGTAATGGCTGTTTCAGAGAATCTCTCCATATTATTTTTTGCAATCCTGCGTCCTTGACATGTATTAGTATTTGGCGGTACATCTTTTCGATGTCTGCTGTGTACGCATACGGGAATACTCTCCATTTTAATAGTAATGTTTGAAGGTCTTGTTGTAAGTTTGGACCCTTGTACATAAGGTCGTTAAGTGAGCATCCTGTAGAAGTCTTAGAAGAGGCATTAAACACCACTCTGTACTTGGTTGTTGTCGACTCAGCTCGCTCGACGCCATGGTGAGGTAAATAGCATTCGAGCGTGTTATTATTGTCAGCAGGTTTCATATGACTCAACTGTAGGTATTCTGACATAAATGTTTTATAGGCCGCGGATAAATTTGGTTGTTTTTCTAATTTTCTTTCTTGATTACGGAATTGAGCAATAGCTTTTTGTTTGGATTCTCCCAGGCTTTTCTCAAAATTTGGTTTCATTGGGAGCCGCACCTCGTACCTCCCTTCTTCATTGCGGATTGTTGTTTCTTGGTAAAATTTTACACATTGTGCTTCTTCGGCTGTCAAATTGTCGTCTTCCACGATGTCCTCCATCTCCCAGAACTGTTGTATATCATCAATATTGTTAATTATGATGTTGCAATGAAATGTTTCAGCGCCCCCGCAAAGTAACCAACCCAGCTGTGTTCGTTGAGCTATAGGTTGATTTTCATTTTCACCCTTAATTAATCCATCTAAAATAATGTGCGGGTAAATGTCAGCTCCTAAGAGCAAGTCTATCGGTCGGCTGACGTAGAACTCTGGGTCAGCTAACTCTATGTTTTGAATGTTAGACCACATAGGTTTGTCAAATGTTTTATTTGGAAGATTTTTTATCAGGTTGTTCATAATTATAGCTTCAGTGTTGAATATATAGTCGTTGTAAATAGAAGCGCATGTTATCTTCACCTTGCCTTTACAATTGTTTTCGCGTTTACCAACTCCAAAGATCACTCCTTTACATTTGTCTCTCTTAATACGTAATAATTGTGCTGCGTGTTCCGATATTAAGGAAATTTGAGAGCCTTGGTCGATTAAGGCTCTCATGTTGTGATAATTTCCATCTGCTCCTTTCACCTTTAATTGGGCAGTTGCCAATAGGATTTCAGAATGTTTTGTTTTATGTTGAGACACGTGGTGAGTGCTTGCCCCTTTTTCCTTCTGTTGTGTTGGCTTAGATGGGCCAGGCGTTGACTCCTCAAGCGCCTCGTGTAATATTGTATTATGATTCGCTCGACAATTGCGACACTTCTTTGTAGAAATGCATGTATTTCCGTTGTGCGAAAATAAGCAATTTTCGCATAGTGCTAGCCTGCGCACTGTACTCAATCTTTTGTCGTTCGGCATTTGTAAAAATAATTTGCAGTTGTATATTCCATGTTCATGTTTACATAAAGGACATTTGAAACCGGAAGGTTTTGCAATCGTTGAGTTACCCGTGTTATTGGTTTTGTAGGTATTGAAATTATTGTATGACTTTCTGTTATAAGATGTTTGATTATTAGCTTTTTGTCCTACTGTTAGTGGAGCTTCATGTTTGCGGCGAGATGATGTTTCTAATGTTGTAAATTTACTTTCTAAGAAGTCTAAGAGTTCTTGCAGGACCGGCATTTCCCGCGAGTTTTTCAGAGACTCCAAGTAGCCCGTGTATGTTTCTGAATCTAATTTTTGGCACAAGATATGAACCAAAATCGGGTCCCATGTTGATATATCCACTCCAAGATTTTTAATGGCATTAAGCGTTTCTGTAGACACGTCATGCAACTTCTTGATAAGCGGAATGGAATTCTGTTGTATGTTAGGTAAAGCAAATAACGTGTTCATGTGAGATGTGAAAATTAGTTTTTTGTTGTCGTACCGATGATTGAGAATTTCCCAACATGTTATGTAATTTTCAGATGTAATCGCCAAATGTTGAATCAATCTTTCAGCTTCACCTTTGACTTTCGACTTTAAAAATTGCATTTTCTGAGAGTTTGATAATGTTGTATTGTTATGAATGGCCTCAGAAAACAAATCTTTAAACGACACCCATTGATTATAGTTTCCGTTAAAAATAGGGGTTTCCAACATTGGGGTAGTTTTCTCCCTATGAGCGACTGACCACATTTTCTTATTAATGTTTTTCTTTAGCATGTTAAATCTCGACTCATACTCACTAAATGTGTCCTCATACTCGAGGTTACTGCCATTCAACTCGCTGTCTATTTCCAGATGTAGATTGTCAATGATTTTCCATCTGGCTTCTAATGCTCTAAGAGCATCTTCAAACTCCCACTTGTCTGTTAATGTTTTCAAATCAATGTTCGCGACAGTTCTTTCAAATGCTCTAAAGTTTGCTTCTTGTCTGCGGAGTGACTCATCTGTTTTACTCAGTCCTCCGTGACTCCTGCTAGCATCTTCCTTTCCCAACTGTTGTCTTGCCGGTTGATAGCTAGATTCTCCTTTGTTCTCCTCCACGTTTCTGCTTGTCTTTTCTTTTCCGGCATCTTGTTCGTTAATTATTGTCTTTACGGCCAACTGACCATCTTTCAATTGTTGTTGATACGACAAATAGATGTCTTTCGTTTTCTGATACCACTTTTCAGTAAAATACGGATCCGTCTGACTCGTCTCTGTACCTATGCGATCATGGTGGTATTGGAACTCCGCCCATAATTCTTCTAACTTGTTAATTTGCCGTCTAAAATACTCTGGCTGACTCTTTCTGTTCACCCCATCTTTTTTAAAGTTTCTAAAGTTCTTTTCTATTTCTTCTGCTAGCCTGTATTGATTTTCGATGCTAGACATGTTGGTGTTATAATTTGTTCAACATAAAATGGTTAGATCTTACTTGTTTCTCCGATGTTTGCTGTGGCTTACTGGACGCTCTGTTTCTGTTGAACCAACGCTGGCATCCACTGCAATCCACTGTTATCACTGCAATCCTTACACCTCAGAAATGTTCAGATAGTTAGTTCGTACACCTCACCCGTCGCACCACTATTACACCGACGCGCGAGGTCCACAGTTCGAAGGACCAAAATGTAGGGTGCGGGGATTGCGAGTGAATGTTAAAGTCCGGAGAAAGAGTACAAAAGTTTATTTATTAAAATACTACTGTTTATACAGTTATACTGTTGTTAAGATCTAAGTTAGTTAAAATGTTAATGAAATGTTAAGAATGCTATATGTAAATGTATTATCGAATGTACCCGGTCGCGGCGGCTTCCGAAAGTACACTAATTTACTTAATTCACGCGATGTCCGACGCACCGCGAGTGACCGCGGGCGAGTGACGTCACGCACGTGTGTTAGGTGTAATGCACCGAACACCTTTCACATTATGAAATTATACCTAAACCATTTGCTATAGTAATTTTACTTTAAATTTAAATCCACCTTTTGACAAAACTTTTTTTTTGTTTTAATGTCAAAAGATGCTGGGCATGACAGTTATTACATCTATGCTTTTGCTAAGAAAAACTGCTGTGACACACACTACGGTACCACTAAGCAGTATCTCAAATTCAATAAGCCCAATGCAGATTCAATTCTATCCTGAAGGTAGTAAGGTTGCATTTGTTACATGAGTTTTGTCTGAGATACTGCCGTTTGTGTATTGAAATTGATCCAAGATATTGTTCCTGAATCTTGGATGTTTTCTATTAAGTACCTATTTATTTCTCTATCTAAGTATGTTTATCGCTGTCTAGTACTCATAGTACAAGCCTAGAGCTTACTTTGGGATTAGGTCAATTTGTGTGAAATTGTCCCGTGATATTATTTATATTAATTACTATTAATTACATGCGTTTATTAGACACACGGCTTTTCATACTACTTGTACGCTCGCTAAATGCCAGCCGTCACTTAGCGAAAAATGCTAAAAAATCACGATGGACGTTTCTCGCGAACTTTCCAGAAAGAAATGGAAAAAGTTCTCTCATTACAACAGAATTAGGACCGCGGTTAGCGCAGGCCTTTGAAGGGGGAACGGGGGGTAATTCTCTTAAGGCTATGTAATAAACTTATCTTGAGAAAGATGTATTATAAGAGATGTCGAAATAATTCAGTTTTTAGAGTTCCCGAGTCGAAGGGAGCCCGACGGGACTCTATTGATATGTGTACGCTATCCATCCGTCCGTCCTAACTTTAAAGAACTGTATCCTTTGAACCGTAATAGAGGATTTACATGGAAAAAAAACAAGGAAGTGAAGTCATAAAGGGTGTCCCCATACAAGAAACGTTTATTTCAGTGTATTTTTATGATTGTCGTGTCGTTAACATAGAAGTGACAAATTTAGTGTGATTATAGTAGATCCTTTAAGATTAAGGTTAAACCCTTAAGAAAAACAAAAAATACTAAAAAATGACCCGCTCACGCTGATTTGGTCGAAATCAAATTCAAATTGGAAAATAAATAATTAGCGACCCACCCCCGCTTCGCTCCGGGTTGAAACCTTCCTCTTTAATCACTCTATCTATTTAAAAAAAACCGCATTAAAATCCGTTGCGTACTTTTATACATGTAAGCATACATAGGGACAGACAGCGGCAAGCGAATTTGTTTTATACAATGAAGTGATAATACCTACTGTGCGATCATACGGAACCCTCGGTCCGATCCCTCGAAGTCCAACTTGCACACGACCGAATTTTTTTAATTGGGTGATGCGCTTAGCTCACTTGATAGTAAATGAACCCTGCCTACGAAACTAGCAGCCACGGGTTTGATTCTCGGTGCTGGCAAACATTTGTGTAATGAGCGCGAGTAAGTTCCTGAGATTTGGATGTTTTTTGTCTATCAATCAAATCAGCCCGTATCTTCTCACTGCTGGGTATAGGCCTCCCTTTTGTCGCACCACTCACCATGATCCTGTGCTGCATGAATCCACTGTCTGCCCGCCGATCTGACGACGTTGTCCGTCGAGCGGGTTGGTGGTCTCGCCGGCGTCGGCGGCGTCGGTTTTGTTATATACCTATTTAACTATTTATTTTTGTATAAATATGTTTATCAGTATCTACACCCATTTTACATACAAGGCTAGAGCTTTGGGACTAGGTTTATTTGTGTGAGGATGTCCCCTGATATTTATTTAATTAATTATCTTTGAATAGACATAAAATTAACTAAAGTAATTAATAAATATATAAAACACCCTCGAAACCTTGGTGACCTTGGAACTCTTGGTGACCTCGGAACTCTTGGTGACCTCTATTTAGGGTTCTGTAGTCAAACTAGGACTAATAGTTTCGCCATGTCCGTCCGTCCGTCCGCAGCCTAGCTCAGTTAATCATAGTACTAGAAAGCTTTAATTTGGCATGAATATACTCGTACATATTAATCTTGCCAACAAAGTGGTACAATAAAACATCAGTTATGTAGTTTAGGTTAGATGTTTAAGATACTCTGAAAAAAATATGGTTTCAGCATAAAATAGTGTTCGATGAAATGAAATTCGATGAAATGTGGGTGACATTCATCAGTGAAGTGTGTGAAGATAATTATGATTAATTAATGAGATGAAACGAGCAAGTTACTAGCACCCGTTAAATTACTAGCATAGAGGCATTCCATCTTAGTCCTCAGGGTTAGCATAACCGCGACGTTCACAATTTAAATACTAGAAATAGGAATAAGCTTGCTCTTCCAGGGCACCGTCTCCGTAAGGTAGGCACTTCGTTTGCGGGGAACTGTAACGTTTTTACAACAAGATACCATCTGATATCGTCAATATGCCGTTCAATGAATTTAAATCTCACATAAAGCGCTGCTTGTTGGGTAGGGCATATTATACTGTAAACGACTTCATTGGTGACCGAGATGTATTTAAGTAGTATCTAGGCTATTATTAAAGTAAGATCATTTCGTAAGCTAAGCATATTTATAATATTTGTATTTTAAACACGCCCTTAAGCAAGCTGTGTATTCAAACACTACTTTTTATGTTTACTATCATGTATTTGTTTTTTATCTTTATTAGTTCTTGTACGTACGTGACGCTTTTATGAGAACACACTGTGATGTTTCTCGCCGGACAGCTGTTTCACGCAAAATTACTTCTATGTTGTCCGGCAGCTTGAGCAAGTCATGCTCGCTTAAAGGTCTTTGGTTACGGCGGCGTCGTTGATCGGGTCGCCACTTTCCCGAACACATGGTTGAGAGAGGCGATGGCTGAGATACGCGTCATACTCGTGAACGGGTGCTGTTTGTGGGGCCGGTCTGGGAACCGATTTTTGACTTTAGAGCGTTCGATTTCAAAACCCAGCAGTAGAAAATATTCGAATGTGACAATCTTTCACGCTTTATTTTCGAATGGTACCAAATTCCATATTTTTGAGATTCTCACTCGAAACTGAGAGATTGACTAAATAGTACTGTTAAGTTGGAATGCGTTTCATTATACGCAGTAAGTCGATGTTTTACCGGTTTTTTGTAATTCATATTTTGAATGCGAATAAATGTGTGAAACCATCAAAAGTTGAAATTATAACAAGTTAAATATTAATTTAGTGCGAGTGACGTTTATTACGCTATTTTACAAATTCTTGACTGGTTATAAATTTAGGTTAAATGAAACGCTCTCGTCTGTGGATGTCTATGTCATTGCTAGGTTTCTTTCTTTATTTCTAGATTTAATAGTAACTGGTTAGAACATGTAATTGTTTTGTAACATAATTGCAAAAACTTTATGTTGTATCCATAATAATCACACAAAACTAATTAACTTACCTTTGCGTTAATACTTAAATCACATATGGTCGTTGAGCATCCGAGACAAACGGCCTTAACTTATGAATTAAATATCTGCATAGGCTTTTACTTAATCTGTAATTCTTCTTAAATTTATTTTCGCTTTCGAGAAATGGCTCGTTTCCTAATTCCGCTAGCCGAAAACGCGGCGGTTGCGCAGGCACAAATTCATCTTCTTCCTCTTCATTATTATTTACTAAAATTAAATACTCCTCCAGACTTGCCATACCTATTGTAATATTTTATTTTATGTCGCTAATTTTGCTACAAGTATTATAACAATATGAATTGTTTTAGTATTAACAGGTTTGACAGATGTCAAATGCTACTTTCTATTGATAGAATTCAAAACGAATGCCACGGACCACACGTGTTCATATTTTCTATCGCTCGCAAGTCAAAAATACCATTTTATTGTTTTTGGTTATTTTCGATTGAAACTTTCGAACGCTCGAAAGTCAAAAATCGGTTCCCTGTTCATGTTTGCAAGGACTGGTTCTTCAGTTTATTATTCTAGATATGGCTTTTGACGTAGAGACCTCGTCGTGTTGTTCTCCTAGACTTATTATTTTAAGTTTAATGTTATTAGCCTTACATTTGTATTGATTTTATTTGTTCAAGCTTTAATCATTATTATTTATTACTTTACTAAGTACTTGTAATGTAACTTACTTTTAAGTATTTCTGTACTTTTGTTTGAAAAAATGACCTTCTGCTGGAGTTTATTGGCGCTTCTTCTCCGCAATGATGGTCTTATCTGAAGCGCTAGTAAATTCACTTCATACATATTACCGACGTGTAAAAGAGCCCCATGGGGGCCTATTTACTGAATAAACATTTTGATTTTGATTTTTTTGATTTTGTTGGCAACGCATTTGAGGTCTTAGGATTATAGTCTTGAGAATTGAAATGTCTATGGGTCTCAAATTCCACTTACCATCAGGTGGCCTGAGTGCTCGTGTGCCTTCTCCTTAACATAAAAAAAAAAGAAAAAAAAAGTTCTATTGTTTTGCACAGTTCTGCCATCACTTAAAACAATTTCTCTGTCTTTAAGTATAGCTAGACAATCAATCAATGCAGTCTGTGAGGGTATTAATGATATAATTAATTCGATAAAAAACAATTAAGTGGTTTTTTGTTTATACAGTTTTTCCATAATTTAAAACCGTTTCTCAGTATATCTAGCTTGACAACCAATCAGTGAAGTGTTCGTGGACCGGAACCGATTTTATTTATTTCCAATCGTGAAGTAATCTTCGTGAGGCGAGTGCAGCTGCAGTTTGTAGGAGAGGGAAGGGGGACTAAAGACTTATATTCAAAGTTCTATTGTCATAAAATAGATCAAGTCTTTTCAACATCGCGAGGCGAACAATTTGCTTTCTATCACAGTTAAAGATTGTTGAAATAAATGAATTATTGACTTTCAGAATTTCAGAATTTTTGTTCGTATTTCAATCCAATTGAACCCTGAACTGCCATAGAACGCATATAACGATGTCACAGTGACATTATAAAACAATTTGTTTCACACTTCTTACTATTTCAATCGTAACGTCACTGTGACACGGCTCTATTTTATCCGTACTTAATTGACAAAACGTAACCCCTCTCTTTTATTTATATTTGTTTTAAATTCATGTTATAGTTAATATTCCTAACACAAAAGACTTTTCTTTTGATTGGGTGGTTAATATATGTAATATATGTGGGTAGATATAAAAGTGCATCATTGAATATGCAGGTAGTTAATTATTTCTTTGTCTCTGATTAAACGTATCGTGAAACAGTCGTGTTTTATTCAGCTACTCAAAATACAATAGCCTCCAAGTACTAGATTCTTCA
>OX438775.1:18248908-18451580 GCA_949316455.1 Acleris holmiana
CAGCGGCGGCCATTGCGCACAAGGCTAGACCTGCTGCGCGGCGACACCGCGCTGCAGGACAGCGTGCGCGCGGCACAGCGGCGGCAGGTGGCGGGCGCGGGCGGCACGCCGCGCGCCCTCGCGCCGGGCGACCCAGTCTGGGCACGCGGGTTTTGCACGGACGACAAGTGGATAAAGGGGACGGTAGTAGGAACGGAGGGCTCTCGTATGTACACTCTGGATAGGGGAAGCGGAAAATCAATAGTCAGACACATAGATCAGGTTAGACACAGATCACGAATGTCTACTGTGCCTTGTCCCGAGAGAGCGGACTCCACCGGGAGTGAGGACGTCTCCGCGAGACCTAGTGGGCCGACGACGGAGGTGGGCAGAGACTTGTCGGTTAGTATGCAGGGGGAAGTCGGGCCCGAGTCGAGGAGCTCGACGAATGTTTGCCCAGGTCTGTCTTCCCCACCTCCGCCGGAACGGCCTACGGCAGCGCGGTCGCTGGTGAACCTCAGGCCGTTACCGCACCGGGTAGTGAGACCCAGGTTGGAAATAGACTAGATGTTAATTTATGTAGATTAAGTCTCTTTGTTATTTATTGTAGTAGAGATTATATAACGTTAGAGATTAAGGGTGGAGGTGTAATATATGTGGGTAGATATAAAAGTGCATCATTGAATATGCAGGTAGTTAATTATTTCTTTGTCTCTGATTAAACGTATCGTGAAACAGTCGTGTTTTATTCAGCTACTCAAAATACAATAGCCTCCAAGTACTAGAACTTGCAATATTTTTTTAAGCCGTTTTGCGGAATAAGATATGATGATAATGAACGAAAAAAACTGCCAAACAAAACGTTACTGCTGCCAAAAGTATTTATCTTCCTGTAAGCATTTTATTAAAAAACCTAATGATAAATTACAGATTTTTTTTTCCTAAGTCAATCACATTTCCATATACGCATACATAACATCACGCCTGGGCCTCTATTCAGGTGCGTTAAAACGATATCGTGTTTGACACGTTTAAGAATCGTTTATGTCACAGTCGCCATTATAGTAAATGACATAAGAGTTATCAAAACGTTGACAATACGGAAACAGGTCAAAGACGATATCGTTACAACGCAGTTGAATAGAGGCCCTGTATTCCCAGAGTTACAGAAATACCAACAACTCTAAAATGACTTGTTAATAATTCTGTCACCACATTTCCAAATGTAGTATTTTCAATATCCAAGTTCCGGCCTCGCTTCATTTTTTTTTATACTAGTACATTGGCCCAACCGTGAAACTTCAATTTGACAGTAGGGTCGCTCCATCTTGGATTGAACAAATTAAGCTTTTGAAACGTCGGAATTGTATCTTAACATATTATGTTGTTAAGTATTATAAGGACTAAAAGGAGTCATCGGTGTTTTACAGTGTGGTATAGAACTTAATCCATATGTACCAGGGAGTTTATGGGGTTGTAATATATTATAAGTACTACGAAGGTTTCCTGCCTTTTCGCCGACAAATCTTTGACAAGTGCATCGTTTCGCAACCTATTCATTTGCCAACCCGCTTTTTTTCTGTAACTACAAATATTCCAGGATTTTCACGGACAAATAGCATGCGCACTCTCTTTCATCCAATGGCCGAGCTACACACAGCTGCTATGCTGCGTCCTTTTTTAATGCATGGTATGGTTCGCTCGGACCTCACGTATTCACCCCACTGTTGCACGTATTCACTCGCAGCAATATTTTGATTTTTAAATCTCGACAACCGGAATTCAAGACTGATTTTTTGCAGACAACCCTACATCACCTTGTTCGCAATAATATTATCTTTATTTTGATATAAGTTTTATTTATTAATTATTAACCAGACCGGTGCAAATTACTATTATTGACTTACCTGTTTATACCTGCCTACCCTATAGTTGTGACGGGAAAAAAATTGCCAGCCTAACGTTTGCATACTCATACATTAGATTGATACTTTTTCAGCCAACCTACTCGCGATATATTTTTTAACATATTAAATTTGATATAAAATACTATTCATCCATTAACCAGCTCGGTGAAGGTCGTTTTATATTCGGATCTTAGACTATTTCCCTTATACGGAGTCGATCTCAAGACTGCTAGCTGCGTACCATAGACTGCCTCCTTAACCATCGCCTCACCGATTCCTTGTTTTCTTACTACAACTAAATTGTATATAAGCGGTCGTCAACACAACAGCGTCGGCAATTAGTCAGGCGACATTGTCGGGCCCTTTAATCAACCTGGGGGGTTATCATGAACTAGCTTTGCAGTTCATTTTACGGTCAGCGTAAAGGACAGAGCTATGGCGGTTATATAGCTCTGTCCTTTACTCTGAGCGTAAACAGAACTGCAAAGGTAGCTCATGATAACCCCCCTGATCCGTCCACACACGCGCCTGATTGCCAGGTGCGCCGCCCTTTCACCGCGCGACTGCGTCGGGACGACTTGATTGGTCTACACACGCTGTTGTTAAAATTTACCTACTCTTAGATGAAAGCATTCAGTCCGGTTACCTTCGTTTCGTCAAATGTTTCATTTGCCAACGCGCTTTGTTTTCTGTAACCGTAAGCCGCTTTAACGTCTTGGGCACATCAGTTAGCAGTTCAACATGACGTTAAAATGACAAAGCACAAAAGTGTGCAACTAATTCAAGACAGTACAATTATTTTTCCTCTTCCAACCCTATTTGTGTCTGTTATGGGATGATTTTCAAATAACTTTCTTATTACACCAAAGAATACCCGAGGAATATTCCTTCCATATAACGAGTATTTTAAATTACGGTTTATGCTGTGCGGTGTCTATCAGTCAGTCGGTCACAATAATATGAGAAAAGTACAATGGTAATTAATGTTTTTGAAACAAAAATGACAAATGGCTTTTGGATAAGTGTTTTTATAATATGCGTGATTAAACTTTTCATTTACAGTATTTATTTATACGGAATGTGCGATGTGTGTGTGCGTGAATGTGTGTGTATGTGTGATTTATGAAATGAATATTATAATTTTGTAATGGAGTGTTAATTTGTAAGGATCAATAAAATTGTAATGAAAAGTAAGTAACTATTTTTTTATTGTTATTTGAATTTAACTATAATTTACAATATTTACACGCCTCTACTCTCAAATAAGTTTACTAAATGATGTTCATTTTAAAGTATAAACATTTCTAATTTCGACTAGGAGTTGTAATGCTTAGAAGTTTATTCGACGGTGTGTCATATAGTTAACTTGCTGTTGCCCACGACTTCGGACGCGTAGAAAAATAAAACGTGTTTTGTACGCTCCGGTGGGACTTCTTAAACTTGCCGGATAAAACTTCACCTTTGAGATCGACGCAGCGCTGTGTTGAGAGAATCACCACCCTGAAATGCATTTTGCCCTCCTAAATCAATGCACCGAATATCAGATTCAATTGCGAAAGTAAAATCAATCCTCTCTCGTTAGTAATAAGGTTATGATTGCTACGGGAGTTTTATTTGTTATACTGAGCTCAAAATTGCAGATGGCATTATACAACATTAATAAGTCCTTAACATCATCTTTTTAGAAAACAGTATTGGTTAGGCTGATTCGAATTAAAGGACCAATTATAATGGATTGCAAGAATCTAATCATGCCAGTGGGCTTTGCTAAGCCCAGATTCTGGCTGCGCGCTCGCTACCACGGGATCTAGTGTCAAATGACGTCAAACGAGACCTAGTGTCAAATATTATTATGAAATTATTAAAATGACAGCCACCCGGGGATTAAGTTGCATAGTAATAAAAGGGCTCAAGTCGTACAAAACAGTATTTTATTTTAGACCTTCTTTATTGTTACGTTAGAATATGGAATAGACGAATTAAAGTCACGAGCCTATGTCAAAATCTTGTCCCGTGGCAGCGTGTTAGGCCCACGGTTGTTTCAAAAACATTTACATATTGAATACAATTAGTTTGAAAATGGTTCGTAAGTTAAATAAATTTGTTTATTTTCCGTAAGATAAAATACCCTATCAATATTTTCAGCTACCTTCCTTGAATCTGGAACCTATTCCGAGGGTTTTCCCGAGACACGAACTTAATCTCCTACTGTGGAAAAATAAGCTCAGCCTCGACCGATGCTCGGTCAAGCAGGTACCATTTATTAGATTTAATATCGGCCGGCCAAATATGTTTACTTTCGAGGAATCTCTGGAAAGTTCTGGAAAGGGCTCTTACCCTTCGACGTACACAGCGAGATTATGTTAATAGGCTGAGATTTATAAAAGTAAAAAATAGAACGCCGCCTGGGAAGCGGGCGTCAGCTTGTATCTGATATAACTACGAGTCAAGCAGAAATGAAAAAATATTTTAACCATTAAAGTTTCTCTCTTAGAATCAAAGAAACTGAGAAATTCGAGAAAGAGAGATTCAGTTGGCAATACTTTGGCATTGATAGCTTCAAAGACTCTGGCTTAGATCCATTATGGACGCTGAGTTAGTAAAACCGGTTTCACTGATATTTGTAACCATTTCTAACAGTCCTATCAAAAATATGGTCTGAACAGTGAGCACCCTGTGTAAGCCTTAGCGGCATTTTCATTAAACTCCGACGGCATCTTTAATAAAAAACCGCTAAAACGAACAACTCCCATCCCCGATTCCGCAACGAGAGTGAAATTTCTGAGCAGTCGCGAGCAGATTCGAAAACAACGTAACAGTAGGTGCTTTAAGAAAATAAAACTCATATTCGAACATCTGGTATCTCCCAATATTTCCCTGAGAGCAGGTTCCGTAGCAAGTGAATGCGTTTTTTCCCTTTTCCAATTTGCCGGGACTTGCGCGAGGCGTGCCGTATTTATTATTATTTGTTTTCAATTGCAAAGTAATCTACGGACTGTGCAGCTGCTAGCGTAAGATGGCAGTGCGGTGCGGTTGTGCTGAGAAGCGCGGCGGGCGTGCAAGCGGGAGCGGGAGCGGGAGCGGTTGCTTTACGTGTACTTTATGCCATAATATGCGGTTTAATATGCCGTATTTCTCTCATCTCTGTCACACAGGAACATGAAGGAGACTGATAATCATATTGTATTTGTTAGACGTGACGTGACGTTGCGTTTTGTCAATGTGATTAGTTGAAATACGATACCAAAACGTTAGTAAATATCTAGGCGTCTATATGCCATTTACAATAGTATCAGTGGCTGTATAGATAGTAGTGCCTTCGATCGTACATCTTATTCTTTTGGCTTTGACTTTCGTGTGTTATATGCAAAAAGAGTTACATTGTGTTAAATGAAAAGCTATTACAATCTGTTTTTGTATTTGCTTAATGTATTTACGAGCACAATAAGTTACACCAAAAAATAACATTAATTTTTCTTCAAGTAGAACATGGTTTTATTCTGAGTAAGAACCCGTTTACTTATTGACATCTTTAGTCTTGTTACCCATTTCTCTAAAGAGAGATTTGAGGAGAGAGAAGAATGCAGAGCTGATTGCCAACCTTCGCTAATTGAATCCCCGCTATCGCTAGCAGTGTACGCGCCGCCTAGCGCTTCGCGCGCCAAAATTGAGGCGTCAGTGCTATCGAAGCGCAAAGGGCATGATTAAAACGAGCCGTCTATCTGTCCCCAAGGTTGCAAGAAAGCCTCAGAAACACCAAGCGGCCTCTTTTGACAAACTTGCTGTACACCGGGGATACACGTGCCAATCGAAAATATGCTGTTTGGCTGGTAAGGTATCAACGAATGATATATTAGGGCAAATACTGGATTAAAAAAATATTAAAAATATTTCACATCTTTTTATGACAAGGAGAAGATACACAAGCACTTAGGCCAACTGGTGGTAAGTGGAATCTGACACCATCGATCTTTTAATTCTCAAGACTCCAATGCACCTCTAAAAAAGGCCTGCGCAAACCGACGGAGCGCAGCGCAGATCATTTTAAATTCATCAATTTATATTCTTTTCTATTTTAATTACATTAAGGTATAAATTTGAATGCTTGAAACCGACCTAGGAGCATCACGGGGGATTTCTCTGCGGCATCGAGGAGCATGTTAAAGGATACCGCGGCGGTAGGCGGTGGCATCCCGCTATGCGCCGAGGCCTCTCGAGTGCGCCGGGGTAGCATGGGTGCGGGAGGGGAAGGCTCGGCGCAACTCAGCCGATAAGGGAGAACACGAATTTTGATACCGCAAGTACCTCCACAATGCCGCAGGATCCCGCAGGATCCCACGGCATCCCATGATCGGTGATTATACATTCCGTTCCACTAGCGACCAACTGTCGAAAACTTGTTTTTGTACGAGTCGTTCGTGTCGAAGGTTTCGTGATGGCTGACTGGGATTTAGTGTTAATATCAATTTTAGCTGAAGAAAAAGAACAGACACGTAGAAATCATTATAATAGAACAAAAATTTGGTGAATGCTCTATGGAAAGATAGAGAAAAAAAAGGGCGAATTCAATAATTTGTTTAATGATTTAAGATACAATGTGGAAAACTTTTATGAGTTTTATAGAATGGACTATGAAAAGTTTGAAGAACTGGTAACTCTGTTACGACCGTACATTGAAAAACAGAGAACCAATTATCGCGTCCCTATTAGTGTGAAACATCGATCATCTGTGTGTTTAAGGTAAGTAGCACTTCGGCGCATACTGGGAGATGTCGCGGCATGCCGCCGCGGTATCGTCGGCGCTCTTCAACGCCGCGGGGAGAGGATACCGCCGCGGCAGGCGGTGGCATCCCCCGGTATGCGTCGAAGTGCTCCCTGGTGCGCCGGCGCTGGCGGGCGCTCGCGGTATCGCGGGTGATTTTGCCTCGTAGGTGTGAGCTGCGCGGAGTAAATCCTCCTCCGCCGGTTTGCGCAGGCTTTAATGCGTTGCCAACCCTGAGGAATAAGTTGGATTGCCTCTATGCTAGTACTTTCACCGGAACGCAACAGTGCGAACACTGCTGCTTGGCGGTAGTTTAATGGATAAGATGGTGGTAGCTATCCGGACGGACCCTGCACAGAGTCCTACAACTAAATATAATTGCCCTTAACAGAACCTGCATTTTCATTCATATTCTTTATTACAGAATGACAAGGTCCGTTTCTTAAATGAATAGCTTTTGACCATGACTAGAAACATTGTTCATAAGGAATAATAATTGTTTATTTATATTTCGTTGTGACTCATGCTAAGAGTTAAGTTGGGCACACTGAGAGCATCGACAGAAAAGGCTATGATAAATCTATCTGTAACTCAGCCACATGTTAATTTAAAAAAAGTTAGCTACACAGAGATGATCGAAATCATATACTCTAGCTGGGTCATACATAGATTTAGGTTATCGTCTTTCCTGTGGATATACCGAAAGTTAACGTTTTTAAGGCCTAATTTTCTGGCTAAGCCCATTCCCGCAAAAACGCCGCCAGGACTGCTTTAGACCTATCATATAAAAACATAACTTATATGCACACAAGCTTTTATCTATTGACCACAGGTCAGACAACTTTTGATTTTAAGAGTGTGTATGACCCCCCTACTGTAAAAAAATGTTGAAAGGGTTTGAAGTCACCCTGTATAGGTATAAATAAATAGCTGTACCTGGGCCTCTATTCAGGTGCGTTAAAACGATATCGTGTTTGACACGTTTAAGAATCGTTTATGTCACAGTCGCCATTATTGTAAATGACATAAGAGTTATCAAAACGTTGACAATACGGAAACAGGTCAAAAACGATATCGTTATAACGCAGTTGAATAGAGGCCCTGATATTTGATTAAATAATTCTTAGGCACCCTAGGGGTCACTTAGAAACGGTTTTTTATAAAATCCAGATAGCGGGAAACTGTTACACGTACGAATTCCTTTAGTGGAGTAATAAGTGAAGTTTACTATAATAGGCTGCACAGGCCGTGGCATAGAAAACTACAGTTTTTGTAACCGGGAATTAAAAACCGATCAAGTGCGAGTCGGATTAGCGCACCGAGAGTTCCGTACTGCCTGACTCACACTTGGTCTTTATTCTTTACGGTTTGCACTATAATCACACCTAATATTATCGTATGTATCCTCTTTTACAATATTTAGATAATTTTGGGCTAGATATTGCTGGTGACATTACGGTACAGTCGGCTTTATAAGTAGCTGCACACTTTGGTACCTTGTCGCTTTAACGCCTTTGACAGTTTAGTGCAGCAGTTTATCCTTTTGAACGCCTTACGTCAAATACAAATGCATCACTCGCACGCCAAACATGTATTAAAAGTTATGCAAAATTTAACTAAATCCATACGAATTTTAAACTGTAACTGTGACCTATATAGTGGTCAGTGGCGTTGAAGGCATGACAGCTCATGACCACTTTAGTGATCGTTGGCGTTCAAAGGGTTAAACACAACGTTGATGTGACAAAGCACTAAAGTTTACGTCGTTTCAGAAATAAAAATAATGCATCAGTATCTAGGAAATATTTACTAACTTACTTTTAAAAATGCTATCCTGTGTAAATTTGGTTTTAGGTCCATAAAAAAGTCATAGAAAAATTAAGTAACGACACATAGTATTTCATGAAAGCTATAAACCACAGACGTGCGAAAGAGGCAGTTACTTATGGTAAGCGGAGCTCTCGCTCCACTCGTTTTATTAGCTCCTCGGAAGAAACTGTTTATTTGAATTAAATCGTCACTTTTGTGATAAAGAGTCTGCATTATTTTACTTCCAAGGGCTTTACGTTGATTACATTTTTTATTAAAATATGCTGAAACTACATTAGTTTTTTAATTAAACTTTATGTTTACTACGTGTTACATTTCTAACAAAAGGCATTTTTTTTAAACTCCACGGCGTGTTTTGATTATGTCCTCTGTACTGGGTGTTGCCTGTAATAGGAGGAATAAATTGAGGGATCGTTTCTACTGTATAAACGTAGCAACATATGTTCTACAACATTTACAAAATATGTAATTTATTATTTGGGACTTACTGTAATAATGTACTCCATCCAATAGTCTAGTTGACATCTACTGTCAGCCTACAAACTTCGTAGTTTTCGAAATACATTGCCGGCTTGGAAAATCTAAATTCATTCATATTTAGTAAACAACAAGTTATTTTCAAAAGTTGTAGAATGAATGTTGTTATGTACGTTTGTGGTGTGGAAACGATTCTTAATTTATTGCTCCTATTACAGGCAACACCCGGTATATGTATGTTACAGCAAGATAACTGAAAGTGTACCACTGACAGATAGTTTGCCTTCATTAAATTTTCAACTTTAATTTGATACAAATGAAGCAATTTTCAGAATACCGTTACCCACGTCTACCTATTTAGTAACAACCATTTAATTTGTATGAATTTAAAACTGAAAATTAAATGAAAGGCAATCCATCTGTCAGTGGTAAACTCAAAACAATTCTCCTGAGTACCATTTATATATTTTTGTTTTAATAAGTAGCCAGTGACACTCGCGACGTTAAGACACATCTAACGACACCTCGCTTGTTGAAATTGGCTCATCCATCCAGCCTCTACGAGAGGACAAAGAACCATACATATATACATACATACAAAGACAAAAAAACATTACCCTCGCGCTCCAGCAGTCATAGTCATAGTCATATTCATATTTATTAATAAAAAAAACATTCTTAATTGAATAGGGTCCTAATAGAAGGTTTGAATTATTTACACTTTAGGGTATATTGCAAAAATACTTTTAGCTGATCTTGATCCATGTTCTAAGTCCGACTAAAAAAGCTATAAAAGTTACATTAACTTTTCTTTAAATGGCCTTTTCTTCTATCCCACACTTTCATTACAAATTAATTACATTTTCATTAGCCCTTTTATCAAATACAATGAAGAAGCTTCTCTGAAATTTACTTATACTTAACCGATTGAAACCGCGCTTGGATAAGATTTCATTCATCATTCATTAAGGCGGTATAATAAAAAAACCACGGGCGCCCGCCGCGCGACATCAGGGCGTAAGCCTTAGTCTTGCGTAAGGTTGCCATATACAAAAATGATATGCAGTGAAAAAAGTCCTTTAAAACTGCTGAAAACGAAACGCAGCTAATTGGGATATCTGTAAAAACACTATAATTTTTTTACATTCATATTCGGAAGAATAGCCAATTTTAAGGAGCCAATTTCGTTCACATTTTTTTAATTATTTAAATTAGTTGCTTTGTTTTTTGTAAAATTACAGATGCTGCATATAAAAAAACGAGCCATGAGAAGTTTGTGAAGACAGTATTTTTATTTATTCCTTTGAATAGTTTTCGGTTTGAAATGTCCCATTTTTTATTTAAAATTTTCAAAAATTTAAGTGTTTTTCTATATAGATTAAAATGGTTTGGCTATGAAAATAACTAATAAAATAAAGCATAATGTATTAGAGTTATAATTCAATGTAATAATTTAAGACGCTAATTTATTGAATGGTTTTTTTATACCCTACCAATGCTCTACCATAATTATATTCTAATAATTAGTAAGAAAAATAAATTTAAAGTTTACTATCGTAGACCAGCTGTATGACGACCGAAGCCTGGTACATTCATCCGCAATTATAATTATCTATTGGCTTAAATCATCAGTGGCCCTGGAAAAAGTCTTTGTCAGAACGTTATCGTTATCGAAAATGTATAGGATTGACGTAAGCTGCCTTACGGTCGAGTCGAATGCTTATGACAATTACTTACATTTAGACAGTTTTCAAAAATCGCCTACGTTAGCGTTATTTATCGCGTCTAGGGCCCCTGATACGTCTAAAGGCATAAACGGTCGTCATAATACAATGCGACTACGCGATTAATGCAACTTCGCGCGAATTTTACTCGTACGAACGCGGGATCAAACATATTGAACCCGAATAAATGTCCCAAGCGCGTGTCAGATAATAATAATATTGCTGGTGACTGTACGTGTATCTAGACCAACTCAACCACGTATTATCAATTTAACATTCTATGAAAAAAGATTCAGTTTGCACGCCAATGCTGTTTCAATATTATAACTGTATAAACATTTGTATGGTTGCGTGTCAATGTATCTAGTCAAAGTCAAAATATTTATTGCATGTCACATTAACATTCCTGGGATAACTCGGAGCAAGTTCTAGGGATTTGATATCGATGTTAAATAATGTTTATGACAAAAGTAAACAGTCTTATAAAAGGTGAGGAAAATTCAATAATCAAAATGAATGAGAAATTGCCTTTTGAGTCATTATAACAATTTTAAGAATGCCCCGTTGACCACTGTGGACGTTGAGAGAACGTTTGCAGTTCAAAGTAGATATTTTAATCTCGACGGCAATCATTAATACTGACGAATATGGAAAAATATTGATTGTATAATTATTATGAAAATTATTAAAAAATAACCACATAAATACACGTTTTAATTTATTTATTTGTATTATTTCAAAATGAGGAGAAAATAAGTAATATTTATTTAAGAAGAAGAATATAATAAAGAATACTTTATTTGCAATAAACATTACCAGTGAAGTGTTAACATAAGTAGTTTTCGATTGGTACCTAGGTTTACATGTTTAACCATATTTGGTATGCAAAAATGACAGATTTGTCTCATAAATTCTCTTTATGTCGAATAACATTTAGATTTTGGCAGTAACATCGATATATTTTTTCGTCGATAAAATATTTTGCAACATCACTTTCGTATAGATGCCCCCAGTTATCCCAGGTATGCACATAAAACAAAACAACAAATGGAAAAAATACAGAGATATACGTGTGACGCCCTGTAAAGCCACAGCAACAAAGCGAGAGCACGACTGCACACACTTATTATTGCTTGTGAGTAAATTAATTAAATTTACCCATAAGCAATATACATGTCCAATGGCAGGAAAGTAATTGAAATAAATAATTTAATAAAAAAAACCTCGTTATAACAATATTGTAAGGGTTAGACTGTAAATGGCAGGAAGTCTAATTACAAAAAAACCGGCACGGACAGTTGGCCGCGTCGCGGAAATCACTCCATCTATCTGAGCCGGCTTGGGAGCGGAAATTAGAGCCTCCAGCCTCCGAGAATGGATTTCCGGAGACTCGAGTCAGGCCCGAGTTGGCCCGAGCGAGCCCGAGCGCCTGAGGTAGGGTTGCCATTCGTTTGGAGTTTTTATTGAGTGTTTTTTAAAATTTGGTGTCCAAAGACCCTAATGAGTCGCGGGATTTTCATGATCATCATCATTATCAGCCGGAAGACGTCCACTGCTGGACAAAGGGCTTCACCAAGGTTTTCCACAACAACATGCCATTTGCTGCTGTCATCCAGCGGTTTCCCGCGACCTTTATCAGATCGTCGCTGTACCTTGGGGAAGGCCTGCCGACACTTCGTCTCCCGGTTCGCGGTCGCCACTCTAGAACCTTTCCGCTCTAACGGGCGTCGGTTCTACGAGCAATGTGCCCCGCCCACTGCCACTTAAGATTTGCATTTCGATGAGCTATGTCAGTTACTTTAGTTCTCCTGCGGATTTCTTCATTCCTGATTCGATCTCGTAAGGAGACACCCAGCATAGCTCTTTCCATCGCCCTTTGGGTGACCTTGAGTCTTCTTATGAGGCCTATTGTAAGCGACCACGTCTCAGTTCCATACATATGTCATCACTGGCAACACACACTGATCAAAGACGCGCGATTTTAATAAAGAATAAATACTTTATTTTGTAAAACTGGGTACGTATTATGATATATGAATAAAAAAATTGATAACAGTCATAATACTGTTCACTTTTTTTTTCAAAAACCGTACAGAATTTTTAAAAAGAAACCTTACCTAACCTTATGGGTTCTAAACAATGGCCTTTTTTTGCTAGCTTATATGAGTGTCCAACTGCCGGTCAAAGGCCTCGTCCCTTGATCTCCACGAGTTCCTATTTGGTGCCCCTTCCGGCCAGGTGCTGAGGAATGCGTCCAAGTCGTCCTGCCATATCCGTCTCGGCCTGCCACGTTTACGTCACCCATTTTGCGGCACCCACTTGGTGGTAACGTTAGCCTATGGGCTAGCGGCCTTTTAAAATTCCAAAAAGTTTAATGCTCCAGAAATATTTCTCTCTTAATACCTATAGCCACGTAATCTAGGAATTTTTGCAAGTGTACTAGTACTTTTAGCCAAAATTAACTTTTGTAAAGTTCTGTGCGATATAGGCGAGGTACATGGTTAATTTTACTAATATTATAAATGTGAAATTAACTGTGTGTCTGTCTGTCTGTTTGTTCCGCTTTCACGGCTAAACCGCTGAACCGATTTCGATGGAATTTAGTATGGAGATAACGACGGTCCCGGGGAATGACATGGATAGTTTTTATCCCAGACAATTGGACAGTTCCCGAGGTAATAGCGATAAACGACTTTTACGCGGACGGAGTCGCGGGTAACACTAAATCCCGCGCACACTAAAAACATGCCGAATGTTCTACGCACTTTTTAGGGTTCCGTAGTCAAACTAGGAACCCTTATAGTTTCGCCATGTCCGTCCGTCCGCAGCCTAGCGCAGAGACTATTAGTACTAGAAAGCTGTAATTTGGCATGAATAAGCATATTAGTCACCCCATCAAAGTGGTAACACTAAAATGTAAAAAAAATAGATATTAGGGTACCTCCCCTACACGTAACGTGGGGATGTATTTTTTTCCCTCGTCTACCCTTTAGTGTTGGGTGTCGTTGGATAGGTCTTTTAGAAACATTACGGGTTTGTGAAAACAGTTTTTCGATTAAGTAATCCGTTTATGAAATATTAAGCTTTAAAGCGCTAGTTTTTGTTAGATTCAAGTGTCCCCCCGTTCCCCCTACAGCCAAATCTACAAGTGCTAAAAATCTGAAAAAAAACCTAAATGAAAGAAAATATAACGAATTTTAAAGAAAAGCCATCACGACTAAGAAGACATCATTGGTTCTTGAGATACAGGTGATTAAAGTGTTTATACCTACTAAAATCATCTAAGACGGCACCAATTGACTTTAAATAGAAGATTAGTAATTACTTGTTGATTTTTATGATTGTAGTACTTAACGGCTTCGGAACCCTACACGGAGCATGGTCCGACATGCTCTTGCCCGGTTTTTTATGTTTGTAGTACTTAACGGCTTCGGAACCCTACACTGAGCATGGTCCGGCATGCTCTTACCCGGTTTTTTATGTTTGTAGTACTTAACGGCTTCGGAACCCTACACTGAGCATGGTCCGACATGCTCTTGCCCGGTTTTTTTATGTTTGTAGTACTTAACGGCTTCGGAACCCTACACGGAGCATGGTCCGACATGCTCTTGCCCGGTTTTATGTTTGTAGTACTTAACGGCTTCGGAACCCTACACTGAGCATGGCCCGACATGCTCTTGCCCGGTTTTATGATTGTAGTACTTAACGGCTTCGGAATCCTACACTGAGCATGGTCCGACATGCTCTTGCCCGGTTTTTATGTTTGTAGAACTTAACGGCTTCGGAACCCTACACTGAGCATGGTCCGACATGCTCTTGCCCGGTTTTTTAAATACGGCAACCCTACCCTAGGTGGCGGCCGTTAAACTTTTATTGTGTACGGGGCGAGTGTGGCCAATTGTTGCTACAGATTGCTCGTAACGGTCAATTTGAGACTGAAGCTCGCTGGAGGCTCTTTACTTGTAGTAGTTCCGAGCGATCCGGTTCCACTTGCATTGGGTCATTGTTTTTGTTTCTATTGCGCTTTAAGGAAGTTTAATGACTATCCTGCAACTAAAGACGGGTGTTACGTTTTGCTATGAAAATATTGAGAGTGACCCGCATAATGCTCTTTTAGGAGGAGGCTTTACAGACAATGAAAATATCCTTTTGTAAATCTTACTTAGTGCAATACAATGGAATACAAGCCGTCAAGCATTAGTGTGCGTATTGTTGTGTTCCAGTGTAGGAATAAGACAACCGGTGAAATTACTAGCATAGTGGCATTTTCGTCAAAACAATCGAACTGTGTTCCTACACCCTAGCATGCAATAAGTTTACTACTATGAAAGGTTTACAGAAAAGAAAGAAAGAAATGGTTTATTCGGTGTTAAAACAACAACAAAACATAAGAAAAAAAGGTAATACAAACTTAGAGTAGGTACTTAATGTAAAAGTATCACCGAAGTGGTTGCCACTCAGCAAGGTGTCCAGGCTTACTAGCCTTCCCGCTGATTTTCAGGGCCACCCAGTTGAAAAGAGAGGAGAGCGCTGCCAGTCCGTCTCACTACTATTTATTTAAAGTAACGCTATGCTAAAACTAAAATTATTGACAAAAAACATTTCTAACTTAAAATTATTGTGTGTATGTATCTATGTAAGATTATATTATTTTTAAAAAGTAATACTAATATGTACGACAAAATCAAGCAAATTTTATAAGCACAGGACGTTTGCTAAGTGTTAGCCAGTTGGATATTTAGTAGGTACTGTTTCATTTTATATTTTAATGTTGTAACGCTTTTTAGTTCTAATAACTATAATCTTATTGCATTAACACTACCTACACCAACTGGGACTATCGTATCGTCAATAATATTCGACCCAAAGATAAACACGTTCTATTCTACTGTATCTAAGTTATCGTATTGTTTTGAACTCGGCCGACTAAGGCGACCGGTAAACGTATTTCCATACCAGCAAGCAAGTTCGACATTATCGATATCACCATCACGGATATATTAAATATGTCTTTAATTAGTGCGACGTGTTATTTTAACTTGCAATTTATCCGTGTGGTTGCCGGGTTAGAATAGTGCCACTCCATGTCTTCCCGTGGATGTCGTAAGAGGCGACTAAGGGAATTTAGGGTTTGAAGTACTGTTAGGCGATGGGCTTGCAACCTGTCACTAATACACTGATAAACATCTTAGCCTAAATTGTGCAAAATCTGTTTGAGTTATTGGTATTTTTGTAGCTCTGTCTACCCCACTCTGAGAATGAAGGCGTGATGTTATACATATATGTATGTAAAAACTATATCTGAAATATCCATCACAAAATTAGCACCAAAAAACGTTGCCCTTCCCGTTGCCTTTATGTAGTTCGATGTTTTTTATGTTTCATATCAAATAAAAACAATTACCGTGTGAGCTCTATTGATACAAATATCGCTCTTATTAACATCCGGAACATGAAAACTTGTGCACTACGGCATCATCAAAATGATGTAACGGTTCGTCCGTTGTGCAGGTAATTTGACCGAATACTCTGAACCATGTGTTAGGGTTCCGTTACCATAAGCAATTATATACAGTAAAACATCAATTAAGTAGACACGGGATTACGGAGCGGTCACACCGGAGCTTAACGGTGCGCCAATACGGTCCGTCAAAATTTACGCCATGTTGTCAGTATGACCCATTATTTTGTTTACGCAACGTCACCGTATTTTACGCATCAGTGTGGACGCTCCCTTATTTCTGTTTCTTTCTAACTTCTCTTCTTTGTAAGGTTGTCTGGAAAACATCGCTATTTAGCGATAAGGCCACCTGTTGACTCACTTTGTAACATTTCCTTTGCATTTATTTCAGTCCCGCGGGGTAGGACATAGGAAAGAAAGAAATGTAGTTTATTTGACACACATTTGGACACATTTATTAAAGGTTAAAAGGTAAATAATAATCAAATGCCAATGCCAAATTGTGTCAAATAGGGAGCCACTCCAAATTATGCCACGGCTAACCAC
Source organism: Acleris holmiana (assembly GCA_949316455.1). Lineage (NCBI taxonomy): Eukaryota > Metazoa > Arthropoda > Insecta > Lepidoptera > Tortricidae > Acleris > Acleris holmiana. Next base: position 18,265,595 of record OX438775.1, read on the forward strand.
GCCACTGGCTTTCAGTGGTCCCTACTTGAATAGTGTCTCATATTTTTACAGTTAATTGGGCATTACAACAAAGGAAAATAAATAAATAAATGGAGACTTAAACTTAGATTGGGTACTTTTTAACCCCCGATGCAAAAGGTGGGGTGTTATTATTTTGACGTGTATATGTGTGTGTCTGTGGCACCGTAGCTCTTATATGGATGAACTAATTTGAATGCGGTTTTTTTTAATGGAAACCAGGTTTTCTAGTGGTGGTTCGTAGACATGTTTTATAAAAATCGGTTCAGCTGTTTTTGAGTTATTGAGCTTTTTTTGTTAAAAGTCCCCAAAATAACGGCGACACCTACTTTCAGAGCTGATATCTCTTAAACGGCTCAACCAATTTTCATGAAATTTCTCTTAGAACCATTGTGATTAATGTAGCTTTATTTAAAAAACCTGCGTCCAAATCTGTTTATCCGTTAGGGAGTTACGAGACCACAAACAGACACTTAGATGGAAAAGTTTAAAAAGCGTGAAATTAAAAATCGGGAGTTTTTTAAATTCCTAATAAAAAAAAAAATATCCAGCAAAATTGGACTGTTCCTCAGGAAATAGCGATAAAAGACTTGCGCAGACGGAGTCGCGGGCAACTAGTATCATATTCTAATTTTAACATAGTAAGATATCCCGATACATTGTTTGTGGTACAGAACCCTTAAATCATTCGCGTACAACTCGCACGTGGCCGGTTTTTATACATTGTTAGGGAAACTGGAGGCCGAGGCAAACAAATTACGGAGTCTCCCAGCGTGCGCTGAAAAATCTCCTCGAATTTATCTACTCTCATCCCCTGCATTAAAATCTGCGCCAACCAAATTGTTATTATTTGCGTCTGGCAACATTGCAGCTCGCTCATTCGATATACGATGTTTGTATTTTACGGTAAAAAGCAAAGAAGGGGTGATACTACTTGTATCACTATCCCCATTGCGTTTATATAACCGCTACTATTCGCGACCAATAAAACGCTCGGATATTATGACCTCTTTATTGTTTTGATATTATTTTACACCCGACGTTTAAAAAAAACCGCTCAAAATGGGAATAATGAGACATTTTGTAGGAGAACATACATACATACATACATAACATCACGCCTTAATTCCCAGAATGGGGTAGGCAGAGCAACAGAATACCAACAACATCTAAAAAGACTTGTTGATAATTCTGTAACCACATTTTGCAGAAGTAGGCTAAGATGTTTACCAGTGTATTAGTGACAGGTTGCAAGCCCATCGCCTAACAGTACTACAAGCCCTTATTCCCTTAGTCGCTTCTTACGACATCCACGGGAAGACATGGAGTGGCACTATTCTAACCCGGTAACCACACGGGACCATAGGAGAGAGACTGTAGGAGAACATAAGTCTCGCTATTACCATTCGGCGTTTCGTATGGGAATAGTGAGACTGATTTGAAAAAAAAGTGCAGTCTCAGTATTACCACTGCAATGGGAAATGGGAATAGTGAGATCTACCCGCAAAGAAGCTCACGAGTCACCTAAGGGTAAATCTGAAACCAATCAAATCAAACATTATAATCATTAATTTTGTGTCAACTAGCCTCTACACATGTTATAATATGTAGTTAATGAAAGTTTAAGTATGAATAACTGTTCATCGCGACTCAGTCTGCGTAAAAGTTGTTATTCGTTATTCCCACAGGAACGGTCAAAAATTTGGGGATATAAAGTACCGTAACATGTCTTTAGCCGGGTCCCAAACTATCTCCATAAATTTCATCTAAATCAATTCAGTGGTTTATCCGTGAAGGCGTACCAAACAGAAGGACAGACAGAGTTACTTTCACATTTGATGGCGCGTTTGATGGATACCTTCTTTAAAGAAAGTGAAAGTAGTTATTTAAGTCACACAAATACCTAGTGTTAAGTGTTTAGTGTAAGATGAGGGCAGTGCTTGACACCGATCATTGTAAGTAATAATTAAGATTAATGTCCCATCTATTGGGATGGTGGGAGGCACTGGGTCACTTATGAGAGTAAGTACGAGTCACACTCACTTTTGAAATATCATTAGTGTTTTATATTTAAATGAGAAAAAAAAAGTTAAAAAAGAGTGCTGTCTTCGCCAACAAACTGCTTTGCAGTTTGGCGAAGCTATTGCAAATGTTAAATTTGTATCTTTTAGCATAAAAAAATAATGTGTCTATTTATGCAGGTATTTAAATGTAATCTTTAATTTAAACACACACACATTTTTTTTTGTTTGAAATTTTGTGCACTTTCTCACTCGATGTACGAGCTTTCACGTTTCTCAATCTCTCAAGAGTTGCCTGGAAGAGATTCCTTAAAGTGATAAGTTCGCCTTTATACTTGTGTTTGTATGGCTTCGGTTTTGCTTTCAAACAATATTGTGTTTACGTTAATAGACTACAATCTGAAGATTGCAATCTTAATCTCATTTGCAATGCGTTGTCAAGTCTGAGGATTGAGATGGAATGCCTCTATGCTAGTAATTCACCGGGTTATATCCCCACTCCGGAACACAATGCGAATGATGCTTGTTAGGTTCAAGGATAAGATGGTGGTAGCGATCCGGAAGGACACTGCACAGGGTCCTCCACCACTAAAATTGGAAGCTTTCGAAGCAATTGTTTTTTAAAGCAAATGTTATACTTTAAAACTTGTCGCCTTGCCTAGGTACGAGATACTTTCTAAAAGGAGACCTAGCTTAAGGGTATATATGTAAAATCACAATTGTCACATAAAAAATCTGTTCATTTAGTCCCGCCGTTTCTAAAATACCCGATTTGACAGCTGTCAACTAGATATATGCAGTTACTCTGTTTTTTTGCTCTCTTAATTAGGGACAACAAACAGCACACATATTAATTACAAAGTAACTTAAAGTAATTTTTTTAAATGAAGTTATTGTGCAACCAACGAATAAATTGCGTATCCACAATACTAAACTTAAATACAATTCCAAAAAGTTAGCACTAAAAGTAGAAAAATGTACATGAAATTCAATTCATGTGTAGGTAGGTAATTTAACAATGCCAAAAAAACTGTTGGGTGCTATCAAAACTATTTTTTATTTCTATTTGAGGTTATAATTTGTATTGCATTGACAGCTGTCAAATCGAACCTCTTAGAACAGCGCGTCTATAAATGCGAGTCAGTGGGTTTTTTAATCTGTGGATATGACATGTATATTATAAAACATGGTGTTTCTCAATTACTTACTATACCGCTAAAGTGACGTCAGATATAAGGCTCAGGTATTCTATTGGCTCTAATATATGCCGCGATATACATATATTCATCGCTGGCGCTCCAAGCCGCGATTCCTTTTATTACAGCCGTAAATGTGTTTATTCCCGTCTTTCGAATATCGCCCTTTTTCATTTAAGCCTCCTTTATGACGTGTTTATTGCTTATTTTCAAAGCGATTCTCGTATACATTCATGAATTAAGACGAGATCACAAGTCGTTTTATAAAGGAGCTTCCATTTACACTGGATTTTTTCGAGGAATTTGACTTCAAAGTCTGCTTTTAGCTTTTTTATACGTATAAAATGGGTTTTTTATAATTTAAAGCCAGTGGTCCTTGTTGCTTCAGCTTATTTGAACAATTTACTTTTACTAGTAACTACGGACCATATAGCTTAAAACTCGCTTGTTCTACAGTCGACAACAGCCGTTTTGGAGCCCTACGGAACCTTATTAATATGCCTACGCTGTCTGTCCGTCCGTACGTCCTACGACGTATTTTTATTTTTGATGTGTTAGAAAATCGGCAAAACATTCAAGAGTCCAATTTGATATGATAATAGTACAGACGCTGAAGAAGAATAACTAAGAATAATAATGGTCAAGGGTGAGTTGGGCACGCGTTGATCTGATTCAAAATCGAATTCAAATTAGAATATTATAATACGGCGGTACGGAACCCTTGGTGCGCGAATCCGGCTTCCACTTGAGTCATATAGAGGGCCGAAACGTAGTTGAGGCCCTCTAGTGTACAAGTCTAAAAATTGCACTTTCTGCCTAGACAGACATAGTGCTTGTCTCAACTACTTCGAGGATATAAAACAATTGTTTTTTATTAAATACTAGCGACCCGCCCTCGATTCGCTCTTGATGAAAGTATTATACATATAAACCTTCCTCTTCAATCACTCTATCTATTAAAAAAAACCGCATCAAAATCCGTTGCGTAGTTTTAAAGATTTAAGCATACATAGGGATATAGGGACAGAAAAAGCGACTTTGTTTTATACTATGTAGTGATGATGACACAGGCCAAAATTATTTTAATTTTGTATGAACATGGTTTATCATAAAAGTGATGTTTTCTGACGACAAACCAGACCAAAAATGTTTATCTATATTTCCAAGCAGTGTTGACAAAATGTTATTTAATCGTTTGAGAGCTCACAGAACGTTATAGTGAATCAACGCTCTCACCGCACTATTTTTAAAAAGATCTTGCCACAGATGATGCAGCTGCTTTCTTATAAAGGCTTATAAATAAGGTTTTATGTTGCGTTGTTGGGAACGGCATTAGGCAAGCAATGTCGCTTTTATTGGCCGCACGTGCGCGCGAGTGCCTCTGACGACGGATTCATGCGGAAAAATACTTTATTCCTTTGGAAAAAGACTTATCAATTACGAAACTCTCATTACAATGTGCTACAGCATTTTTAGAAGCATTTATTTAACATTACATAGGTATTTGTTTCTTTGTAAGCATGAACTTCCTGCTGAGAATTTCCCAATGCGCCAGAGTTGGGTGCTTTTGAAAAAGGGTGTCTTTAAATTTATTGGAGACTGGCAATGCATTCTGCCCGAGCCAATTAGCAGCATCTCAAATAAAACTCCTGTAGCAATCACAACCCTATCCAAAACACAATCACACACAATAACAATCTTAACCTGAGAGAGAGGATTTAATCTAATTTGACAGAATTTAGTGTTTAAAAGGCATATATATTAAATCCACGAATATTTATAAGAAACAATAAAATATTATTATTTTAATTTCTATTTATAATTTCCTAAAAGTTGGTATCCAAAGGTTATATCGAAGAGATCGCTCATTCGCGATAAGACTGCATGTTGTTTATTTCTACTCGTAATCATATTTAAAAAGATGTATTCTGTATTTATCGAAATACATTATGTATATCGGAAGTCGAAAAAAATCGCTAAAATTCATATTTAACCATTAGTTGTAGCGTACTCAAATCAAAAAGTATTACTTCAAAGCTCAAAAATAAATACGCTAATCACACAAAACAAAATCCCTAACTGGGATTTGAACCCCGAACTACCATTTTATACGCAGGGTTACTACTAGCTAGGCTTGCCACGACATCAAACACAGAATCATTAACCCTGGATTCCTATATTCAAAACGTCTCGTTAAACTGTGGCGTCTCGTTAAAATGTGGCGTCTCGTTAAAATGTGACGTCTCGTTAAAATGTGACGTCTCGTTAAAATGTGACGTCTCGTTAAAATTTGACATTTGTTACGTACAAAATGTGTCAAATTTTAACGAGACGTTTTGAATATAGGAACCCGGAGTTAATCTCACGTTAAACAATAATCGATAGATTTGGAAAATTAAGGGCCGCAGTCCAATCCATTAGTTAATTAACATCGTGCTGCCAGCCTTGCACCCGGCAATCAGTTGATTCAAGTCAATTATGCTCATATCACTGTTGTATAATGTGTGGAGTGCATTTTGTGTTAAAATGACATACATATGGATATATAAAATAAATAAATATCAGGGGACAATGTCACACGAATTGACCTAGTCCCAAACTAAGCTCTAGGCTTGTACTATGAGTACTAGACAACGATAAACATACTTATATAGACAAATATATACTTAAATACATAGAAAACATCCAAGACTCAGGAACAAATATTCGCGCTCATCACACAAATATCTGCCCTTACCGGGATTTGAACCCAGGACCGCTGAGTTCGGAGGCAGGGTCACTCCCAACTAGGCCACCGTGTCGTATTATTAATTTATTTTACATTTGCACGCAAGTGATTTTCACCAGATGTAAGGTCATAGGAATTTAAAGGTAAATAGGTAAGCCTAGATGATCTCCAGGTTAAATTATGTTAATAATGTCAGATTAATATGTGTATAAGAACTGTCATTTATATCAATTTATTCTTCGGAAAAAAAATAGTATCACATCAGTTTCCATACCATTATTATCTCAAAATCATAGCATGACAGTGAGTAGGAAAGGCTATTTCAAGCAAAAATAACCTATATTTAAAAACTTTATTCCCAATGTCTATGGGAGCCGATTTTCAGCCCTCTATGGGCAGCTAGTTTTTTAGATAGGGTCACTACCAACTAGGCTAACGCGTCGAAATAACGACGACACACGGTGGTTAAAACTGATCGGTTTCAGAAAGTAAAGCCTAGACGTTGTCGAACAAATGGCTCTTAAATTTCAGACACTCTTTAATGAGCAACTGATCATATCTATACAAATATGTAAGCTTTAGTAAACATCAAAGTTAGTCTGAAAATAAAAATCCAGGAACCCATTATGCTACCAGACATTTCTTCCCGCGCAAATGTCAAATACGGCCATGTTTACTCATGTTTAGTACTGGATGTAACTACTTGACCGAAGCACTCGCCCATAAGTCAGCATTGCTGTGATAATATTATAATACTATCGCATTATTTGTCTTAGTCTTGTTCAGCCGGTTAATAAGTGTCGGTCGGTCGTCGAGTTAAAAAGCGACTAGATTATAAGAGGCAAATCAAATCAAATAATTTATTGCTTTTTTTGTTTTTCTATTTTATTTAAGTGAGTGCAAAAGGAATAGCATAAAATTACATTAAATTTGATGCTATACTGATCTGTCACAGTCTGCTAGTACCTAACATGCAATCCATTTCATGCATTTAGTGGTGATAGGACCTTGTGTAGGGACCGTCCGGATCGCTACCACCATCTTATCCATTAACCACTCGCCAAGCAACAGTGTTCGCATTGTTGTGCTCCGGTGTGGGGATAGTGGTAGTGGTCTTCGGTAGTATAGTGGTAAGTATCCCCGCCTGTCACGCGGGAGACCGGGGTTCGATTCCCCGCCGGAGAGCCATTTCTAGCGGTATAGTAGAAGTATCCTGTCCCGTCTCGATATTGAAGATATTAAATTAGACACTTTTTAAGAAATGAAGATGTTTAATATGATTAAAAATTTTAAAAATACAGAAAAATAAGCAGGAGGGCACCGACACGAGATCTCGTGTCTGGTGCCTATCGAAATTATTTGCCAACTCACTAATGGATCGGAAATTACAAAAATAATCAATAATTTTGAATTTGGAAAGATTTAGATGGTAAAGAAAAAGTGGCCAGGAACGTAAAAAAAGGAGGTTTGTAACAACCTCGTTACAAGACAACCGGTGAAATTACTAGCATAGAGGCATTCTATCTTAGTCCTCAGGGTTGGCAACGCATTTGAGGTCTTAGGATTATAGTCTTGAGAATTCCAATGTCTATGGGTCTCGGATTCCACTTATCATCAGGTGGCCTGAGTGCTCGTGTGCCTTCTCCTTAACTTTAAAAAATAAAAAAAACACCTACTAATATTATAAACGCGAGAGTTTGTAAGTATGGATGTTTGTTACTCTTTCACGCAAAAACTACTCTACGGATTTTGGTGACATTTGTAACGCAAATAGCTTATACCTTGGATTAACACATAGGGTACCTTTCATATCGCTATTCTCTCGGGAACTGATTTATTCGCGTACAAAGTCGCGGGCGGAAACTAGTATAAAATAATTCTGCAACGGTCTAAACACACAACTTCCGCTTCCTCTACACTCAAGTAATATGCGTCAGTTTTGGGTACTTTTGATTTGGCCCTTAATCAGTACATCGTACATCTGATCACCGTATGTGCGTCTAGGGCGTCCCCACCGACATCTCCTCACTCTCGTTTGTCATACCTCTTTCGTAACTCTTCCTTCATTTATCTTTTCTAATTGACCAAAGTTTTTAACATACCCCTTCCCATCTTTATCACTACATCTTCTTGTAATGTACATCGTTCTCGGATCGGGCTATTTATTAATCTATCATTCTAGCTTCACACATACTTCTCAGAGCTATAACTTTCATGTTGCACCTACTCTTTTGAGACTTGGAATCTCTCCAATACGTTGATGATGATGTATATATGGGACGGACAATCCAGTTAGGTAGATCCAATGTAGAAAATAAAGGAAAAATAATAATTTTCGGAACAAGCTTTTGTTGCTGTGTTTTTTTTGGCGAAGTAATTTACTGCTTTTCAAGACCAACCTCACAAGAACAAACACGGTGGGTCCATTTTAAGAATAGCAAAGATCCTGTCACCACCTTCCGACTCCATCATCAGACCAGCTCGACGATGCCATAACATTATTGTATTTTCATCGAAGTGATTAAAATTTTCCCCCGTGTGGTTGCCGGGTTAGAATAGTAACACTCCATGTCTTTCCGTGGATGTCATAAGAGGCGACTAAGGGAATAAGGGCTTGTAGTACTGTTAGGCGATGGGCTTGCAACCTGTCAATAATAGTACACTGGAAAACATCTCAGCCTGTTTGTGCAAAATGTGGTTACAGAATTACCAACAAATCTTTTTAGAGTTCTTGGTACTTCTGTAGCTCTGCCTACCCCACTCTGGGAATGAAGGCGTGATGTTATGTATGTATGTATGATTAAAATTTTCCTTGCCAGATTTTGACCCGAACATACATATATTACTAATATTGCAAGTTAATTAAAGCTTTTAAAAAGGGCATTACACCAATCACACTTATTAATTATAACATTAAGATAGAAAGAAATTCATAAAATGACTTATTAAATAAAATCAATAAACACATGCAATAAAAAATCTTGACTAAAGCAATAATAAAATAAAAGTTGGTCAGTACTTATAAGGATAAATGGTAAATCAATAATAAATGTGTATAAGTAAAAAATTAAAACGTTGTACAAGTAGTAAAAAGTAATAATAATAATAAAAAAAAAAACAATCATTCATCGACCTCACAGAACCGTAAGCACTCCAACAAAATTTTGCTCCATTTATCCGCAAAGATGTCACGACTCGGGTGTTCTAGGAGAAATCTATTAAAGGTGTTGAGGGTGCGAGGCAGCGGAGAGTTGAAGCGAGCAACAGTTCGACTCAAGGTTACGGAAAAAAGCTTGTGACCTCTGTTACGAAGGTAGTTATTTGGGACGAAAAGACGAAGTAGGTCGTCATGTAAATTGGGAGCGTCTATGATGCCACGACGGATTTACATATTGGTCATATGTATTGTCGAATCTAAGTCGGCTAGGCATCGTTCGGCAAGCTAAAAACTAATAAACTTGATATAACTACTATCAAATCTTACAACTAACACGATCAACATCTTCCAGTATTTAATTATCAATTATATTATTTTCCTATACAACGTAGACGCAAAGTTACAAATCGTCTGTTACTGGCTGTTTAGCAACTAATGCTTAACACTTACCTCGTGTAAACCATTTTCCAAGGCGTATTCACGCAGTTTGGAGCCAAACCGGCTCAAATTAACCTAATGAGTGGAGCGGAGCAGGCAGAGGGTTAAAAAAGAGTACAGATACAGATACAGATACAGATACAGATCTTTATTGGTAAAAGTACATTTTACAAGTCATAATTGGCAATTACAATTAACTTAAATTAAATTAGGTACACAAGTAACACATTAGGGTGCCAGATCCATCTGAGTGTGCAAAAACTCGTCAATTGAGTAACATGCCTGTTCCATAAGCAATGATTTAAGCTTGCTCTTAAATATACTATTGCTGGTTGAGTTTTTTATATTAGTCGGGAGCACGTTGTATAGGGTGGGCCCCATGATGCTGAGTGACCTACGCGACTTAGCCAGCCGGCGGCTCGGAATGATCAGCAGAGGTCGCCTTTTGGACGAACTCAGGAGGAGTGAGAGAGGTGTGAGGAGAGTGAGGAGGCTATTCATCGTGAGATACCAACCGTTAACCTACTACAAGTCGTATCTTTCTTTGACGTTGTTGCCACTGGCAACACTATACCGACGTAACGTCAGCTGCGCGTGAGATGGTGGGGGTTCCGGCCGCCATCTTGCTAACTTCATCCGGACGAAAAACACGTCTCTCTTACTTAGATAAAAAATGTAAGCTACATTTTGTTTAAATTAAACATATTTTAAGTTCGGAACGTTTTCCTCACAATAACCCACTTGCTCCGAACATTTGGTGACCCCGACGTGATACCAATCCCCCACCATCTCACGCGCAGCTGACGTTACGTCGGTATAGTGTTGCCAGTGGCAACAGACGTTCAGTTAAAAAGTATACTCTAAGTCGAATTGATAAAGTTTAAATTTGCTGTATTGAATTGACGGAGGTAAGAATAAGGTAAAATAAGTAAGGTATTTAGTTCTATTATTAGTGTCCGCGATTTTTAATAATACCTCAAGTAATTATACAGGTATTTTTATATTTTTATGAGCAACGAAAAATTTACTTTAGCCTAATATTAGATTGGGTGAAATTTCAATATTTATAAATTGTCAGCTCGGACTTTTGTTGACTAAAATAGAATACTGAATGTGAGGCTATATTTAAGAACTATATTAAAGTAACAAGACGTGTACAAAAAATAAAGTTCAATTATGGGAGTGGGCCGCTTATGTCTGCCACAAAGGAGAAGTGGGCTACGTAGTGTAGCCACTAATCGACGACAGGATTTTTTTGAAAAGTTGTTTAGATGTCTAGTAGTTTAGGTAAAGGTTTGAATCAAAAGCATAAAATAAACTTTTTATTATTATGTGGCGACCTAGCGACATCTAGTAACAACTTGTAACAAAACAACTCGACAGCGCCACCAGCGTCAGACAGCGCAACTAAATCTGTCAGTGCGCTACATCGCGCTAACGAAGTTTCTTCAGTCGTTTGACTTATATACCACTTCCAACTTTTTCCAAATGGACTTCGGTCCCCAGGCATAACACCCGCCTGGAGAGAGATCCTCCTCTCTACCTACAATTATTTACTGAGAAAAAAAAGAACACTATCAGTGTTATAAGTGTTTTCCCGCTTTGGGCAAGTGTCTTGTTTGTAACCACGTTTTGTTTTTTTAAGTCTGGCATAAGCTGTGACGTAAAAGAAAGTACAAAATTAAAAAATGAATTAAAAAAAAACCCGACTGTAAAAAAGAGTGAAACAAGTTTAGAGCTTTGTAATGCTTTAGACTACATACGAGTATTTACCAAAATATGGTATTCGCTATCTGATAAAGAATATAACCTCTCCTAGTGTTCGTATGAGCACGTAGAGTCCAAATTTAGGAAAATTCAACACATTGGCAGCAGGCATCACCTCCGAGTGGAACTCAATCCATTATGACCGTCATCCTGTCTACTAGCAAGCTATTAAAAATATTGTTTGTAGTCGAAGGCTAGAAATTATTATAGCAATGCGCAATGTTTGGCCTTTAACACGAACAATCGGGGACAACTTTAACTATAGTGCCCATTTCATAGGATGAGTGTTTTACAGAAACTTATTTCATAGAATGTTATTTATTACTCATAGAAAGCTTATTTCTGCTGAAACCTTAATGTTTTCAGATTATGTTTAGCACAAGTTACGTAAATTAGGTTAAGATAGACCCGTGACCACCAAAAAATAACCTGAAAACAGTAAGGTTACAGCAGAATTAGCTTTCTATGAAATGAAAATTCTGCGAAGTGATACATTCTATTTATGAAATGAGTTTCTGTAAACAGTGTACAGTCAAGGTTATAAATATGTATACACTTTAGTACCTTGTCTATTTAACGTCATGTTTAAACTGCCATATGAAATTGTCACAGCAATTAAAGTGACAAGGCACTAAAGTGTATACATATTTATGACCTTGACTGTACAACCTAAATAGCTACTATGCCTAAAATTAATGTGTTTTATGTCACATAACTAATGAAACATTTTCAGCGAATACTGCGAGTAATTATGAATATTAATTACAAAACCTCATTAAAGGTAATAATTAATATAATTGCGAATAGTCTATAAAGAGGCTTAAATACTCTTCAAACGGCCCCAAAATTCCTTTGCCCTACTAAAAGTAAAGTTAAAAGTTACGCGAGCTCTGTCCCTGTCTCTCGATAGCGTATCAACTGTAGAGTAAAAAGGATAGAGGCACCGAAGTCAAATCGGAGCAATTCTCCGGGGTAAGCTAGTAATTCTTGAGTCTAATTTCCAGGAGTTTAGAAAGTTAATTAAACAGAACTGCTGTAAGACACGAGGGTAATCGACCTATCCTCTGTGGAGCTTGAAGTTCCAATGACGCGATGTGATGTCAAATTTGTTAGAAATTTTGAATGGTTGGCACTGAAAACGACGGAGGAATACTACTAATACAATGTCAGAGGCTCTTTGTGAGGAGTTATGATACGCCTTTGATTCGCTGAAAACCAGCGTCACTGAAGGTAACGACATTCAAAGGCATAAAACTGAGCCGAGACCATTTTGGCCATAATTAAAAAAAACTAAGAAATTATCTTTCATTTCATTCTGTATTGAAGATGTTAAACTTTAAACTAATGTATAGAACCGCACTTGTTACAGTCATTCAGGTTTTTTTTTTAGTAGCTTGACACAAACAACTTTCCGGGTTATACAGTTTTTACTTGTTATAATATACGAGTATAACGCGGCTAATCAAATTGCAAAATAATCAATTTCCTTGACTATACGCAGCAATGTGAAAGTTACAAAACATACTAAAAAAATTAAAAATGATTAAAAAATATATATTGAGTTTCTTCTTAAAAGCATTGGAGAGCACTGAAAATGTTTAATTACACACTAAAATTAAGAAAATTCTGCTAATTTACCGCGACTTTCAAATAGGTAACTTTAACACACACTATTTTCTTGTTAAAAATTTGTAACGGCAGTATCGATTGTCCTGACCTGCTCAGTAGCCTTTCATTCATCATTCCAAATAGGCAAAAAAGACATTCCCCCCTATCTCTGTTCCCCTTGCATCTTCTAACTACCGGCAAAATAGTTTTCTTATTCGTGCGAGTAGAAATATAAACGGACTGTCAAGGAAGGTTGACATTGATGTGTTTAACATCAATACCCAAACTATGAGACGTACCTTAACAAATAGTTACTTTGAGTGAGCATGCCCCTCTTATTTTGTGCCTTTTCTCCGTTATTATATCTTAATTAATTGTATTTAGTTATTATGCGACTTCATGCGATGTAGAACAACTACTGCTACTGCTGCTGCTTGATATTGGTGAGAACCTGTAATTGGCTTTCTGAATTTATGCAAGTTTCTAATATATTTGTGTTAGCTGTTGGTTTTCCTTAAATAAATAAATAAATAAATAAATAAATAAACAATTTAAAAAGTTTCTCGTCGGTACAGTAGTGCTACAAACACACTTATACGAGATTTTTTTATAATGTTTGATTCTGTTAATTTCAGCACACATCCCAGCTGCTGGTTTAAGGCCTCCAGATTGTCACGCCTTTTGTATGCAACTAATAGTTTTACCACAGGATGTCTAAAGACTACCGAAACAGAGTTACCGAAACCTAAAACTTTAATTTCAGAGTTTTAGTATGGATGTACTCGTAGCTTGAATCACAAGAAATGGGGGAAAGCGATAAACTACTTATACGCGGATGTACTCGTGCGAAATAATAGTCTTAATCGCACATTATATGACACATACATACATAACATTACGCCTTCATTCCCAGAATGGGGTAGGCAGACCTACAGAAATACCAACAACTCTAAAAATACTAGTTGAAAATTCTGTAACCACATTTTGCACAAAGACAAGCAAGCCCTTATTCCCTTAGTCGCCTCTGACGACATCCACGGAAAGACATGGAGTCAAGTGGCATAATTGAACCCGGCAACCACAAGGGGTTATTATATGACTCGAAATCTTATTTGCTAATTACCTGAAAGATCAGAGGAGTGCGGGCCCGATGCAGCGCATAAATCGCGCGCAATCTGCGCCCGCGATGAGTAATGGCGCCCTATCGCCGCGCGATCGAGAGGGAAATATTTGACGCATTGTTGATACTCGTATAATACGGGAGTGTAACATTAAGAGTCGGGATGATATAATGAAAATGGGTTTATGATTTTACGTTTTTTTTAAATATATTATTATGTCCCCCGTGTGGTTGCCGGGTTAAATAGTGCCACTCCATGTCTTCCCGTGGATGTCGTAAGAGGCGTCTAAGGGAATAAGGGCTTGTAGTACTGTTAGGCGATGGGCTTGCAACCTGTCACTAATACACTAGTAAAACTCTTAGCCTGTTAGTGCAAAATGTGGTTACAGAAATATCAGTAAGTAATTGTTGGTATTTCTGTAGCTCTGCCTACCCCACTCTGGGAATGAAGGCGTGATGTTATGTATGTATGTATGTATATTATTATGTATAATTTCAACCAGGGACTGATCCAGTTTGTGATTCAGGCAGCTAAACTGTTAAAACCTACTAAAAATCATCGACGATAGCAGCACCAAATACCTTCTTATAAAAAAAATGTTCATACTTGTTGTATTTTGCAATAGTTTATGGTCCAACATGCTCTTGCCCGGTTTTTATGTCTACTTTAAGAAAAAATGACAACTATTTGAGGTATTTGGGGTGAAACCTAGGCACTCTTGCAGGGGCCTTTTCGTAACGTACCGCATACTGACGCACTACTTGGTTTACTTATTTCAAACAATAATGTTCGTCAGAAATAATATTTCATCCTTCGCACGAGTCAATATTCCTGGCAAGGAGCTCCGCCACACCGGGCGTTTGAGAACAGTTCCCCGTCGCATGGCACTTGCGGCTAAGAACCCGCGTGTCATCGGTCCCACGTTCTATGAGCGTCTACCCGCTAAACTTAAAAATGTAACATCCGACGAAGCATTCAAACATCAGCTGAGAAACCTTTTATTGGATAATCCATTATACTCTGTCGACGAATATATGCAACTTAAATTGTAAAATTATTATTGATATTTGACCTTTATTAGTTTTGTGTATTGACATCGGAAACTGACCATTTATTACTTGTTTATCATTGTTGTTTTTGATTATTTGAGTGTTATTATATTATTGTATTATTTTAATATTATTTTATCATTTTGTATTAATGTTTTGTTGACGATATCAATGTAATTTCGTATTTTTTGACATGCAATGCAATATATATTGTAACATTACATTGATAAATAAATAAACTAAACTAAACTAACTAATTTCCTTCCATGTAGTGATCACAGTTCTTTCCAGTTCTACCTGTAGCATCTAGGTTTTCCGATTCACGCTCTTCACTGTCATTAAATGTGCATCTACAAAATGCACGTTGCATAAATTATTCCGGGTGGCACATGTCTATCGGTCAGTACGGGTAACTTTGTACCTGTCTGTTCCAATTCTGTGAATATTGTATTTGAATTTCTGTGTTTAGTACAAATTAAGTGTTTACATAAGACATACAAAGATCTGTTCTTAGGAGCCATGTTCTCGATTTTAGTGACAGGAAAAAATGCATACATAGATTAAAATAAGAGCTTATACTGATTTAGATGATCATTAGATTGTAGATGTTGACGAATAGAATTTCATTTCAATACGACCGGGTTCAATTCCCGAACTGAGTATGTGACTTTTTTAAATCTACGTATGCAGTGTTTTTGGCACTAAAACCCATGACATGCTTTCTATTTTCGAATGTGTTATAGTTGCAGGCTTGCCTCTACTGACCGACCTAAATGTGCCGACCTGTATAAACATTGAAAAAGTGCTTAGTGGATACCAATTAATAAGCGCTGCTGGCTCTTTAGAACTTTGCAGCGACCTAAGCTTGATGCAAGCGCTGACTCGCCAGGCGGACGCGGTGGGTATTCGCTGCCCTCGTGATTGCAGATAATAATTAATTATATCCTCCCTAGTATCCATTATACCGCCTTGGCCAAATTTGTTAAGCACCCGTGCAAAATTCCAAAAGGTGTATTTATATATTTCATTGTGTGGTTGACGGGTTAGAGAAGTGCCACTCCATCTCTTCCCGTGGATGTCGTAAGAGGCGACTAAGGAAACAAAGGCTTGTAGTACTGTTAGGCGATGGGCTTGCAACCTGTCACTAATACACTACTAAACTTCTTGGCCCGATGTAATTTTCGTTTATGGTATTTCTGTGGCTCTGCCTACCACATTCTAGGAAGGAAGGCTTGATATGTATGTGTGAAATCCATGGAAAAAGATACAATTATTCATTTTATTGTAAACCCCGACTTGTTCTAGCCTCAGTTTGCACATGTTTAAACATTTTGTACATTTTACATCTTTATGTATTTTTTAAATTGAAAAATACTTACACCCGTATTTAAAGAAACAAAATGTAATTACTTAAGAAAAAGTAATGACTTAAGAAACGATTTAAGTATGACTTTTGACATTACTATTACTCAAGTAATTACTTTTCTTGTCTATAAATACGGGTGTTAATATGTATAAGTTAGAAAGGAAAGCGTGAGGTGCTCAACATCTTTGGCCAAGGCTGTATACTGCATGTTAAAGAAATAGTTAATAGTATTGTTGGCATAGTTGAAATTTTTGGTTGTGCCACTGCCTACGAAGTCAGCGGACCAGAGGCCCTAGCCAAGATGCGTTCGTTAACTCGCGTTCGTTTTGTTTTTAAACCAATCGCGTCACTGGTAGATCACGTGAATTTTCGTATGACGTGATCAACCAGTGATGAGATTGGTTTAAAAACAAATTGTATAGAAACGCTACTTAACGAATGCATCTTGGATAGGGCCTCTGTATGGCAAGGAGATACACGACCAGCACTTAGGCTACCTGATGGTAATTGGGATCTGCGATTCATAGACTTTCATATTCATAAGACTTCAATCCATAATGTTTGATCCCCTTTAAGAGAAAATATTGGTATGATGATAATAAGTATAAATATATGTGTAGTTATCTTTTTCATATAAACTTAGGTATATAGTTGACCTAGCACTGTTCAACCACCACCTAGCGCTATTTTTTTAAAACAAGACGTCCAGGGGGTGATTCTCTCAACACAGCGCTGCGTCGATCTCAAAGGTGTATAAGTCCTCTGCCTTACTGGGACGCCATGGCGACGTCGCCCTTACATTTTGACGTCGCCAAACCGTCGTCAGGTGAGTCAGCTGCCGTACATCTCGGTATGATTTGTTTGGCTACCGAAGCTGGCGACCTCGCCATGGTATCCCAGTGAGGCAGGGGACTTAGTGTCGTATGTAATAACTCCAAAGCGAGATGGTTTTTCCTAGTAGGACAGAGGATTATATTATTTCGAAAAAAGTGTTATTTACCTTGTTTTCCCACCAAGGTTTAGTTCCTATCCATTGATAGCGATTTACTCCCCATTTCGCTCCCCAACTCTACGAAAGTGTAACCACGCTTCAAAAAACGTACGTTAAGAGTGCACTGCATCCGAGGAAACTTCTTGCTTGTAACATCTTCGACGGCTTCAGTTCTTATCAGAGGAACTTGGGTTGTAAATCGCTTTCGGAGTCACGGCCTAGTTGACTGTAATAGTTAATTATCGTGACGTAATGGCGAAATTACCGTTGTTAATTCTTATCCTTAACTATAGGTACTTTTTTTGGAAAATATGCTACAGGGTTTTATAGAGGAAGTTACATAGGTAGAAAATGAACAAGGGAGGGAAGAGAAGAAAATGACAGATTAAAATATTAGCACATAGGCTTATCTTAGTTCTTGGGATTGGCAAAATATGTATGCCATAAGTCAAAGAGTTCACATACAATCAAAGTGTAGGTACATGTTTGATTTTTCTTTTGACTATTTATTTTCTGCGGCACTTCTGCGTTTATTCCTCTTGAGAAACGCTGGTAGAATGCTGTCGTGTAAAATGCTACTAAGGGTATTGTGAAAAGACGCTTAAATCGCGTAGATATGTCAAAAAAAATGCAATATTATCTCCGGGCGATAACGTTTCTCACCCCCTAAATCTAATCCGATTTTTACAATTTTTGGATATGTTGTAATTATTAAAAAACAAGTTTGTACGTTCTTTCTTTGCTTCCACGATGCATTTTCTTGCGAAGGAAAACATACATACCTCGGTTGTCATAATATCTAACGACATATCGTCACTACTTAGAAAAAACCTCGTATCTAATATTTCATGATGCACGATTTTAAACTTATTTCTCTTCACGTTTAAGTTTAAAATCGTACATCGCGAAATATGAGATATGAGGTTTTATCAAAGTAGAGACTATATTCAATGCTATTCACAATCCTCTTAAATTAGAAAGGTGGAGAAATCAAAGACAAAAATTATAAATCATTATCTTATAAGTGTTCTGTCTCGCTTTTTTCTAGTCTGGCTATTCAGCCGCACAAACCAAACATAAGACTCCTTTAAATTAACGCATCTTGAGAACATTAGTGAGCTAATTCAGAAATGTTAAATTTCGAATTTGGTCTCTATGGTAATAAACTTATGACTTGAAGTTTGAAAGCTGAAATTTTGAATTGGATCACTATTGTTCTGAAGCTGCGTACGACTTTGACACCACTTCCATAATACCGAGATCCGAGAAATGCATATTAAAATAGACGTTCATTTTGAACTAGCTTACACAGACATCTCTACACTCTCAGAATAAGCCAATTCAATGAACAGTATCTAAAGCAAACTACTGAATATTTGTATGCTGTGGTTAAATCGCCAAGAGCAGTTCGGGGAATTTTAACCGCAGCGAGAAGTGGTTGATGCTTTAACTAAATGATATAGTAGTTACATTTCTGCTTGGGCGGTTTCATGCCGGAATTTGAGGGCCTTGTAGTGTTAATAATATAGGAAGAAGCCAGAAATTGGGGGCATGAGGTAAAATATGTTTTGAGTTGGTTTTCATTATCCTCCTCGTTGTATCGTTTTATTTATTCAGATTCCTTTTTGGTGTCTAGTTCACAAATGTGCAAAGATGGGCTACTTAACACAGTAATAGGTAAGTATAATCTGTTTTCTTTATTTATTAATTCGCTCTCGTGATTATTATAAGTTTCAGCGCGTTTTCTTGTTTAACTACGCATAGTATTTTTATTTTATACTCGCTTTTGCCCGCGAGTCCGTCCGCACAGAAGTCCGTTCTCTCGGGAATTGTACATTTTTTTGGGGAAAAACATTTTTTCCCGTCTCTAGGACTCAAACTATCTCCATACCGAATTTCATCTAAATAGGTTCAGCAGTTTAAGCGGTAAAAGTAACAGATAAATTATACAAAAATGTATTTATAATTATTATTACTATGAGTAGTATCATTGCCATAAAGCAATATTAAAGAAATAATGGTTGAGTTTCTTGCGGCGTTCCTTTTTAGCAAAAGTGAAAATCTTTTATCTTTGTCTTTTAAGTGAAACGACTGAGCAACGAGTGAGCAACGTCTAGACACGCGGGAGCGTGTCAAGCCAAGTTCAAGAAACAGAACTGGCGAGCCGCACCGTGTGTATTATTACACGAACCATTTGGAGCCACTTTTGACCCCCTCATAAATCAAAAACTATTTTACATAAACGTATCAAATTTGGCTCATATATTGAGACTTGCGAGATACATATGTGTTCTAAATTTCATAAGCTTATCTCAAACGGTTATTTAGATATTAATGTCCAAAATTCCTCATTTTTATCATTGACTGACCTATAGACCAAAACTCTAACCCAGTTCCAGATGACCTAGAGAGTTAAAATTTGGTATGCAGATAGGTAATTAGATGAATACAAAGGAATAAATAAAAAACTGGCAATTTTTAAATAATTAGATTCTATTATGAACGCTTAACATAAATACCTAATATTACTTAGGGTACCTACGTTATTAACTGGGATTAATTATTATTTTTATATTTAGCGCACATCAATAGTGTAAAATCATTACCTACTCATAAATAATGATAAAATAATAGGCATTTAGATTTTCGATATATACACGACGCGCGCGCGCCGAGTAACGCCGGAGCGGCGCTGCGCTGTGACAACCGAATCGAACCGTTGACGCGAACGTGGCCGAGCGAGCGGCAGCCGCGCTCATAAGCGCGAGCGCCGTCTTGCTGTCCGGTTGTCTCTCGATATCTGACCTATAAGGTTGCGATTTATGTTGCGTAATTGCTAAGTTTTCTTAAGGAAAACTTATAATTTGTAGTAATATTATTATTACAATTTGAGGATATGTACCTACTTACCTACAAAAAGTAATGATATCCCACCATCCCATCGTATGGGAAAACCAGCCAAGTCAGCCCTTAGACTACATATTTGGATTTTGCATAGAACTTGGCACTCAATCTCAGATCTCCATTCTTTTTGCGGCGAAGCCCACAGCAGAGAATAATTTTTGTATTGAACTTGGCTCTCCTTTTTTACATTTATGTTTTTGGTGGGATTATAACCCACGGCACGTAAGTAAAAACCAACATGGCCGCTACTGCGCAGGTAGGTAGTTTCGACTGTACTCCCAGGCGAAAGCGACGCGTGCGCGGGGTGGCGGGGAGGTGAGAAGCGACTCCCGCCCCGCTCTCACCACAGGTGAGACCCTAAAATCGACTTCTGCGCAGTTTTTACTTACATGCCGCGCATTATAACATATTGTTGTTGAGAAACTTTGCATAACCCACCAGGCTCCAGTGTTAAATAAAAAAAATCCCTAGCATGAAATTCAAAGTTGACATTTTGTATTGTCATCAACAGACATAGAAGTTTTTGTGGCACGAATAAAATTATCCTAGTGACTTCCGGTTCCGAACGATGTTAATTGGGAGGTACACTAGAAGCTTAAGGCAGATGGCGCTGCAGTCGACTGTACCTTGTTTACGTTTCGTGTCAAGTGTGTGGTTGCGATTTTTTCAATAATCCTTGCGATTAACAGCTTAAAATGTACTCGTTTATGCTGAGCTTCGAAGAAGAAAAGCGTCAGTGGCAGGGAAAAAGGCTGATTTGATACAAAGGTAATCAACTCAAATATTTGAGGTTATGTTAGGTATTTCCACTGTTAATATAAAAACACGATGCTGAAGTGTGTTTTTTTCTTGTAGGTTGGAGGCATATGATCGAAACCAAAACTTTGGTGCCACCCTGGATGTTCCAGAAGACTGCTCATATGCGTGCCCAGTCTAGGACATGTTAGGTATATTGACTAAAAGAAAAAACATAGAAGTCGCTTTAAAAAGTAATGTCTTTGTTATTTACTCACCTGTATATCTACTTTTTCCGAAATAATCATCCTCCTTAAAATGCAGCGTACATAATCGGGCTGTGTCACTTGCTCTAAAGTTATTGATGCGCAATGCATTCTCCCAACGTTTTCTGCGTGTTGGGTCCTTGGGAAATAAAAAAAAACTCCTCTATTTTTACAATTTGGCGCACTACATTGAGGCATTCTAGAGAAAAATGCGAAAGTTTAAAACTACTCGAAAAAAATGTATGCAATTTGATAGTTCTTATGTCAAAGCAGGGTATAGTCGCTTATGCGCCACATGGCGTGAGAAAATGTCAGTTTTCCTCCTAATTTATCGATAAATTGTACTTGTATCTTATGACAGTTATGTTATGACTATAACATGAACATGCATTTTCCATACACCTTAATTCAAAACTTAAAAGTGGCATAACCGTAACGATAAAAATAAATAATTATCCACGTATGATATTTTTTAAGTTTGAGTCCTTTCCATACATTTTTCAAAAACTGAGTAGGTAAGGATTATACAGAGTATACTATTATGGTACAGTCAAGTTCAAAAGTATGTATACACTTTAGTACCTTGTCTATTTAACGTCATGTTTAAACTGCCATATGAAATTATCCAAGCGATTAAAGTGACAAGGTACTAAAGTGTATACATACTTTTGAACTTGACTGTACACAATGTCATATAGCAAAACATTTCTAGTACCCAGAAGTAATAACGAATATGGTAAAAGAGTATGGACGCGTACATTGCCCGGCATTTTAAATGGGTTTCCATGTCATATAATAAATAAAATTAAAAATGCAACATGTAAACAGGTAAAGAACTTAACGAAACGATATTTACTTAGTAAAAACATAAATATTAGAATTTAATAGTGTTAATGAATAAAAGGTATTATTCAAATAAAACGTAGAACTCATATATACTCTTAACTGATAAAATCTTTGATTAATTTAAGATTATAAGTTAAGATAAATTAATAATGTATTTGTTTTTTGTGTAAGAAATAAACAGATGAAATTTAATTTAATTTAATTTAATTTATACAATTTACCTAAATAGGCCTTTTTTGTTTGGTTTCAGTTAATTTTGTATGATTTCCATTAAAATAAGTTTTTGTGTAAGAAATCCATCGATGGGTGATTAGCATTTTAGTTAATCTCTATTTCATCCGGTGAACGATACCTATCTACTATCAAATGTCACATTGAAATAAGTATTTGAAACAATTATCGATAATTTTAATTTCGGAAGGAAGTCTCTAGTTAATTGAGGTTCCTGCCACAAAAACATCTATGTCTGGTCATCAAGTATAGTAAAGGTATATAAACGTAAATTAATCCGAGTCTGTTCTGGGCTATACGTGAAAAACGAAAGTAAAGAACCTGGGCTGGAATTCTACAAGGTAATAACGATATCGTTTTTAACCTGTTTCCGTATTGTCAACATTTTGATAACTCTTATGTCATTTACAATAATGGCGACTGTGACATAAACGATTCTTATCTTATCGGCCTCTATTCAGGTGCGTTAAAACGATATCGTGTTTGACACGTTTAAGAATCGTTTATGTCATAGTCGCCATTATTGTAAATGACATAAGAGTTATCAAAACGTTAACAATACGGAAACAGGTCAAAAACGATATCGTTATAACGCAGTTGAATAGAGGCCCAGGGCCTCTATTCAGATGCGTTAAAACGATATCGTGTTTGACACGTTTAAGAATCGTTTATGTCACAGTCGCCATTATTGTAAATGTCATAAGAGTTATCAAAACGTTTACAATACGGAAACAGGTCAAAAACGATATCGTTTTAACGCACCTGAATAGAGGCCCATGTCATTTACAATAATGGCGACTGTGACGTAAACGATTCTTAAACGTGTCAAACACGATATCGTTTTAACGCACCTGAATAGAGGCTCTGTTGTATGTAGTTCTGTACAAAAGTAATATTGTCGGTGTAACTGCAATACTGCGTAACTAACAATTTGCATAAGTTGTAAAATACTCCTTAACAAGTAAGTCAGTAAGGCATATTTTGCAACTTATTGGATTTGTTAGTTACGCGGTATTGCAGTTTCATCGATGATATAGAGCTTACGTCAAATTACAAATATAAAATGTTAAACAGTCTATACAGGGCCTCTATTCAGGTGCGTTAAAACGATATCGTGTTTGACACGTTTAAGAATCGTTTATGTCACAGTCGCCATTATTGTAAATGACATAAGAGTCCTCAAAACGTTGACAATACGGAAACAGGTCAAAAACGATATCGTTATAACGCAGTTGAATAGAGGCCCTGATGTGTTACAACAACATACAACAGGGCCTCTATTCTACTGCGTTATAACGATATCGCGTTTGACGTGTTTTAGATTCGTTTATAACCCGACCGCTATTATGTGAATTAGCCTAGTTGGGAGTGACCCTGCCTTCGAAGCTAGGTGTCCTGGGTTCAAATCCCGGTAAGGGCAGATATTTGTGTGATGAGCACGAGTATTTGTTCCTGAGTCTTGGATGTTTCCTATTTATTTAAGTATTTATTTCTCTATATAGTATGTTTATCGTTGTCTAGTACCCATAGTACAAGCCTAGAGCTTAGTTTGGGGCTAGGTCAATTTGTGTGAGATTGTCCTGTGATTATTATTATTTATTTTTATTACATATAGACCGCCTGTTGACTCACTTTGAAATATTTTCTTTGTATTTACTTTACATGCTGTTATTGTATGTGGTGTTTCACAAAGAACTTTTTGTATTGTATTTTATATTTTTTTTTGTGTGATTATTTATTTATTTATTTTTGTTGTCTTTCACTTAATACACGTTTTTATTTATTTCTTTCTATTGCTAAAGCTCAGGCCTCTTCTAAGGTTTCCACAAGGACCGGTCCTACGTGGCTTGCATCCATCGCTTGTAGTCTTTTTCTTTTAACTAACCATCAAACAGCATATCACTTGACAATACCACCATTGAAATCCCTAGCAGAGGCATTGTATGTCAGTCCTCAGGGTTGGCAATTAGCAGTCTTAAGATAAATTGCAGTCTATGCGTCTCAGATCACTTGCCAGTGTACTCGTTTGCCTTCTCTGAAAAAGTGTGGTTATAGATGGATTTCTCTACAAATAGGTTCGTTGAACCTCGTTAGTGAAACTACTGTTTTTTGCAAGTCTTTCACAGCAGCGTTGATAAACGGAATAGCGCTTGAAAGTCGAGGTTTCGCAGATGCTTTGTGTATGATGGCAGGCTACAAAAGACACGAACGTAAATTAGCAGGGAGCGTATTACTGCAACATGAGACCACGTGCAGCGTGCAGTGCAGGCAGCCATACAACTCACGTTATTACTTAAAAAAACCGGCCAAGAGCATGTCGGCCCATGCTCAAGTCAGTGTAGGGTTCCAAAGTCGTTAAGAACTACAAACATAAAAATCAACAAGTAATAACTAATTTTTAATTTAATTGGTGCCGTCTTAGATGATTTTAGTAGGTATACATTCATAAATCGCCTGTATCTCAAGAACCAAATGATGTCTACTTAGTGGTGATAGTTTTCCTTTTTTTTTTTTCAGATTTTTAGTATTTGTAGTTTTTGGGGTACTAGATTCTAACAAAAATTAGCGCTTTAAAGCTTAATATTTCGTAAATATTTTTCAAAGACACCCCACACTATAGGGTAGACGAGAAGAAAAATACATCCTCACGTTACGTGTAGGGGAGGTACACAAAAATATGTTTTTTAGGGTTCCGGAGCCGAATGGCAAAAACGGAACCCTTATAATTTCGTCATGTCCGTCTGTCCGTTTGTATGTCACAGCCATTTTACTCAGAGCCTATTGGCACTATATAAATGAAATTTGGAGGATAGATGTATTCTATGAACCGCTATACAATGATGTAGTAAAATTGAAAAAATATATCGAGGGTTGAGTGGTCAAACCCGATAAATCGAAATAATTGTTAATCCAAATTTAAACCCTCATGTCTTGATGATTATGTTATTTTTGACACAACAAGTCATATCGACTTATAGGGTTTGACCACTCAACCCTCGATATATTTAGGGGTGGCACTCCATACATGTAACTAGGAAACGAAAAATTTTTTTTGACTTACATCAGCGTGTGGGGTATTTTTAGATAGGGCTTCCAAAATGATACCGAGGATATTAAGTGACTTTTTTACGTAAGTGAACAGTTGGCGAGATATACGCTTCTAAAGTCGTAAAAATTCTGTCCGGGTGGGTACTGTGGGTAGCTTTTAACTGTTATATAGAACATTCTAATAAAAATTACAGTAGTAGAACATACGAAATACTTCCAACCAAAATTGTTTTGAAGACGATACGCTGTGTAGTTTTTGAGATTTTAATAAAAAAAAAAGTCAACTATGAACGTTCATCCCAGCTACGGAACCCTTCACTGTGCGTGGTCCGACATGCACTTGGCCGGTTTTTTTTACATTTTGTGTTACCATTTTGTTTGCGTAATTACGCAACAAATAATAATATAAATAATATATATGTATATATATATATATTATATTAATTAATATGCATATTCATGCCAAATCACAGATTTCTAGTACTAAGAGCCTCTGCGCTTGGCTGCGGACGGACGGACGGACATGGCGAAATTATAGTTTGACTTAAAAAAAAGAAAACAATATTAAAATCCTACCATTTGGAAACCTTTAAAGTCACGATGAATTTTGTACGATTTATAAATATAGAATAATAATTTTGTGTGTCACATCGGCATCTCTGGTGCGGACTAATTCCCAGCGACTGCCATGTTCGTTGTGACTCGGGAAATTCCATATTACACGAACGTTCTAGAACTTCGCGTGCTAATTGTCTCAAGGAATCAACTTACGGCCAAACCCTATATTTAAACCGCGGACAGATAGCCTTACTTCGGATTAAAATTTGACACATTTTGTATGGGCAAATGTCAAATTTCAACCCGAAGTAAGCCTTATCTATCCGCGGTTTGAATATAGGGTTCGGCCGTTAATGCTTCAAGCACAACTGTTTCTTATTAAATCAAAAACATAGTTAAAGTCTCTGTCGCTAAATTAATACTAATATTATAAATTTCAAAGGGTGCTTCCACAATAATGTAACGTAATTTATCATTTCATTGCACGTTTTCTTTTAACTTTTAGTACTTATATTTCTATAAGAGATCTTTTTTTATCCGTTTTGCGATATAAATAAAAAATCAGTAGGCTAGCAATTGGTGACTTACGTTACTCTCTGCAATGGAATTACTCGAAAGGTGTCAGATTGGGATAGATACTATGATAAATAATAATAAACCAGTTCTTAGTAATCTAACCATTTATACCGGGTGGCTCATTTGAGTTTCTTTCGTTTTGTCGAAAAGTTTTTGGTCAAATGTTTCATTTCTCAAATTTTCATTTGCCAAACCGGTTTTTTTTTCTGTAACCGTAAATATTTCAGGATTTAATAAAAGCT
The DNA here is from genome assembly GCA_949316455.1 of Acleris holmiana. Lineage (NCBI taxonomy): Eukaryota > Metazoa > Arthropoda > Insecta > Lepidoptera > Tortricidae > Acleris > Acleris holmiana. The sequence continues at coordinate 18,292,461 of OX438775.1, forward strand.
AACCTAACCTAACCTTAAGGGTTCTACACGATGGTACTAAAATAAATTATGATAAATTTATATAACATTGGTGTGGCAAATGAAAAATTTGGGAAATGAAACATTTGACCAAAAATATTTTGGCCAAACGGCTCGCTCAGGGAAAAGTTTCAGACTTTCCCATACTGAGCGATTTTAATGAGCCACCCTGTATACTTACGTAAAAATCTAAATAATTATTTATGTTAAGGTAAGCCTTATTTTATCGAATTTCTCTTCATCGATTGTATTATTTCATCGAACGCTATTTTTTGCTCAAACTATGATGTTTTAAGGACATGTTAAACAACAATTACGTAGATGAGGTTAGGTTAGAACTGTGACTACCAAAAAAAACTCATGCGGCAAAAAACTCTTTCGAAGAAATGAAAATTATCTGTAATGTTACGTTTGTTGAAAGGTTTGGTGGTTTGATAAAATAATAAATACCTAACTGTTAATTATAGATTCATCATAATTGAATCATTAAACTAAGTATAATTCCCGTGAGATCATAATATTTTCCCTTTCGTATACTATGCAGGGTCCGTCCGCTACCACCATCTTATCCATTAACCACCCGCCAAGCAACAGTGTTCGCATTATTGTGTTCCGGTGTGGGGATAAGACAACCGGTGAAATTACTAGCATAGAGGCATTCCATCTTAGTCCTCAGGGTTGGCAACGCATTTGAGGTCTTAGGATTATAGTCTTGAGAATTCAAATGTGTATGGGTCTCAGATTCCACTTACCATCAGGTGGCCTGAGTGCTCGTGCGCCTTCTCCTTAACATAAAAAAAAAAAGTAAAAAACTATCGAGATCATTTGTGAGACACAAGTTTTGTGCAACGACGAGCGTAGCGTGACGTGCGTTAAGGTAAAAAAAGTCACTGTTGGTTGGTCGATTTGCAAAAAAGGTAAATTTAGTCAAAGTCAAAGGCAGAAGCTAGTGCTTTATGATGATACGGTATGAATTATTTGTAGCAATTTTGGTTGAAATCGGTAGTCACTGGCATCTTGCCAAGGTGGATATTGACCGACATTTCTGAGTTGCGGTCACGGTGGACGTTCAACGATATGATCTGTGAACTCGGATAGCTCGGAAAAGTGTCCAGTCGTCTACAAAGAGAATTGTATTCACTATTGGCCCTTATAACAATGCAATTAGGTGAATAAATGGATACATATCTGAAGTCGCTTGTACCAACTGGTCTTAGTGAATTTATCTCTTCAAAATTAAATTCTATAGAAACATAAGTTGATTGGTATTGCAGTTGACGTAAAGTATGTTTCTTTTAAACTTCCAAAATGTAAATTTGCTGCTAATTTCAATACCAACTCTTTATTAAAAAAAAAAAGTATTTGCTTCATTGAAATTAATAACAATCGTAATTTAATTTTCATAAAGAGATTAAAAAGTTAAATGTTCATGACGAGTATCAGTACCTATAGCCATCATCTGTCTAAAAATATCACTAACGCTGTTATTGAATACCAGTGTCCTTCACATGATTGTGACTTAAAAAACGAAACAGAAAATATCCTGCTGCATTAAATTATTTTGCATGGTTTTAGAGAACTAAGTGTACAAACGGACAGGTAGTCAGAAAAAGCGACTTAATAATATTAAACATACTGTTTGGGTTCAAACATTACTTTCACTTATATTTTTATCTGTGTCTATAGATTCCTATCATTCTTCCATTATTTTCTGCACCATTCCTTTCACTCTTCCCTCCCACCCTCTTCCATATCTCTCGCTGAACAGAGCGCACACAATTATGTAACTAACATAATTTCATTTATGTTCGACGTGAACACATTACATAATTGATGAGTACAAAATATTTAAAAAATAATAAGGCATACTAACAAAATAAAACGCTACAAATTAAAAGAACAACACAAGTTAAATACAAATACCGGAAATGCAGATTCTCCCGCATTGTTATGATTTAGTTTTCCCTCGAGTGTTTCGCTATCCCGCTGCAAGAATCCACAACAGTTCAAGTGATAAAGTTTGTTAATAGGTAGTAAAGTATTTAGGGGTGATTCCGGACGCTTATCCCAGCATGGTGGAGGCAGAAAAAGGCAGCGGCAGAAGCCGGAGTTGCTACAATCCGCGCCTAACGAGCTCTCTAGGTAATTAACTATTTGTTCTGAAGTCAAAGAGTAGAGTTGTGCGCTGTTGCGGGTGGTGCGAGCGACGGCAGCCAGCGGCGATGTTGCTGTTAGTTACTGTCAGACTGTGGGGCTTTACAAGGTTTACAAAGAGTAGCCCCATGTGGTTTCCGGGTTAGAATAGTGCCACTCCATGTCTTCCCGTAGATGTCGTAAACGGTGACTGACGGCTGTTAGGTGATGGGCTTGCTAAAAGGCACAAAATACACTAGAGTATTTCTTGGCCTCATTATGCAAAATGTGGTTACAGAATTATAAATAAGTCTTTTTAGAGTGGATGGTATTTCTGTAGCTCTGCCTACACTACTCTAGGAATGAAGGCATGATATGTACAAAATTAAAAATAAAATTAATTTTATGATATAAAATGTAATTATTTTGTCTAAGGCGAAAGTTAATAATGATTGTATAAGTATCTCAAAATACAGCAATTATTTCCAAATTATGAATGTGGAATTTCTTTTTTTTTATTATAATTTAATTACAAGTCATAGTTAAACTAGTTTTTATATTATATTAATGAATCCAATCAGAAAACACATTTAAATTTCTTTCTGGTAGGTCGTTTTCAATAGTAAAAAAACGTTAAGTACCTAATAGCTGTAATACCATTGTTGGACTAACAACTTTTTACGTCTGCACTTAAAATGTTGTCACGCTAGCTTTGGTTCAAGATTGTGGCAGCCTATTACAGTGCATAGTTTAACATGAGCTTGTGGGGCAAAACAGCAAATATACCATTACCTCGTTTACGGTAGCGTTGTGATACTTGTGATCTTCTCCGTGAAATACATAGGCACCTGCAGAATTAAGAGCAAAGAAAACATTAATATCCTTAGAGATATCATTGAAATATTATAATGTTACGGACATAGAGGAAAGCACGCAATATTGCGCCAATTCCAAGAAAATGTGGGTATAGAGGTGGTAGAACACAGTGTAGGGTCCGTCCGTCCGTAAGTTACAACAATGTACCTGCGCAGAAAGCATTTTTTTAGAAGGCGCAAACGTTTTGGCCAATTATAAGGCAGTACGTTTGCGCGGGTAAAACTTCGACGGCTTTTGGTCAAATATTCGGCAGCCATTGCAGCGACGCCGTCGACCGCCATTTTATTTAGCGTCGCGTCAGTTGTCATTCGTACACAAGCTGATACGCACGAGCGCTAATCGTCATTTCATATTCTACCTTACACGTAACACGACAAGGTTTGCATTGAATTGATTTTTACGTTTGTTTATCTCCGGCATTAGTGAGCACCTTTCTGCGTGGACGAAGATTGCCGGCGTAACTTATATCCCACCAAAAACATAAATGTAAAAAAGGAGAGCCAAGTTCAATACAAAAATTATTCTCTGCGCTGTGGGCTTCGCCGCAAAAAGAATGGAGATCTGAGATTGAGTGCCAAGTTCTATGCAAAATCCAAATATGTAGTCTAAGGGCTGACTTGGCTGGTTTTCCCATACGAATTATTATTAAGTACCTACTTTTACACAGTCATGGAAGAGCCTTATGTTCGATGGGTAGTTTCTATCAGCAAGCCAAATTTTCGAAATAATAAAATAAGAACCGAAAGGTTCGTATGGGAAAACCAGCCAAGTCAGCCCTTAGACTACATATTTGGATTTTGCATAGAACTTTGCACTCAATCTCAGATCTCTATTCTTTTTGCGGCGAAGCCCACAGCGCAGAGAATAATTTTTGTATTGAACTTGGCTCTCCTTTTTTACATTTATGTTTTTGGTGGGATATCATTACTTTTTGTAGGTAAGTACATATCCTCGTAACGCCGTGGGTCCTTTTAAAAGGACAAATTCAAAACTAAAAGTAGACTTTATAAATATAAAACAATTGCATTGCCAAGCCCACAGCAGAGAATAATTTTTAAAATTATTATTTATTTAAACTATTGCCTATACTATACTAAACCTACGTACCTACCTATTATAGGAATTTTAATAATAATAAGTATATACACCTACCTACTTATAACTATAAAATGATTATTTATTTAAACTATTGCCTATACTATAATACTATACGTACGTACCTACTTATTAAAGAAATTGTAATAATAATATTACTACAAATTATAAGTTTTCCTTAAGAAAACAGCAATTTCGCAGCATGAATCGCAACCTTATAGGTCAGACATCGAGAGACAACCGGACAGCAAGACGGCGCTCGCGTTTATGAGCGCGGCTGCCGCTCGCTCGGCCACGTTCGCGTCAACGATTCGATTCGGTTGTCACAGCGCAGCGCCGCTCCATAGTTACTCGGCGCGCGCGCGTCGTGTATATACCGAAAATCTAAATGCCTATTACTTTATCATTATTTATGAGTAGGTAATGATTTTACACTATTGATGTGCGCTAAATATAAAAATAATAATTAATCCCAGTTAATAACGTAGGTACCCTAAGTAATATTAGGTATTTATGTTAAGCGTTCATAATAGAATCTAATTATTTAAAAATTGCCAGTTTTTTTTTTATTCCTTTGTATTCATCTAATTACCTATCTGCTTACCAAATTTTAACTCTCTAGGTCATCTGGAACTGGGTTAGAGTTTTGGTCTATAGGTCAGTCAGTGATAAAAATGAGGAATTTTGGACATTAATATCTAAATAACCGTTTGAGATAAGCTTATAAAATTTAGAACACATATGTATCTCGCAAGTCTCAATATATGAGCCAAATTTGATACGTTTATGTAAAATAGTTTTTGATTTATGAGGGGGTCAAAAGTGGCTCCAAATGGTTCGTGTAATATTACACACGGTGCGGCTCGCCAGTTCTGTTTCTTGAACTTGGCTTGACACGCTCCCGCGTGTCTAGATTTGTGGTTTTACTGTACCCACTACTTGCTGCTAAACAGCAGTTTTCCCATTGTTGTGTTTCGACAGCTGGTGAAATAGCTATATTCGCTAAAAGTGTATTACTTACGCCCCTCGTTAATATTTCGGCCTCGGCCGGCTAGAATAGAGTTCTTAACTTGATGAAATACACAAATGGGGCTTTTAATTTCATTTTTAACTTGTAGAGCGTTCTCTGACTCGCGACCGCCGCCGTTTAGTGTTGCACTAGACGATGTCGTCTATAGATGTTTATGTTTCTTAACATTCGAATCTATACGATTACAATGCTGATTTAGAAATAAAATGTTATCAATGGCACTGGGAAGGCAAATGAGCACACAGGCTACTTAATGGTAAGTATGATCTCAGACTCAAGTCGGATGCATTCTCAAGACTATAATCCTAAAGTTGCAATTCTAAGCCTGCAAATCCGTTGCCGATCTTGAGGTTTAAGATGGAATGTCTCTATGCTAGTAGTTTCATCGGTTGTCTTATGCCCACAACAGGACACAACAACAAATTACTGACGAAACATTGCTGGTTGGTGGTAGGTTAAAGGATAAGATAGTGGTAGCGATCCGGACCCTGCACAAGGTCCTACCACCACTCAAAACTATAAACTCGCCGCCAACTTTGAGAATAGAAAACATGCATGAAAATCGGAATTGAGTTGATACGGTTTAGGAGAAAATGTAAAAAAAACATAAAACGCAAAACACTAAGTTTTAAACCGTTTATTAAGATTTTAATATAGAATCAAAATCTTGTTAATATTTTAAAACTTCTTTGCTCTTGCTTTTTTCGGCACCCTCATTTTATAATCGTAATATTTTAATTCAACGGCATAAACATAGTTAGTTTTGAAATAAATGCAATATTTCTTTATAATGTCCTTATATTTTAAACATGGAACAACAGCTGCGACTTCATTCTTGTCGTCGATTTTGAATAGAGCGTTTTCGCAGGGGGTCTGAACTATGACTTTTTAAAACTTACTATCTTTTGAAAAGAATACACAACAATTATTTCGCGTATACAGTTATATTCCTCTCTTTCGTAGCACTTTCAAGAGAGCGGAAGAAAAAAAATGCATTTTCCCTACTAGGATGGAATGCCCTTATGCTAGACATTTCACCTGTTGTCACAATCTTTCGCGAAAAAATTACATCCTACTCTAATTTAAGGTCTACTGTTAGTTAAAATAGAGTGAACCACTTCCTTAAATTAAATCGTACACTCGAATAAATAGCACCAAGTTTCACTTGTTAGTGTTGAAGGTAATAAGGAAAAGCAGGAACATAAAATCCAACGTTGCAGTGCTTTTCAGGAGTTTACTGCTTTCACAAACGTACCTTCAAAGTCAAATATCTTAACTTAACAGAGGTCGTAAACCTTTTTTTACAGTCTTCGGTAATGTTTTCCCGATGTAAGCACAATTCTATTAAATCAATGCGGCCCCTCAAATCACATGATCAACATTTGATACCATCCCAAAATCAAGGGTCCGTATAACTGTCTTTTTCTCTCGATTGTGTTATAACTTTACGTGAAAGGGATAGGCTTCTTGAAATTCGGCTTGGTTCTCCGAAGTTACCAAGCAGGAATCGTAAACCATGTGAGAATCCAATTCTGAGTTTAGGCCGCTAAGTGAGATATTGAATTTGGAATTCGCTGTATTGGCTGTCTATTAGGATGTTTGTTTTTTTGTGATTTTATTTAACGAAATCGCGAAAGGAAAGGATACGATAAAAACGCAATGAAAGAAAAATGACTGGAAGGGTCGTTGTTTGACTTTTGTTAATGAAGTCATTACTGTTCCTTTTTTTTAAGCATTAAACTCCGTTAATACTCTTGGTATTAATTTTGTAAGCATTTTTAAACATTGAGGAACGAACGTCTTACTAAAGGCCGAATGACTCGGTTGATGGCAAATAAGTAGTTTTTTCTTTAGTGGCGGTTTTCCGTACGCAAGTTTAAAAAACGAGTTAATTGTGTGTATAATGTTTACGAGTACTACGGCATGTCTAATATCAAATAGGAATAGCACCCATTTTTGACTGATGATGATGATAGATATAGAAACAGAAGCAGAGATATATTTGTCTGAACAAAATTACAACTTACAAATTTCCGGTGGGACTCAAACTAGGCAAAGCCTGATGAGACATATAAAATTTAGACTGTTTTAGGTAAAATAAATGCAAAGTTCCTATAGTAATATTGCATTTGAGTCTGCTTAGATAATATCATAATTAAGTCAAGATATATGGTGGTGGTTATGGTTTATGCAGTTAAATGGGATTGAAACTCAGAGAGATCGCTGATTTTCAGTCTCCAACCATAACTTAAAACTAATTAGGTATGAACTAAATAATATTACAGGACAAAGTCACACAAATTGACTTAGTCCCAAACTAAGCTCTAGGCTTGTACTATGGGGACTAGACAACGATAAACAATGATGATTGAACAAGTTCGCTGCCAATACGGTAATTAATAAACAACCACTGTCTTGACGTTTACTGTACAGGTATGCGTGTAAAATCCTTATTTTTTTCCTATTATTACAATGGGCTTTAATGCAAAAATATGTCTTGGTTACAATAACAATTTTTAGTTCCTAACAATACCAAAGACACTGCCAGCAGCTGTTTAACTATTTATTGGGCTCCTTTACTGGTGGCCAAAGACAATTGAAAGACTCAAAACTTTATAAATTACCTCCCAAATTAAGCTCAAGGCTTGTACTCGTACAGTCAAGGACTTTAATTGTTATGCCACTATGCAACCCTGTCATAATGACAACGTCAAACCACATCAAAGAAAGCTAAAATAATTGATTATTAACGCTGTCATTATGACAGGATTCCATAGTGGCATAACAATTAAAGTCCTTGACTGTACTAGGTAACGATAAAAATACTTACTAAGAGAATAATTACTTAAATACATAGAAATCATCCAAGACTCGGGCACAAGTACTCGTGCTCATCACACAGATATCTGCCCTTATCGGGATTTGAACCCGGGCCTGCTAGCTTTGTAGGCAGGGTCACTACCAACTAGGCTAACGTGATGTCTAATCATACTTGAGTAATTTATTCCAATCTCCAACCTACTATTTTGTGATAAATATAACTGTAATTTTCAGTTTTGTGGAAGTCACGAACTCTTTTTTATCTATGCATTTAAAAAATTATCTAAGCATAATATAACCAGCATTAAAACAGCTGCCAACATGCTTGGCCCAATTTTACTCGAACATGTCTACAACGCTTGCTGCAATTCAAATGTCGCCAACCTGCAAGAAACGTCGCGGCGAGTTTACGGGCGTCGTTAAATTTGCGCCCGCGCCGCCGAGGAGCCATTACCACATTCTACGCCAGCGACACGCTTTGTGGGTTCAAATTACATACAAATCCTTGCTTGTGGCTGTGACTGTTATTGCAGTCAGAATTACCTTACCTTACTCGTAGAGCCCTGTTTCCCTGTATAATTGTAGGTTTGCCTTTTTGACATTGGCCATGTTTTTGCTATGTTAGAGCAACAAGTTGAAAGATTTAAGCCTTTTTAGGTACAACGTCAGTCTTTTTCGTGATGTGTTTTGATTTTACCTCGTCAAACCCGGGCAAGACCATGTCGGACCATGCTCAGTGTAGAGTACCGAAGCCGTTAAGTACTACAAACATAAAAACCAACAATCAATAACTAATATTCTGTATAAGGTCAATTGGTGCCGTCTTAGATGATTTTAGTAGGATAAACACTTTAATCGCTTGTATCTCAAGAACCAATGATGTCTACTTAGTCATGATAGTTTTTCTTTTAAATTATATTATTTTTAGTACTGGTAGTTTTGGCTGTAGGGTTGGACACGGACACTTGACGCTAGCAAAAATTTGCGCTTTAAAGCTTAATATTTCATAAACGGATCACTTAATCGAAGAATTGTTTTACAATCACATCGATACCACACACTATGAGGAGGACAAAAAAAACATCACCACGTTACGGGTAGGGGAGATACCTTAAAAAGACTTTTTACAAGATTTTTTTTACCACTTTGTTGGCTTGACTAACATGTGTATATTCATGCCAATTACAGCTTTCTAGTACTAAGAGTCTCTGAGCTAGGCTGCGGACGGACAGACATGGCGAAACTATAAGGGTTCCTAATTTGACTACGGAACCCTAAAAAAATGCACGGTAAATTAATAAGAGACTAGCTTCCAACGCGCTTTCTTCAAGAAAAGTTAGTTCAATTTAGAACTCATCTACGAATTCGTCAATGCTGTGTATGAGAGCGACACAGACCTCGGATGTTATTTTCTTGAGAAACACACGGAAAGTAGCCACCATTATACACTATATAATGTGTGCTCGCAAGCATTATGCAGTTGTAAGTAACTTTTAAAGTGGTTACCACTGTCAAATTCATTCAGGGGTCCAGTAGCGTCCTTGGTGTTGCTATTGTGCATAGACCAATGTAATCATTTTCCAATAGGTAGACCATTGTCAATGGATAATTAAAATTCAGGCCAAAAGTATTACTCTGAAAGAGTTGGTGGAGTCAATTAGTTAGTAATCTCATAATGTTCACAGCGCCAAGGTAACATTGTCTTCATGCTGGCGCTGTTCCAACCTGTCTGTTTGGCCGCTTTACACCCCACAACGCCACCTTGACTTAGCGGCTACGGTTTCTTACGACACCTATTACTACATCTATACCGATGCTTCTAAGGTAGGTTTTGGAGCCGTCTTTGTTCCAATATTTTGTATGGTGTTTTGGAACGATCTCTGCCGTATGGCCAAATTATATTTTGTCAAATATTTCATTTCGGCAAACGCTTTATTTTCAAAACTGTAAATATTGCAGGGTTTTTTATAAAACTAATTTAACCTAACCTATAGGGTTCAGCACGATGGTCGTGAAATAAAACCGAAAATATTTACAGTTTAGGAAAAATGTGTTTGCCCAAATGAAGACGAAATATACATTTGTCGAAAAATTATTTGGCCAAACGGCAGTACACGGTTTTTGAAACCGTAAAGTCTGTGGGTAGGTACTTCATTTTATGTAGGTACATATTGCAACCATGCAATGTTATTATGACTAGGGGAATGCTCCTTCGTAGAATGAAATTAATCCTATCAATATTAATATTTCTATTAACGAAGAAATACCTTTAGGACTATGATAACTCGCGAAAAGATTTAATTTAGACTTGTGACTAACAAAAAAGTTAACTGATGCTTTGAGAAATGCCTATCGATTAAATGAAAATTCTGCGTTGTGATAAATTCATAGCCTTTCTTAATAAGTACCCGTTTTTCTAACCATAAACTCTGAGGGTAGGTCCTTAATTTTATTTATATGGGCGCAACCATGCTATGTCATAAAGACTAGACTGGAGCGCGCCTTCGTAGAATTCAAACAATGTTATCAATATTAACATTTCTACTACTTAATGGAGATTTGATTTTATATTATGACTCGCGAAAAGATTTAATTCAAAGTACATCATTATGATGAATTCGCGCAAAATATAGGTACGGCTTTTTTTTCTTTTTAACGGTTTACTTTTCCGGGAATTAAATAATTTCATTATCCATTACTCGTGTCCGTAGTAATAAACTACCTACCGTTTATGTGATATTGAATATTACAGAATTACGGTCAAAGAGGGCTAGCTGGTAAATTACTATTCAAAAGTTATTAATAAAGCTAAATATCTCAAGTCGTTACCTAGCCTACTATTTACCACAATTAAATTAGGAAGTAATTAGTACAAAGTCAACACAAACTCCAAATCCGCTGATTATTTTAGAGAAATATCCATTAATTATGTCGATACGATCCGCTTCGCAGCCATTTATAAGTTACGCGTCCTAAGCCGCGCTCGTTATTTCAGGATTAAAATCAGTTAACTTTGGAATGTATTAATAATGAAAATGATGGGGATATAATATCTTCTGAACCTGAGTAACAAGGAATAAATGACGACGTTTCGAAGATTGAAAGGAAATACGTACTTCGGTTTATGTATTTGAAGCATGTATCAATCAATATGCCGTCGCGGGTTTGTTTATTTATTTATTCAATCTTCTTTGCACAACACAAATAAATGTAAAAAGTACAATTGGCGGATTTAACCACATGTTCAACAGAAAAACCGGTGCAATTAGAGAAATTAACAGTGTCAAAAACTAAATTGAATCTAAATTGCTACTTAACATTGAAAACATAACACATAAATAATATATAAGTTTATATAATACATAAACAATACTTAAATACATGCGACGAAAACAGTGTGTGATGAAGATTATGACACTTACTTAAGTTCTTGCTTGAGGAGATGTTGGCTAAGCTTACGTTTAAATACAAACTTGCTGGACGCTTGCCGTATTTCAAATGGTGGCGCAGTCCAGAGACGCATTGCCTGATTTGTTCTTCTTCTTCTTCGGGTGCCATCTCCTCCCGAAGGTTAGCAATCATCGTGACTATCTTGGTCTTACAGCCGCTCTAAATAACGACCTCATGCTCGTTCCGTACCACTCAATTAGGTTTTTGAGCCAAGAAATTTTACGTCTACCTGGTGTTCGGCGTGCTTAAATTTTTCCTTTGAGTTCATTAGCGTACTTTAAATATGCCAAAATATGCGAATGAGTTCGAAATAAATTCCAAACAGAAATTAGCTAAGTAAAAAATTATATTCGTAGTTCCTCCTTAAACACGCTTGCCCCCTCCCAACAAACCTTGTACATTTCAAATAATTCGTTGGGTTGAGGCAACTGCTTCAAAGAGTAAAATGCGTCTCCATTTAATGATAGTTTTCTTTCTTTAATGCTTTATATTATTACGCTATGGCCAAAGTCAAAGTCAAAGTCAAATATTTATTGCATGTCACATTACAGAAGACAAAAGATGGAACAAATACAGAGGTATACATGTGACGCCCTGTAAGGGCACAGCAAAATTCGAGAGGACGACTATACATATAATATTACTTATGGCAAACCTAACATAAAGTGAACCCTAGTTTAACAAAAAAACTCTTAATAATGGTGTTTATTTTTTTCTAGTCACATGCTGTTGAAGTTTAAAATGGTGCAACGTTGCTCTTGCTACGCGTAACAATCCCTAACCGCATTACCGTCCAAAAATTCAACCATTTTCTATCCCGAATAAAAAAACGTTTGAAAACCTATCCGTTCCGCTCTTGGACGCGTTTCCGCTTCGCTTCTGTTAAAAAGTTTGTTCCAAAATTCACGAGTAAATATTCATTTTTGTTCATACATTGTTTATTTGTCGGACATCCTGCCGCGGTCGCGGTTTCAGCCCTTGCTTTATTTGCATTATGATGTCTACCAGATTTTGTAGGTTCTCTAATTTGTGGCGTCGTTGCGTTTGCCTATTTAATATCATTAGGTGGTTAAGTACACTTTATGTTGCATTAGTAAATATTGAGCGAGGATTCCAAAAATGCTTTTTTTTTTTAAAGAAAATAACAAAAATAATTTTTGTTTTCAATATGTTTTATCGCAAAGCATCGCATCGTAAGAGGGTTCAAGGAAATGTTGCCTGAAATAGATTGCTATATAGCAGTAAGACCGCTTGTTGCAGATCCATTATTAAATTGGGCATAAAGAGCACTTTATTGTATTGTATAGTATTTTCCAGGAAATATAGAAATGGTTATGCGGTAAACGAATATTTTGTTACATGCCATTTGTGCAGATGGTAAGGTGCATTTTAAATAACGATTTTTGCAAAATGTTTCTCTTTCTGGGGGGAAAAAGAAGGGGTTCCACACAAATGAGCATAATTATTTTCCATGAAAGTTAAATGCTTTTGCGGTAAAACGAAGATTTTGTTATATTCTATTTATGCAGATGGTAAGGTGCGTTTTAAATAACGATTTTTGCTAAATGGTTATCCTTTTCTTATAGATCCTCGTCTTTTTTCAATAAAAATATTTCTGTAAAGAGAAAATAGAATGAGGGATGAATTCAAAAGACCGCAAATTGAGAGTATTTTGCATCATACATGAACGAGCAAACGCTTCAATTTCCTAACTTGGATACAAGCAATTTTACTGTATATAAAACCTATACGGTACAATTAGCTGCATTATATTTATATTTTACTATTATTTCTGAGACATTTGCAGTTATTTTCATTAAATTTAATTTTGAAAACCGTTATAATCTGGCATTATCCGTGGAAGACTTTATTGAAAAAGCAGACGTCATGTTGACAATCTCTTTTAGAGAATCGATTGCCATGCCATTAATTTTTTGATTGTTGTTTTCTTTTATACTTTATTTTTTCGTTTCCTTGCAAATGTGATGAAAAACGCCTACGGCGTCGGGCTTCTGAATACTCTCTTCTTCTTAATACTTTCGTTAGTTGTCCCCTTCTTAAACACTTTTCTTGATGCACAATTTACCATTATCTTTGATAAAAACAAAGTTGGAAATAATGTCTCCATTATATTTTTTGCTAGTTGAAACAGATTTTGTTATTTCCCACACCAGTAAGTGTGAAGTGAATTTATTGACTCGATGCGCTCGACCGCTACCTATTTCTAGGTTTATTCGATTTTGACGAGCAGCGAATGCCCGAGAACTGCCATAACCCCCCGCTACCCGCACCCCGCAGACTCGGCAGACACCATTTATCGTACGTCACCCGCCTCGGACTTTACGACGAGTTCAAAATAAAGCCACACTCAATCTAGAAACGAAACGAACCCAATCGCAGCCACTCTCCAATATTCAATTTATTTCTAACTATCACACCCTAAACTTATACTGCATCGGAGTTTCGGTACACAGTGTAGTCGGACCAAAAGCAATTCTGTGCGAGAAGACGAGTTTGTAAATGTTGTAGCTGTTTATTTTTCAGTCTGTGTAAATACAGGGGGCTCGCGTTACTAGTGTGTACGCGGGTCCCGGGGGACGGCCACTGATTGAAAAAGAAAACAGCTTCACCGCTGTCCGATTGATTCTTTGTGCCCACACCGTGGATATCTCGTCTTAGGTGAGACCTAAGGAAGGAGGAAAACTCGGTCGCTCGTTACGAAAACAGTTCATTAACTTTTTTATTTTACTGCACGGGAGCTGGGAATGAATGGTCAATCCGTTTGCGTTTAAATTTAGAGATAAACTTAGAGTCCACCCTGTAAGTATTTTCCATTTTGAAATAAAAACCACAATGTGTTATGTTTTTTTAAATTGTATCATCATCAAGAACAATCACAGTGACATACTGAAAATAGAATAGTACCTTTTTAAAGCCTTTTTATTTTATGAATTTTTGATTAGCTCTGAACCGAGCTCGCGTAAGGAACGAATTAGCGAGATTTTTTAATGAAAGTGCTTGTTCTTTTGAAACGTTGTTTCAAGAAGCCAGGTTTAAAATTTCAAGTGTATTTATTCGTCGGTCCGTTTGTCAACCTCTGTCGACTCGCGCAAGACGTCTGGATGAAGACAAATCGCCCTGCATTGGCCGCACGTGACTCAAATAGTGACGAGTTTCCTCATTCAACACCGAAATAAATTAAAATTCTTTAGGGACATGCCAAATCAAATTTGGCATTTTCAACCGTTTTCATGCTATTTTGAATAAAGAGACATTTATTGACCCAGTTTTGCGAGCCAACGAATAATATCTCTGTTAAATTTTACGTAGTAAATAAAATTTCTTGGCATATTTTTTGGGACACAAACCGTTTTGGGATTTTGGTGGAAAAATTCAAGTAGGTATGTGGGTACTTTGCCAGTAGGTAAACGTTAACACGCTGACCTGCTTTATAGAGTAGTTCGCGATATGTAATGTCTTTATAAGATGTTTTTTTTTCACTGCATAATTACTTTTGTTCGTTTATCAGTTATTCTATATGTATGTAACGCGTGTCGTGTACATACATTTAACTCTGTCATAGTGCACAACGATAAAAAAAAATGTCGTAATAGAACTGATTAGATTTTGGATTTGGAAGGAGGTAATAGAATTTAGGATTTGGATTCATTATTACTTTGGTCTCGGTAAGACTGAAAAAAAAGTCTGCTACTTTTCTTGCAGAGTATTTAGGCAGACAAAAAAAAACCAAATACATTAGTCATCTCCTGTCTCAAGCTGTTTGTTATAAATACGCTGCTGTCAGTCATATCGCCTCAACAATCAAAGGGTCAAGGAATTCCTACAAAAAGGACTTTCGTTTATCTTGAATTATATCAGCCTTGATCAGGTTCCTCCCAAGCACTAAATACATTACTTCATATGCTAGGGTTACCCCCATTACTTTGTACTTATTACGCGGTTGAGAGAAAAGGACAGGGTTGTTCACTTCGGAGTGGTTTTGTAAGGCCTGTTACAGTAATAGAGTTGTCAGGGCAAGTCAAGCAGCAGCTGTCCTGAAGGGATGATGGATGTCTCATAAAAGGGACAGATATGTGCGATCTAGGCCGCGCCGCCGTGTCCCGAGATTTTAAATGGCCGCAAGGATTGATGACGTATCGATATCATGACGTTTGTTACGGATGACTTGCAATAAACCATTTTTGACCATCGTATATTTGATATTTATTAGTAACTAGCGGCTCGCCAGCGGCTTCGCCCCGCTGCAAATTTCTGACTTTCCCGGTGGATTTTTCAATTATTTTCGCATTTTTAAAACCTTCCCTGGACTATGACAAACATTTTTAAACCAAAATCAGCCAAATCGGCCCAGCCGTTCTTGTGTTTTAGCGAGACGAACGAACAACAATTGATTTTTATGTATATAGATGAAAATATATTTATTGGCAAAGTAGGTAAATACAAATTTATCTTCAGTCCTGGATCCTGAGCTAGGAATCCCTGTACATAGATAGCCTAAAGGAATCATACAAAAAAGAAAATTACTATTAATTAAGGCACTGTTATACTGTAATTGTTTCTTGTCTTTGATCTCAATAAATCATAATATGATAAATATTAAAAAATCACGACAAAAACACAGAAAATGTTACCAATAAGTGGCGCCCAACATGGGACCAAGAATTGAAATTTATACAAAACCGCTTAGGATTCATCGATCATCTTCTCGGTACAGAGCCGTCTAATCCATATTAAGCTCTTGGCGCTTAAAATGTAAGTGAAGACAAAACAAAATGGCATCGTAAACGGAACATAAAGCGGTCGCAGAAACGGAGTCGCAACCCGCTGACGGCGACAAACTGAATAAATGCACGCCCCTGTACACGCATCCGCGAACATAAGTATGCTAAACCGTACTCTCGAGTGAAACAAGTTGATACGATAGTGCTAGAAATTGCATGCGTCTGTTTGAGGATGATTGTACCGTGCAGCGAAATGGTACACGCATCCGCGAACATAAGTATGCTAAACCGTACTCTCGAGTGAAACAAATTGATACGATAGTGCTAGAAATTGCATGCGTCTGTTTGAGGATGATTGTACCGTGCAGCGAAATGGTGTTGGCGGTGTGATGTTAAATTTAGCATGGTTTTCAATCCCGCTATCTTATCTTCTCCTGGATCTGGATGAAATTTGGCACAGAGATAGATGTCTCAAGTTTCAAATAGCACATGGGCTTATCTAGAAAAAAAATACAGTTCCTGAGGAAATAGCGATAAACAACTTATACGCGAACGGAGTCGCGCTCAAAGCTAATAATCCTAATGATGTTGTAAATGTGAAAGTATGGGTGGATGGATGTTTGATACTCAATCATGCCAGAACGGCTGAACGAATCTAGATGAAATTTAAAACAGAGATAGATTATAGTCTGGAATAGCCCTAAGGCTAGTTTCATTCCGAAAAATTGGACAGTTTCCGAGAAATTAGCAATAAATGACTTCTACGCGGACGGAGTCGCGCTTAAAAGCTAGCAATGTAATAATTGCAAAAGTTTACATGTACGAGTAAGTTTGTAACTCCTTCTCACTGCAACGGCTGAAGAGTGATTTTGTATGCCCTGTATTAACACATAGGCTTTTTTCATCCTGGAAATGTGAATGTTCCCGGGGGAATAACGATAGTCGAAATCTATATGGTGACGTTACTGTTTGATAAAAAGTAGGAATTCTACGGCGGTAAACGTTACGCATGCGTACGATGCACACATGAGCCACGCAGATAAATTTTTCTAGACGTATGTCACTGACGTTATTTCGTGCGTATGAAACTGTAGAAGTATCTAGAATATCTTGATACATTTTGAGACGGAACGAATTTATACTGGTACTCACGTATGCGTGCGTAGCGTGTGCTGCCGCTGAGCAGTTCTAGATAAATGCACTCGAGCACTCAGGCCACTTGGTGGTAAGTGGAATCTGAGACCCATAGACATTAGATTCCTAAGATTATAAACTTAATACTGCATTTCTAAGACCTTAGATGCGTTGCCAACCCTGACGACTAAGATGAAATACCACAATGCTAGTAATTTCACCATTTCTCCTATTTCCACACCGGAACACAATAATGCGAACACTGATGTTAGTTTTTAACATTCAAACTGCGAAGAGATTGGATTATTTTATATACAAATTTGATATTAGATTTTCTAGAAATGTGTCAAATTTAAACCTAAAATTTTACGTAGTACCACGACATGACTAACTCAGTGTTGTTTTCCGATTAAAGTTAGTAGGTACTTAACTCCACCGTATGCCTACGAGCATATAAGAGTACTTCAACGCGCCAGTTAATTATCCGTTTGCGACAACACGCGGGGATTTGTTTAAGAGAATCAACGTTCTGTCCAGGAACGTGTCCAGCTTAATATTTACACGTATCAAATGTAATCCTTGCGAACACTATCCGAGGATTGCGGTAACGACTGCTCTCACGGTGACGGAAAATATCTGGAGGTAAACTGGCATATTCAGCTAGGTTTCAAGGAATTTAAACCAAGAAGCAAACAGCACCTACCTAAAATAGTAACCAAACTAAAGACAGCCTTAATGATAGGCGACCGATAGGAGATGGCACTTTAAGAAGAAGAGATAGTAGACAAATACATACTCAAGTCAAGCGCCAACCAACACTTTCACTGACGAGTAATACACACTTTTAAAAACCAAAGTTGTCTCTTCTGTGGTCAAGAGCTTGTGTGCATATAAGCTATGTTTTTATATGATAGGTCTAAAGCAGTCCTGACGCTGTTTTTGCGGGAATGGGCTTACCCAGAAAAGTAGGCCTTAATAACGTTAACTTTCGGTGTATCCACAGAAAACACGGTGACCTAAATCTGTGTATGACCCTGACACTGTTTATCTTTCAATCACACAAAAAGACCCAACGAGACGGATGTGGACGAAATTCAACACAAAGATGGTCCAAGTCTTGGATTACACAATGTCTTGGACAAGGGATACTCTTTGACCGGGAAAATTTAAAGCTCTCGAGGGCAAATTAATAAACAAGTTCTACTAGCTGCGAGGACAGGGTGCGCCAAAGTTTAAATAAAATTTGCAAATCAGGGCTGGGATTCTACACGGTAATAACGATATCGTTTTTGACGTGTTTCCGTATTGTCAACGTTTTGATAACTCTTATGTCATTTACAATAATGGCGACTGTGACATAAACGATTCTTAAACGTGTCAAACACGATATCGTTTTAACGCACCTGAATAGAGGCCCAGATTATTGGAACTCCGAAAATGTTTCTCGTACCATTTTATATCAAAACGAATCACAACAAAAAAAAAAAATTATGTAAGTACAATTTATAAATAAAAAAAAAAAAAAAAAAAAAAAAACTTCATAAAAATATTTTTCATACCATTTTACATCATTCCTCATAATAAGTATTAATAGTACACCTGTTTATTTCAGGATTCAAAACATAACCAACTGGTAAATAAGGTTAGGTTAGGTTAGGTTTGTTTTATAAACGTCCTAAAATCAGAACATTTTCAGTAAAAATCACTTTAGGAGTTTAGGAAAATGTACCTATGAAGAGTATTTGCATTATTATGAATACGAGTAGGAATGAGAATTTTATGTGAGCCAATATGGACTCGGGAGGACGAAATCTAGTACATAATAAACATCAGGGACAACCTCAAACCACTTAATCCAGTCTCAAACTAGCTTGAAACTAAGTAAACTAAGCGTAAGTCGATAATAGGATCACGTTCGATCTTCAAAAGTACGTGATTATAAATGAGTAACAAACGAAGGTTAGGTACCCGGGGCTGTTGTCCCAGTGGGGTTATTGAATACTGAATCGTATTTTTTTTCACAAACCAGTAATATTTCAGATGATAGAAAATTTTACGTATATAATGGGGGGAAAAGGGAGCATCAGAAGAAAACTAGAATTAAATCCCGGAAGAACGGATATTTGTGTGATGAGCACGAGTATTTGTTCTTGAGTTTTGAATATATTCTATTTATTTAAGTAAACAGGGTGGGTCATTCAGATCGGTCAGTATGGGAAAATCTGAAACTAAGAGTTTAAGACATACGAAGATCTGTTCTTATGAACCATGTCATCGATTTTAATAACAAGATAATCTGCATTCATACATTATAAAAACCGGAGTAATTGACTCATTAAAAAAAACCGGGCAAGAGCATGTCGGACCATGTTCAGTGTAGGGTTCCGAAGCCGTTAAGTACTACAAGCATAAAAAACAACAAGTAATAACTAATTTTACTATTTAAAGTCAATTGGTGCCGTCTTAGATTATTTTAGTACTGTTAGGCGATGGGCTTGCAACCTGTCACTAATACACTGGTAAACATCTTAGCCTGATTGTGCAAAATGTGGTTACAGAATTATCAACAAGTTTTTTAGAGTTGTTGGTAATTCTGTAGCTCTGCCTACCCCACTCTGAGAATAAAGGCGTGACTTTATGTATGCATGTATGTTGTTTAGGCTGTAGGGCGGGGCGGGGGGAGAAATAGATAGATTGATAGATAGATAAAACGTTTATTTGATGCTTCAATCACACACATACAATTGTCATATTAAGAGGAAAAAAACGATATCAAACTTACAAACTAGTTACAATCTCAATCGCATGTGCGTCGCAGCAGTACAAAAAGGTCGTGGCTCAGCGTATACAGCCTTACTCTAGTGAGCAAAACACTGGTATTCTGCCACAACCCCGGGATACGACAAAGCCGTTATGTTGTGTAGAAAGGAATAAGTCATAAAAAGTAATAAGTAATCATATCCTAAAAAGAAGCATTAAAATCAGGTGCCTATACACGAAATATAAAATTATAGTATGATTTAAAATTAAGCAAAGAAATGAAAGCGAAGTGAGAATTAGCGAGTAAAGTAGCCAGCAACTGTGACATGTTTGAGAAGCACAAAGCGTTATTCGAACACACCAAACAAACCCTCACCCTAAACAAGAAAATCCGTCACCGAGCAACCATGAGGCATTCCGAGCATTTGTTTTTGAAGCAAAAAGTGTTTGAGTCGATTAATAAAAGAAAACTTCGATGCTAATTGAAATAGCACTTTAAAGCTTAATATTTCATAAACGGATTACCTAATCGAAAAAGTGTTTTTACAAACCCATAATATTCTTGAAAGACCTATCCAAAGACGAAAAATAAAAAATACATCCCCACGGTACAAGTAGGGGAGGTACAGTCAAGGGCATTAATATCTATACAGCTATGTCGTCAAGTATATGTATACACGGACCTTATCGTCAGTGGCATAGAGGTGTATATATATTTTTGACCGCTTGGGAACGTATATATATTTATGCCCTTGACTGTACTCTAAAAAAAATCTTTAATACATAATAATATACCACTTTGTTGGCGTGACTAATATGTAAATTCATGTCAAATTACAGCTCTCTAGTACTAAGAGTCTCTGCGCTCGCCTGAGGACGGACGGGCATGGTGAAACTATAAGGGTTCCTAGTTTGACTACGGAACCCTAAAAATCTATTTACATATCAATAGTCTAGGTCTTAAGTAGCAAATCGTCGGTGGGCGTACAATACCGAGTAACGAAAAAAAAATCTGTGGAAAATACACCTCAGGAAGTAAGCCAGTAAGGTTCATTTGCAACTTATTGAATTAGTTAGTTACGCGGTATTGCACGCCCACTGACGAAATGTTACTATGAAACATGATGTAAATTGAATAAAATGCACAATGCAAATGCGTATTCCACAGACGAGGGGATTCAACCAAAGAATGTAAAACATGAATTTGTTTGTTTGAACATGTGCTCTTCAGAAATAGGACGACAGTAACGATAACATCGACGGACGACAGTAATGTAACGATGCCAGTTAGTTATAGCGGAAGTAGGAAGATAAGGCGGATTTAGGTATCTATTCTACCGCTTTATCCGAACTGCTTTACTAACAAAACTGGCGACCAAATTAAAAATACATGCACTCACATGTTAATGTACTCTGCCGGGATAAGTTTAAGTTTACGAGGTTTAAAATTCGTCGTCGAATTCGAAGAGAACCGCCTTCCTGACACAGATAGAAAATGGCACCGCTGTGCTTTTAACAAGCTCAATGGTAGTTTGTTTAACTGATACATGAGGGTTCTGAACACATGAATGTGGTTTTATGAAACGAGCCGAAGGCGAAAGGATTTAACCTCTTGAGGCCCACCATACTACAATCCGGTAGATTTTTGTGAGTAGGAATTTGAATCTACCAGCAAGGAATTAAAGTTCAATTACCTTTGCACTTAAATGACATTTTCAATTATGAAACAAATAAAAATGAACTTTATGACACTTGAAATAAAGTTTAAATTGAATTGCCTAGATTATGTACTTTCTATAGCACACCTGGTCTTACGAGGTGGCATAAATATCTACTTGTACACGTCCCTACGACACTGATAATAACGTTTAAGTATGCATATATTTGACGATACGTTACCTAGTTGGTAGTGACAATACTTACGAAGGTAGCGGTTCCGGATTCAAATTCCTCCTTCAAATCATTGTGATGTGAGCGACTATTTTGTTCCTGAGTCTTGGATGTTTTCTATGTATTTAATTCATTTTTCTGAACAAAATTTCACATCAAATGTTAAAATTCATGGTCTTCCTTTTATTTCTGACACTATGGTATTTAACAAAAATAATCCTTATGATGAAGCCTTTCGATCGGTATGATAAAGATACAGGGTAATTATTTACCTCGTGTAACGGGTTCGATTCCCGGTTCAACCATGTAATTATTGAAATATCTATGAATGCAGTTTAAATTGTTTTTTAAATTAAAGTAATGTCTTCTTTCAGTAAAATGTTCCATCTACAATATTCAAGGTACTTTCCTTCCATGTGGCATAGCCGTGGGACGCCCTGTATATTTCTCAATGTATTTTTGACATTCTGACTGTAGCAATTGAGCTACCTATATTTTATTTATTTTTATTTTACAATTAAGTACTTTTTGCTTTTTTACACTGACATTATTTGACTTTTACATTTTTTTATTATTTTTTTACACTGTCGATCTTATTGCGAATTAATTATAACTATGCGATATATGATGATGATGATGATGATGATGTGTTCCTGTTATCCCTCATTAGGGACATAGGGCTCGCAGAATGCGACATATAATAATGTAATTTCCAAAACGAAATAAATTATTACCTACCTACCAATATAAGTATATATTGTTGTCTAGTACCCGTAGTACAAGCCTAGAGATTCGTTTGAGACTAACTAAAATTAATTTATGTGACATTATCCCATGATATTTATTTATCTCTTTGTTGAATGGCCGTATAGATGTTAGTGCTTTTAACTCTATCTACCTAGTAGATAAGTAATGTAATTGTCCAGTGTTGTTTTGTATAATACTAAACGACAAGTCTGTACACGGGACAACTCTTTCCCGGCGACTAGGAAATAGCACAAGTTTTTTGGCAAAATTTCAATCCAGCAAGCTCGCTGGCTATGCCACGAGAAATTTAGACAAACACCAACCCATGAATAAAACATGGCCGACGAGCGATCTGTCTCAAGTCGATATGCGAACACTGGATGGACTCATCCCCAACTAGCCCAGCAACCCTGCCACAACGGCCTAAAGTCCAATATCCTTCAGCAGAGAAGCTAAGAGCTAGTTTTTGTAAAGACGCTTGCAGGGTTACGATA
Source organism: Acleris holmiana (assembly GCA_949316455.1). NCBI lineage: Eukaryota > Metazoa > Arthropoda > Insecta > Lepidoptera > Tortricidae > Acleris > Acleris holmiana. The sequence continues at coordinate 18,315,650 of OX438775.1, forward strand.
TTTTTTAGATGTTATTTGGTGATCCTTTGATATTGTCTTTCCATTGGAATTTGAATTGAAATTACTTTGCTGCTCGGACTTTTTATTATACGTTATTACTCGTGTTACAGTTAGATTAAAATTACAAATACGCATGCTATTTATTTACATTTAAAATAAAAATACTAGACGTAAGGCTCCTCTTATATAGGTTTTTTAAATGTAAGTTGGTAATGACAGTTTTACTTAAACATAGGACCTATGTTTTATTTTAAATGTAAATAAATAGCATGCGTATTTGTGTATACCATGTTTAAGTAAAACTGTCACTGTTATTACAAAATTTAATCATGTTAGGGCGATAGGGTTAATAATGGGGTTAGGGATGTTTAGTGGTGGTAGGACCCTGTGCAGGATCCGTCCAAATCGCTACCATCATCTTATCCATTAACCACCCGCCAAGCAACAGTGTTTGCATTGTTGTGTTCCGGTGTGGGGATAAGACAACTGGTGAAATTACTAGCATAGAGGCATTCCATCTTAGTCCTCAGGGTTGGCAACTCATTTGAGGTCTTAGGATGTCTTGAGAATTTAAATGTCTATGGGTCTTAGATTCCACTTACCCTCAGGTGGCCTGAGCGCTCGTGTGCCTTCTCCTTAACATAAAAAAACGTAATTTTCTTTAGTTTTTTATAAGTGAGTATCTTTTGATTGCTGTTGGAGATGTGTTCATTTCGTCATAATTTTGACTTTATATCTTTACCCATTTCTGAGGAAAGTGGTCTTGTCTTGACAGATAGACAGACAGACAGTTGGACAAAGGGTCTCGTATTTCCTCTTAGTTCTGGAACACTTTTAAAGAAAAGGGTTCCAGGATTTAGAAGGGTTCAAATGATATAGGTTACCAAGCTATTAACTTGTGTTTTCTTTTTATAATAGCTGCTTTTCAAGTTAAACCAAGCATTTCATAATTCCCGTGTTAGGTTATTATTACTGCTACAATATAAGGGTATTAGGTAGGTTCCGAGAGACCCCACGGGACTAATTTCACGGCCTTTGCGCTTCCGCTACAATTGGCTATACAAGCCGGTCGCTTTGCATTGCGAGTTTTCCTTACGTCATTGTTCTAAATTTTACTTTTTTTAGGGTTCCGTATCTCAAAACATAAACAGGAACCCTTATGTGAAATGAAAGAACATCGAAGTTATTTGTTTCAGAAAATTTACAGTAACATGGATCACTTCCTTGTCCGTTCGTTTGTCTCACTTCGCTTTCCGTTTGTTTGTCTGTCAAGTGGTCAAGATCTTATTTTTCAGGAAATTGTGGAGGTACCAAATTGAAATGAATTTCAAAGTTGGGTTTTTACGACCATATTTGACTCTTATCTCGGAAATAAATCAAAAATCAACTTCGCGTTTGACTTTGAATCATGATTGCTTTTTATGACATGGACACGGCGACCGAGCACATAGGCCTCTTGATGGTAATTGAGATTTATAGTGTTAGGTAGATAAGAAGACTCCAAAGTTTAAGATAGAATGCTAAAATGGAACACAATAATACGAACACTGCTGCATAGAGGGAGGTTAACGGAATAGATGGTGTCAGCCGAACGGGCCATGCACCACTAAAACTAGGTAATTAAAAATATATCTAGAAAAAAAAAAAAAAAAACTAAAATATAACCACATTTCAAAAAATACCTTGAATCCGTGCATGAATCGCAATTTAAAAATAAAACTAAGCAAGAAACTTTGCCAAGAAAGCTTTCACCGCAAACGTTCGGAACGCGTTTTAAATCGCTCCTTTGAGATACATGTCGCTCTCTCACCGGAAAGCCAGCCTTAATCTTATTTGTGAAGGTTTTCTTTTTGTCTGGCGTCTGTATGATAACCAAATGTTTAACGTGCAGGAGATTTTAGTTCTTAACACAATGACTCAAACATGGATTTGGCTAAAGCGGGATAACTGGCTGACTTGTCCTAACCTGTCATAGGTCCCAGTAGTGGGATTCTACAGGCAAAACATGTCGTATACTCAACTTGTTTATTATCTAGAATTGCTTAAAGTAGTGACATTCACCGCTTCTTTGATTCTCTTATGCAAGAATGCGAGTGAAATGTGAAATAGCTCAGCGCAATAGGGTACCTTCCCTAAACGTAACTTGGGGATGTATTTTGTTTCTCGTCTACACTATAGTGTTGGGTGTCGTTAGATAGGTCTTTCAAAAATATTACGGGTTTGTGAAAACAGTGTTTCGATCAAGTAATCCTTTTATGAAATATTAAGCTTTAAAGCGCTAATTTTTGTTAGACTCATGTGTCCCCCCACCTACAGCCAAAACTAAAAATATAAAAAATCAGAAAAAACTTAAATGAAAGAGCATATAACGAATTTTAAAGGAAAACTATTACGTCTAAGTAGACATCATTGGTTCTTGGAATACAGGCGATTAAAGTGTTTATACCTACTAAAATCATCTACGATGGCACCAATTACCTTTAAATAGAAAATTAGTGATTACTTGATGATTTTTCATGTTTGTAGTACTTAACGGCTTCGGAACCCTACACAGTATGGTCTGAAATGCTCTTGCCCGGTTTTTTTAAATGAGTCAATTACTCAGAGATCTCGATCAGTCAAATCTTTCTCTCTTCTTCTCTTCTCACGTCAATCTTTTATCATGTTACTTTTGTGAATGTTATACAAATTAGTCTTTTTAACCTTGTTCTGAGAACTCGTGGGTTTTACTTGATTCTAGTCAAATATCTGGTGACGTTTGGCTTGACTGTTAGTGTTTAGCGATAAAAAATTGTGACATATTTCAGGCTACAGCCAACCAATTTTATCCCTAAGCCAATATGGATCATGTCAAAGTGACGTTGTCGACAAAAACAGAAGAAGTCTCTGACGTTTTGGTTGACAACGTCACTTTGACATGGTCCATGTGGCCTAGGGATCAAATTGGTTGACTATACCTCCCATAAATGTAAAGCAAGAGTGTTACAACAAACTTACAATATACAGATATGTAGGTATTGTTGGATAGCTCTTAAAAGAATATTGTTTATTATTAGTATCCGTTTTTAGATTTCGGGGATTGTTTTGAAATATTGATTTTATAAAGTGTTATTTTGGCTAGTTACTTGTTGTTTACTTAGACATTATTTGGTTCTTGTGACTACTTATAATACAGAAAAGAAAGTAACTAGAGATAGTTTTTAGTATCCGACATGCTCACTGGTAACGATTGGAAGTTTGAGAAGCAACTCCGTCTCTCTTCCTCGATATAACTTCTCTCTTGTTTCCGAACTTGACCGAGCACTACCGAACCCTACCCTAAAGGATTCAATCATCAAGTTTTACGTAAATAAATTCTATCTGTATGTTTACTCCGAGGACGAGTGTATCGGTATAATGTTTGTGTTTGCTAAGTGCTTCAAATCCATGCCGACTTAAGTTGATATCCCTGGTGGAGTATTCCTCCCTACTAACACAAAGGCAGTATCTCAGACAAAACCCCTGTAGCAAATGCTACCTTATACGTAACAAGATAGGGTTGAACCTGCCTTGGCTATTGAATTTGAGATACTGCTTATTGGCTTAGGAGGGCAGTTGTGTGAGGAATTATTTTGCTTTTCTGTATTGTTTCGTTTAACTGAGTTTTATTTGGTGAAACAACTTTTCAAGGTCAGTTAGCAGAAAGAGATAATACTTATAGAATTTATGGATTCTTTACGAGGGTTGTGAAGCAAAACATGTCAATACAAAATGCAATAACGTTTTTCTCCCCTTGAACGGTGTCCGATTTTTTTATATTTTGTAGGGTATCCTATCGCAAACACTTAAAACGTTTGTCAGCTGTTTCATTTGCCATAATTTTCATTTCCCATAATTTTTATTTTATTCTGAAACCAATAACTTTTTAAATTATTTAATGAGATATACTTACAGAACGTGTAGGTTAGGTTAGGTTTATTTTATAACAATTCAGGAAAGTTTCAGAGAAAAATGACTTTCGGACAAATGAAACAGCTGGCAAAGGTTTTTTTGTGTTTCGGATACCTATCGTAGTTGTTATGAAAAAGTAGGTCTGTATGTTTTCTTTTCCAAGAAAATATTTATTGGAAAGAAACAAATAAAAAAAACAATATTGGAAACGTACAGACTACAAGATTAGATTTGGGGGCTGATCAACTTTATCGCCCGGAGCTTAATTTTATGAATTCTTTTTCGACAGTTGTGCGATTTAAAGGTCGTTTCACAATCCTCTCCAGTGGTGGTTTTCAAGCGGTTTTTATGCGTTGATTGTTTTTTATATGATCGGAGGAGAAGTTAATAGTTACTAGTAAAACATATATTCTAAAAAGGCAATCACCAAATTTAGCAGCAGTTTTGTGAGAATGAATGGGGTCAAATCTTTCAAGTCGCTTTTCAACCATTTCCCGCTATCGTGAGTGGATTAAAACAATACATTTATGATAACCCAAATACAATGTAATATTAAAGCAATGGCTAATTGTACAAGGCTAAAGAAAAAAAAATGCTTCAAGCTATAATAGCGGTATTTATTATCAATCAAAAACCAATAGTGTTGGCATTGTTGTGTTCCGGTGTGGGGATAAGACGACCCGTGAAATTACTAGCATAGAGGCATTCCATCTTAGTCCTCAGGGTTGGCAACGCGTTTGAGATCTTAGGATTATAGTCTTGAGAATTCAAATGTCTATGGGTCTCAGATTCCACTTACCATCATGCGGCCTAAGTGCTCGTGTGCCTTCTCATTGTCATAAAAAAAAAACATTGAGGTAGTAACCTCAATTCTCAAATACCGATTGCATGTGCAGTACCTAATCTTTAGCGCGAGGTTAACACCTAGCTTAAGTTTTGTTGCCATTCTAGATTCAGCATGTTCCTTCCCAGCAAACACTAAATGTGTCCACACTATCTGAGGGGCACGATTAGCCCCCTCATAAAAGTTGAGTGCTTATTGAAGGACGCCGGCTTGACTTCTTTTATCTAGAAATAGTGAGACACTGACTTTTAACGGGGCTTTTGAGTTTATCTTTATTGGTATAGTCATTCGATAGTGAATAATTTTCTAACATGGTTTCATGTTAAAATATTCAAAATCATCCTTTAGTTCTTTAGTGTTTGTTAAGGCGACGTTGTAAGCCGAAGCTAGCGGGTACGATTCCTGGTATGGGCAAATATTGTTGTGATGAGCACGAGTATTTGGTCCTAAGTCTTGGATGTTTTGTAAAGTATGACGGCGCGCATAAAATATCTTATTTGATTTCTTATTAATAATTTAGTTTAGATATAAGTCACAATGGTAATGATATTACATACATACATATTATCACGCCTTCATTCCCAGAGTGGGGTAGGCAGAGCTGCAGAAATACCAACAACTACAACAAGAGTTGTTGGCAATTCTGCAACCACATTTTGCACAAAAAGGCAAATGATATTATTGGTAAAAAATATAAGGTAAATCGGAATAAGAGCGGGTAACCCCGAATAGAGGGTGCCGATTTTCTAAAAATAAAAAAGTCTAAGTATAAAAATGTCGAGTAATAATAACGACGAAGTAAAACAGTGACGAAGTATAATAATGTCGAAATGGTATTAAGACGAGGGGGGGATTGGTGGAACAGGGGCTAGGTAGGTTTAGGTTAGTTTTGCAGCAGGCCCGGAGGGCCAAACCACCCAGAAATAGGAGCTCCGCATGAGCGGGGCTCCGTCGACACTGTCTAATCGATTTGAAATAAGAGCGTCGACGGAGCTCAGCTACCGCGGAGCTCCTACTTACCCACTGTATTTTTCAATATTGACATTAGTCGCCTAACTCGTAAGTGGCGCCACTGTGGTGAAGCTGTCATTCCTTGACAGCTTTGTGGAGGTTGCACACGTACTAAACTATTGTCTCTTATTAATCTGTATCGATCTTTGTAATCACATGTTATTCTAATTCAGTGTGTAGTTAAATTAAATGCGTGATTGTTGATTGTTACGTTTGTGTATTTATTTTGGAGTGTTCGCCTTCATAACGCTCACATGGAGGGTAACCCGACCGCCCGGTCGGTCATCCTGATGCCCGTTAAGTATATTACTTAAACTACGTAATTCTCTATACAATATTGTCAACGTTGCGAATAGATCTTATTTACTCGACAGTAATGGCGGCTGAGTTCATAAATAACAATACCATAACACCTCAAAAGCAATATGTATTGACTATTGACCCAGTAGAAAGTAGGCCCTGAAGGCTTACATGGCTTTATAACAAAACTTGTTTTGCTTTCCTTTTGTTTGTAGTGATTTTTTAGGGTTCCGTAACTCAAAGAGAAAAATCGGAATCCTTATAGGATCACTTTGTTGTTTTCCCGTCCGTCCGTCTGTCTCAAGACCCTTTATCTCGGGAACGCGTGGTGGTATCGAGATGAAATTAAAACCATATACTCAGGTTTAGAGTCCCTTGAAACTGAACAAAAAAAATAAGGCCTTTTATGCCGCAAAAACGTATATTTCGACACTCTCAAGGAAATTAAAACTTCTAGGGTACTTCCCATAGACCTAGACTCCTGAAATTTGGCAAAAAGAAAGGACTTACAGCACAAGTAGAGGAAAAAAAACTGAAAATTGTTAATTTGTTGCACCGTCACAAAAAAAAATGCGTTTGCTAACTTACTTGCAGTTGGTAAACTATCGCGACCTATGTCGATGTATGGAGATAACACATTTTCAATGGCAAAGTCAAGTTTGTCTCTCAATACAATTTTACATTCTTATAAGATTGACCGGAACCGTCGGTGCGCGAGTCCAACTCATACTTGACCGGCTTTTATTATTTGTGCACAGATTTTTAACGCAAACGAACGCAGTTGCATTATTTTTTTCGGTTTGATTATAGTTTTGGAATATTGCACATACGAGTATTTCTACAAAAAATAAAAAAGGGAAAACATTGGATTGAAACAAAGTATTGTCCTTTAATCGAGAAAATAAAAAAAATCCATTCACGATATCTGAATTGAATGGCAGACTAACTTTTTTAGAGGTCCGTAGTCAATCTAGGAACCCGAATAATTTCACCATGTACGTCTGTCTATCTGTTTGTGTGTCGCATTTTTTTTATTACAAAGTATTAAAGTTACTAAGTTGGAATTTTGTTTAAGGATATATACCTACTACAACCAAGAACGAATCATAAGATACAAAATTGGAAGGGTTTTTTAAATTCACAGCTTTTTCACGCAAAATTACTTCCATGTTGTCCGGCAGCTTGAGCAAGTCATGCTCGCTGAAAGGTCTTTGCTTACGGCGGCGTCGTTGATCGGGTCGCCACTTTCCCGAACACATGGTTGAGAGAGGTGATGGCTGAGATACGCGTCATACTCGTGAACGGGTGCTGTTTGTGGGGTCCGGTCTGTTCACGTCACGCAAGGACTAGTTCTTCAGTTTATTATTGTAGAAATGGCTTTTGACGTAGAGACCTCGTCGTGTTGTTCTCCTAGACGTATTATTTTTAGTTTAATGTTATTAGCCTTACATTTGTATTGATTTTATTTGTTCAAGCTTTAATCATTATTATTTATTACTTTATTAAGTACTTGTAATGTAACTTACTTTTAAGTATTTCTGTACTTTATGTTTGAAAAAATTACCTTCGGCTGGAGTTTCTTGGCGCTTCGTCTCCGCAATGATGGTCTTATCTGAAGCCCTAGTAAATTCACTTCATATTACCGACGTGTAAAAGAGCTCCATGGGGGCCTATTTACCGAATAAACATTTTGATTTTTGATAAAAAAGTTTTGAATTGTCAATTTAGAAAACTTTAATAGTTGTGTGCATATGTCATTATTATATGTTATCTTGATTTAAAATAAGGTGTTGAGCAAAATCGAATTTAACAAGAATTTATTAACTCTTTTCTCAGCTATAGGAAATTATACCTATCTAAATATCAAATGAACGAGGGAAAAATAAATATCAAGGCACAATCTCACACAAATTGACCTCGTCCCCAAACTAAGCTCTTGGCTTGTACTATGGGTACAAGACATCGCTAAACATAGTTATATAGAGAAATATATACTTATATACATAGAAAACATCCAAGACTCGGGAACAAATATTCGCACTCATTACACAATTATTTGCCCTTACCAGGATTTGAACCCAGGACCGCTGGCTTCGGAGGCAGGGTCACTCCCAACTAGGCCAACGTGTCTTCAAATCTTGCTTCACTCTCCCACATAAAATTTATTATTTTATTAGACAGCTAAAACCATAACCCTTTCATCAACACAACAAGAGATTGTAAAACTCTAAAAACAATTCCGGTGTTTACCGAGACGGAGTCATCGGTTATGAGCCGCGATGAGCTGAATCCGGTTCATATATTATAATATTTACCAGGACGCCAGCGGATTTATCCTAAATAAAGCCAATAATGTCAAAGAGGAGAAGTGTGGTGCAAGTCACGAGACACTTAACGGCTTCTTTTGTGAACTGAACAAAACCACAAACGAACAGAGATTGGAGCGCCGCGAAGCGGATCGTATAAAAAAACTCTAAAAAGTAAAAAAATAAGTAGTGGCCCTACAAGATTAAATACAAGTAGGTAGGTAGGTAGGTAGGTAGGTTGGATATTTTGATCCAAGCGTCGTCGCGTAGGAGTAAGTGCTGATTGTTTGATAAGTAGGTAGCTATGCTTTTTTTTATTATGGGACAATGTCACACAAATTGACCTAGTCCCAAACTACTTAAACTCTAGGCTTGTGGTTACTAGACAACGATAAACTTACTTATATACAAAAATATATACATATACTTAAATACATATAAAACATCCACTCAATAACAAATACTCGTGCTCATCACACAAATATCTGCGCTTACCGGGATTTGAACCCGGGACCGCTAGCTTCGAAGGCAGGGTCACAACCAACCAGACGTGTCGTCATTTTGTTGTTTTTCTTTAGCGTTTGTACGTATAGCCATACGGGCATTTTCATTTTAAGTATATGAAAGTTTACGTTTTTCTTATTTTCCTTAACTAAGAACTACTACACGTTTAACTTACTTTATTGAAAATGCCCATACCGAGTTTGCATTGACACTTGCATTTTTTCCTTTTTTACGATACAACAAAAATAAAAATACGTTGAAAAAACAGGTCACTAGTAGAATGACTCGGTCGCAAAATTACCGACTCGCAAAATGACCCCATCGCTTGTAGCCCACATCTCAAAATGTCTGAGTCGTAAAATGACCACATCGCTTGTAGCCTACTTCTCAAAAGGTCCGAGTCGCAAAATGACCACATCGCTTGTAGCCTACTTCTCAAAATGTCTGAGTCGCAAAATGACCACTTCGTTTGCGTTACTAGGTAGGTTAGGTTCGTTAGGTAACTTCAAATGCCCGAAGGGCAAATTTCCCAAGAATAGCAGCCCCGCCATGCGGGGCTGCATCGACTTTGCTAAGACAGGCATAAAATGAAAAAGCAAAGTGGTCATTTTGCGGCTCAGTCATTTTGAGATGTGGGCTACAAGCGATGTGGTCATTTTGCGACTCGGACGTTTTGAGAAGTAGGCTACAAGCGATGTGGTCATTTTACGACTCAGTCATTTTGAGATGTTGGCTACAAGCGATGTGGTCATTTTGCGATGTGGTAATGTTTCGATCTAGTCACTCTACTAGTGACCCGAAAAAACGATGCTTGTATGAGGACCATTATTTATTAAGTAGTAAGTAGTAAATCCGTCCTAGTAACACATATTCTGAAAAGATATCAATCCGCTATCTATTACAGTTCAAAATATATAGCTCTGTAGAGCTAAGATGGACGGACAGATAGCGTAGGCTTAGTAATATGGTTCGTTTTGACACCCTTGGGAAACGGCGTCCTAAAAAGAAGGCAAAGGGAAGAGTGAGGAACGTCGCTCCCTCCCATGCCGTGTTCCGCGGCTTGCGGTCGATATAGTAGTGTATCGCCCGCGGCCGAGGCCGCTGTTAACTATGACAAACACAATTACGCGTACAAACTGCCCCTTATGAGCAACAGGGTATTTACTAGGGATTGCAAATAACCGGTTAAAACAGGTTATAAACCGTCTTTTGCATACAAAATTCGGTTATTAACCGGTTATTTGCATTCCCTGGTATTTACACTGCTTAAGCTGAGGACGAATTGCTTACAGCCATGATCATGTCAAAACTTGTCATGTTTGTTTGTGGTTTTTAACTTAAATGGTCTATTTTTTCATATAATTTCATATTTATTTTGGAATTTTTCATATTAGTGGTGGTAGAACCGTGTGCAGGGTCCGTCCGGATCGCTACCACCACCTTATCCATTAACCAACCGCCAAGCAACAGTGTTCCTATTGTTGTGTTCCGGTGTGGGGATAAGACAACTGGTGAAATTACTTGCATAGAGGCATTCCATCTTGAAAAAAAAATTTTGAAAAATTTGTTTATTGTCTTAAATCACAACATTAAATGAAAAACATGTGAGACCTCCTATTAAGTTTACAAAAAACCTATGTCAGGAGATCCCGCTCCTCCATGGGTGCTCAAAAATTGTGTTTATACGACAGGATATAAAGCTATAACTAAAAATAAATAAAGTTAAGTAAGAATGTGTGTGTGTGTGTGTGTGTGTGTGTGTGTGTGTGTGTGTGTGTGTGTGTGTGCGCGTGCGAGTGTACGTTCTCTAGTTTTTTTGTGTTCTGTTTTATTACAATAACAGCTCTTCTGTTTGTGTATAATTTAATGTTTTAAGCCACTCAACTGTGACACTTTTACACTTCCGTAATGTAAGTTTATTAAAATTAAGTTTTTTGTCCAGTACGTTATAAATTTTTGTAGCTTGTGTGTTAAATTGTCTTTTAAGAAAGACAGTATTTGCTGCCAATGTCTTAATAGCTTCCGGTTTCCTTCTTCTTGTTATTTGCGCTTGGTTAAGGGGAACAGTTTTGTGGAGTCTCATAGCAACTAACAGGACATACAGCTGCCTTACCGTCAGTACACCAGATATTGTGTACAGCTCGTCGGTAGGAAATCTTAGCGGTTTAAAAAACATTACTTTTAAGAGGCTGCGTTGACCTCTCTCCATATCTAAGAATTTAGTTTTATTAGCACCCCCCCAGGTTGTTAAACAGTATCCTATTACTGATTGTGCTAAGGTTATATATATTTGTTTCACGAGTTTAGGTGTTGTGATGTGTCTGAGGGTTTTGAAAATCCATATGAGCTTGCGTACTCGACCATTAATGTATTCTATATGTGCGTGCCAATTTAGCCGACAATCTAAGATTACTCCTAAATATTTAATTTCAGTGACTTTTTGTAACTGGTTGCAGCAACACGATTGTGATATTTGTGAACCTGTATCTCTACAGGCGTGAATTGTAAGGGCGTGATCTGAAATTGGTTGGGTTTTATTATTAATTGAAAAGCACATATACTTCGTCTTGTTTATGTTTAATGTTAGAAGGTTCTTATTTAGCCATTCAAATACATGTGCCAGTCCTAGTTCAGCCCTCTCGTAAACCGCTTTCCAAGTCGTATCTGCAAAGACTATGGCTGTGTCATCTGCGTATGAGAAGACTGATCCTCCTGAAGTTTTCGTATTTAGTAAATCGTTGATATAAATCAAAAACAATGTGGGACCCAAAACACTACCCTGAGGGACCCCAAAAGAGATATCTGAGTCCTCACTTATGTAATTTTCAATTTTGACCCTCTGCGTACGACCATGCAAATAGTCACTAAGCAACTTCAAAGGCATACCTCGAATTCCCACGTTATACAGCTTCTGTTCAAGTATAGGAAGAGAGACTGTGTCAAACGCCTTTTTTAGATCTAGAAAAACGGTTAGGCATTTATTCCCTTTATCTAAATTATCAGCGATTAGAGAGGTCATAGAGAGTATCGCATCCTCAGTCGACAATTTCTTTCTGAAACCAAATTGTGACTTTGAGATAATATTATATTTATTAAAGTAATTTATAAGACGGCTGTTAATTAGTTTTTCTATTATCTTTGAGACCGCCGGTAGTACCGATATAGGTCTGTAATCATTAACATCTTCTCTCTTCCCACTCTTGAACACAGGGGTAACTATTGATTTTTTAAGTGATGTTGGGAATGTACCTTTATTAAAACAAAGATTCGCCAAGTGAGAAATTACAGGCGCTAGAACATCAGCACATCGTTTAAGGAATTTCTTAGAAATACCATCCCAGCCAGGAGCACTATCAGATTTCATAGTCATAATTATTCGTCTAACTTCCCATGGATCAGTCTCTAGCAACACGAATGACGACGACTGTGCACTATTTGACGCGAAGATAGAACGATTCGTTTTATTGATAGATATGTTATTTTTAATTATTTCGTTTGCTAGATTTCTTCCAACATTTGCAAAGTATTTATTCACGTGATTGACAGAACCAACTGCAGAATCTTTTACAATATTTAATAATTGAGTATTTTTATCTTTACTTTTATTGCTGTAAGTAACGGTTTTTATTGTGTTCCATAAAGTTTTATTATTTTTAGCTGCTGCTTTAAGAAGATCGCGTTCATATTTCCTTTTAAGATTTTTAATTTATTTATTACAAAAATTCCTATATCGTTTATATTTTATTATTAGAGTTAGATTATCTGGATCAGTCCTTAGTTTTAATTGCATTTTATTCCTATTTTTAATACATCTTATAATTCCGGTTGTAATCCATGGCTTTATGTTACGCTGTATTTTAGGTCTGTATAATACTGTCTTTGCTTTATCTAGAGAATCTTTTAATAAATAAATCAAGTTTTCTACTATTGAGTTCGGGTCATCGCTAGTAAGAATAGTCATAAGGTTCTTCTTTAGTAAATTGTTATATGCCGCCTCATAGTCAATATTTACTACGGTGGTTTTTAAGCACTTATTTGATTTAATTTTAGATATACTAAGTAGTGTTGTATAGTGATCTGTAATTGTAGTTTGTAATATACCAATAGATGCGCATTGTTTATTTTTATTGATTTTAAGGTTTAAGTGGTCGAGACAGTTTTTACCCCGAGTGGGTAAAGTATGACCTGGTAAAATACTTTGTGATGCTAGTGTATTTAAGTAGGTAATTCTATTTTTACACTCCTCTAGCCTTTCATTGTGGTCATATATGAGATTTATATTTATGTCTCCAGCTAGGATTATGTTTTCATAGGACTTAATGCTTTCTAAGTGGTCATTTAATGAATTTATAAAGCCAGACGCATTATGATTGGAAGGCGATCGGTACATACCTAATACAATATGATTTAATATTTTCACTTGTATACACGATGCATGAACCAATTTTATTTCTTTAAGTTCCGGTCTGAGTGCTATTTTTGCATATACCACAACTTCATCATTTTGATTCATGTTATATTTAGTTGAAAAGCTAATGTAATTAGGAATTTGCGGGATTGGATAGTCTTTGTTTAACCAACATTCAGACAGGACTATGATATCAGCGGTAAAGTTTAATTGAGATAATAATATTTGAAAATCATCGAAATTTTTACAAATGCTTCTTATGTTTTGCGATATTAACGTTAGGTCAGTTTTGTTTATTTTTATATGTTTACTTAAATCCTCTAATTCACATTTAAATGATGAGGCAATAACCGTTTGATCAATATCACATAATGTGTCTAAATTTATAGTAGCCATTTATAACTATATTTTAAATAGGATGTAGTCACAAGTACTATATATAGCGTATTGGTAGGCACATTTACTCCTGTGCCATTTTACTATTGGTATTCTAAATATAATAGCTGTATAATATATATGATTGGGTTGTGTATTTAGACTTTGTTTGAGAGAATGTATTGTAGTGTAGATAGTTAGAGCTGTGTGAAGTGTTACATTTTTTATTAGAAATTTTAGTGTACAAGTTTTACATAATAAACAGGAATATGCCAATTGAAAACATGTGAAAATAACATCTAAGTACAGTGATTGTTTTATTTCTTGTTCCAGCTTCTTTATGTCGGCCTCTGTGTTTATGCGTATTAATGCAGATGAGTCTTCTTTCCGTAGAAATACTTTTCCCGCGGCAGTCCAGCAGTGTTTGTATCCATTCCTAGTTCTGAAGTCTCGGGCCAAATAAAAGAGACGTCTGTTATTTGCTGTTAAATTCTCAGAAACGTATATTGGCTGACTAGGTATATTTCCTAATTGGAGAAGTCCTGTAGTTAGCTTATTTTCCCTGTGTTCCTTATTATATTTTTTGACCGAAAGGAAGATCTTGTCTCGGGTTAAGGTTGATGTGAACTCAACAATCATTGGCTTTTGCTTGGCCATGCTGCTCACACGAAAGACATCCTTTACGTCTGCCGGCTGGATTGGAACATTTACTGTACTGCTTAGCTTCATAATGGTATCTACTAGGTCCTGCTTAGTCTCTGTGGGCTTTTTTGGAATATTCCTAATCTCCAATGTAGAGCAGCGCAATTGTCTTTCCATATATTCAACCTTCTCTTCCAATCTTTCAATATGTACTCGATCCTCTTTTTTGTCCTTCTCTAATTGCTGTATTTTAATGATAAACTCATCGTACTTTTCCGCTGTGAATTCAACAGTTTCCTTAAGCTGTGCATTTTGAGCTATGAGTTCTTCTAATTTAATGTTAACCGCGTTAAAAAACTGGTCTTGTTGAGCTTGTTGCGCTCTAAATAAGTTCGAGATTTCTGCTCTCAAAGTACTGATTTCTGCTGTCTCCTGTTGCGATGAAATTATAGTTTTTTCCAACACGGTTTGCGTAGACGCAGCAGCAGCGGCTGGGTGTTTCGGCTCGCTACATTTTTGTAGCTTCGTTTGTATCGGAGTGTTAGTGTTATCACCACCTTTGGGGCGAGATGCCACACACTCCGGACAGATCCACTTTGCTCGCGCCGCGGCGGAGTCATTGTTATAGTCTACGCATTCCTGGTGGTATTCTCGGGAACATGATCTATTTGAGCACTTAATTCTTTTTTGTGTCACCAGCACGTTATTTTTGCACGCTGAACAGACGATAGCCATTTTTTATTATTATTTATTGCAGAATATGTCGTTTAGAGAGGACAGTGTACCAGGAGCGCATCAATTACAAGCGTAGTTCAAGTTTAACGCGATGTGGTTGAGGGGTCTCAACAAATTGGTCACGATCGACAGTTTCATACAACTCCACTTGCCGTCCAGATTAGTGAGCCCCCTATGAATCGTTCTTAACAAAAGTATATCCGTCTCTTTCTTTCCCGACAAAAACAAATGCCGGTTTTATCTAATTCCTGACGTAATAACTTAATAATAGCTGTTTCACTCACTCCGGTGTTTCTGCTCGCTGGCTAGATGTGTTGTCGAAGCTCTGTTCGTTTATGCACTCCTAATTTTTGCGCACTAATTAATTATCAATATTTCAATATTTAATTTAAAATTAACATAAAATAAGTCCACGCGTGTGCACTCGAAAGAGGTCCGGGGGGAAGAGGAATCTTAGTCCTCAATTTTACGATTATAGTATTCAAATTCAAATGTCTATGGGTCTCAGATTCCACTTACCATCAGTTGGCCTGAGTGCTCGTGTGCCTTCTCATTATCATAAAAAAAAACATCGGGTTCCATATTTCCGGTATTGGCAAATATTTGCGTGAGTATTTTGTTCCTGTCTTGGGAATTTGGAATGTATTTATGTACTCGTTAGTAGTTCTCTATTTTAGTATGTTTATAGTTACCTACGGTAGAAGACTAGAGTTTAGTTTGGGACTAAGTCAATTTGTGGATGATTCTTTTTTCCAGTAAATTAGGTTTTTCACAATTAAAATAAGGTATATAAAATGACAATGATGGTGTGGTTGCCGGGTTAGAATAGTGCCACTCCATGTCTTCCCGTGGATGTCGTAAGAGGCGACTACGGGAATAAGGGCTTGTAGTACTGTTAGGCGATGAGCTTGCAACCTGTCACTAATACACTGGTAAACCATCTTAAAAATAAAATAAAATATGTGGT
This sequence comes from Acleris holmiana, assembly GCA_949316455.1. Classification (NCBI taxonomy): domain Eukaryota; kingdom Metazoa; phylum Arthropoda; class Insecta; order Lepidoptera; family Tortricidae; genus Acleris; species Acleris holmiana. Next base: position 18,331,672 of record OX438775.1, read on the forward strand.
TACAGAATTATCAACAAGTATTTTTAGAGTTGGTGGTATTTCTGTAGCTCTGCCTACCCCACTCTGGGAATAATGGCGTGATTCTATGTTTTTTTTTGATAGGTCTAAAGCAGTTCTGACGGCGTATTTGCGGGAATGGGCTTAGCCAGAAAATTAGGCCACAAAAACTTTAACTTTCGGTGTGTCCACAGGAAAGACGGTAACCTAAATCTGTGTATGACCCAAATAGTTGATGTGTCTTAAAACAAGCTTCTCATTCAAGGTGAATTCTTTAATACTTATAGTAACTAAGCAGTTAAGAAGTAAATCCTGATATATCGCACGATCATGAAGTTTCTGATATTGATAATGTTAACAGCAGAAACTTGCTTGTTGCGTGTGGAGGAATAGTAATAACAGAGATGTTCAACGTCTAAAGCTAGGTTGCCTTGTCTTTGCCATAGAAAAGATAATTATTTAATTATTGAGAATTATTACGAGAAGAAGTCATTCTTATGGTTTAGGCTGGCATTAAACTTCTGCACTTTTTTAGTGCAGAAGTTTATTGCTGTCTTACTTTAACTTTTAAGTTGGAACAAGACGGCACAAAATCGGGATCGTGCTCTACAACTGAAGTTAAAGTAAGACAGCAATAAACTGCATTTTTTACTGCTAGTCTAAACCTGGCTTAAGGATTGAATTCGTCTCTGCTTAGAAATAATTACATAATTCATTTTTTTATGGCAAGGAGAAGGCATACGAGCACACAGGCCACCTAATGGTAGTGTAAATAATATAAGCTAAGGACTAAGATGGAATGCTTCTGCGCGAGTAATTTCACCGGTTGTCTTATCCCAACACTGGAACACAGCATTGCGAACACTGCTGCTTGGTGGTCGGTTAAAAAATAACACGGTGGTAGCGATCTGGACATTTAGTTTTTGCTACTGACAAAAACGGTTAGATGTTTAGTTTTAATATTTTGGTGTCGCCAGTAATTGTTACTCAACACTTCGCTTCGTCGCAAACATGGTCCTGAAATTTTTAAAGCTCAATAAAAATCACTTGTTAACAAGAACATTATTTATGTAAAAGACCATAAAATAGCCGAAGTAACGCAGTTACCAACAACACTGCGAAGGTTCGTCGTAAATTGGTGTTTAGCGGCGTCGGAAGGGCCGCATGGGAAGTGCTAAATCATGCCGTTCTTCCGAGTTGAACTCTGGAGAACGGCATGTTAAAATAACTAACAAAAGGAACCAGTGAAGCTCAATAGAGTCTATTTTACGTTTACAAAATTGTGTTTCCCCCGTGTGGTTGCCGGGTTAGAATAGTGCCACTCCATGACTTCCCGTGGATGGGTAGTCAAAAGTGTCGTACATCAAATTAATAATCGCACCTTCGGTAGAACAAGGGCAAAATGTACAATGTGACTAAAAGGGCAATTATGCTCTTGTCCACTAGAACAAAGGGCACAATGTACAATGTGACTATAGGGGCAATTGGGCCCATGTTCAACCGAAGGTGCGTTATGTTAGATTAATAAAAAATTAAAGTCACAACTTACAAAAAACATTAGGTAAATCGTTTTATGTAGGAGCATAAATACAACATAATTTTGCTACATAAATAAAATATTCTCTTGACAAGTCAAGCTATTGTCATAATACGAAAGTGTCAACCCTAGCAATTTTCCCATCTCACCCCATTGCTATCCCTTCTAACCCCAAATACGGGGTGAGCTGGGATAGCCTACTATTATGTGTTTATCGTTGAAACTATGAAATTAAACAACAAATTATCATTGACATACTAAAATACATACATCTGGACCTGGACCTGGACCTGGACATATAAAAATAAACTTTTATTCAGGTTTGACCTTCGATTTTGTCCTTACTCACCCCATGTAACGGTACTCTACCAGTCGACCAAATAATCTATCTAATGACTAGAATAAAAGGGTCAAACACACTCTTAAAAACAAAAGTTGTCTCTCCTGCGTTCAATAGTTAAATGCTTGTGTGCATATAAGTTTTATTTTTATATGATAGGTCTAAAGCAGTCCTGACGGCGTTTTCCCGGGAATGGGCTTAGCCAGAAAATTAGGCCTTAAAAACGTTAACTTTCGGTGTGTCCACAAGAGAGACGGTAACCTAAATCTGTGTATGACCCAAAAACAATTTATTTCTCACTTTCAATTGACAAAACATGAATCATAACTAAGCAAGGACACCAAGTGCGAATGAAAGAGAATTATTTACCTGATTTTTTACGATCCCCCTACATTGTCTTTTTATTCCTTAAATAACAACGAAACATGTCCCTGTTAACTCCCTTCTTTAACAAATAAACGACTCCTCGGTAACCGTTACCTACAGACCTAATAAAGACGTTGCACTTTTACACCGCTGCAAACTGCATCCTGCAAAAACAGACGATACCTAACGAGCCGTGACCTAACTAAGAGTAATTATCACTAGCGTTGTTCTATTCAAGTCATTGAATAAAACAGTGAAAGGAAAGTTGCAGCGCGAAGAGTTAACAGTTACTTGAACGTGGATTGAGAAATTGGACACAATTTTAGGTTTAAAATTTGGTAACCCGAATGGGCCCTCGCCCGCGGTCAAAATGTAGGCATCGGTTGCGACTTATATAGTATAAATAAATAATGGGCGTATGTTACTAAATATGCTATTTATTATACAGATTTATGATCTAGTAGTAAAATAACGCAAACGTAAACCCGTTTCACAAAATGTTTTATTTTAAATGACTAACCCAGCATTAGGATGCGCCACCGAATCTTAGTTTTAGAAATTTAAATATTTGTCAGTGATATAAATATAAATCATTTGGTTCATTTACCTGATAGCAGTAGGAAATTATGAGCTTTATAATATAAAAATAAATTTCATTATGTTTATCATGCATCACCTCAATTATCAGCATGGACGCAAAAAAATGCGCAGAAATTGACCCATTAGTAATTGGCCATTACTATACTTTTATGAAATTTGTGTTTTGGTTGTATTTTACGCTAAAGTGGTGCAGTAAATTATGTTACATTTCAATGGTGTAACAGGTAAATTGATCGTGTTTACGACCAGACAAAATTAAAGGATGTAAATACGACGTTTAAAAAAAAGGTTTGAAACAATATATTCACATTATTCACCAATATTATTGACGTATAAACCATCCACAAAAAAATGGTTTTTAAGACTTTAGACGGAAACAAAAATACCATTTACTGCAACGAACATTTAAAAAAATTAGTCTTTTGACTATTACGTCATTGGTTTTTTGCTTGATACGAATTTGAAGCAAAATATTTTGGGTCGTATCTCCATTAATTTTGTGAATATTGACATTTCGTATATACAGATCGATAGAGCTCAAAATTCCGAGTTAAACTGTATATATAATGGATTTACGCCAAAATGGCTTTTACGCCAATTGAACCCAGAGGTATCGATAATACAAGGTGTGTTTGACCATGGGGCTTTAAATGTAGGGATCGATTCTACTCCTCAAAACGAATTCCTTTTGTTCTACGACTTTAAAAAAATAAGGTTTTTTTTCATTAAAAATAAATTAATTCACTGATTTTACTAGTAAAGTTTGAAAGTTTGATCACCTATAACTTACTGTAAATTAAGTTATTTTCTAAGTCGTAGAACAAAAGATGTAGCATTTGAGGAGTAGAATCGATACCTACATTTAAAGCCCCATCGTCAGACACACCTTGTATAGTCAGCTATAGGTGTTCTTTTAATTTTGGTTTTGCTTCTTAGTAACAAACTATTTTGTTCTCATCTTGTAGTAATTCTATTTGATTAATATTAATAGGAATCTAATAATTATGACGAGACGTAATGAGAACTAACGAGACCTAATTGGGTGGGAGGGTGTATGAAAGAAATGTCAATAAGTGTTATTACATAGATTTTTTGTCTAGTTTAATTTTATAATGTTTGCGTGTTTTGTAACATTTTAGTGGCTAATTTTACTTCGTCATCACCATCATATTATACTAACATACCAGACAAAATCCGATTGACCGGTCGACACCAGCTAAAAATTAATAAAAAATAGAAATTTAAAAAACCCCCGACCATAAATAGTCTGTAAAAAACCTCTAAAATGTAAAAAATAATAAGATGTGGCTCTAAGGGCTGATTAATTGATAAGTAGATAGTTAACGGAACACTGACACTAACTAAACTGACACGGCGGGGGACCGCTAAGTACATGAAGTAATATAAAATACTCGTACCCCAGCTACTTACCGGACCCCGACGTCTCAGTTTAGTTAGTGGCAGTGTTCAGTTAACTATCTACTTATCAAACAATCAGCCCTTACTCCTACGCGACGACGCTTGGATCAAAATATAAATACCTACTTATAAGTAAAATTATAGGGCCACTACTTTTTATTTTTTACTTTATAGAGCCCTCTCTGTAAAGTAAAAAATGACAGTCGACCATGTGCTTTATCGAAACGCACGAGAATGTCATCCCATACATTTAGAAAAGAAAAACGTTAGGAGCGTTTGCATCTTGGCTAGGGCCCCAGTTTAGTTAGTGTCACTGTTCAGTTAACTATCTACTTATCAAACAATCAGCCCTTAGGGCCACTACTTATTATTTTTTAGTTTTTAGAGGTTTTTTACAGACTATTTAGAATCGGGAAGTTTTTTAAATTTCTAATTTATTTTTTAATTTCACGTTTTTTAAACTTTTCCATCTGGTGTCATCGTAGCTCCCAAACAGATTTACGGATTTGGACGCAAGTTTTTTTACAATAAAGCTACATTCATCAGGATGGTTCTTAGCAAGATTTTATAAAAATTGGTTGGGTTGTTTAAGAGATATCAACTCTGAAATCAGGTATCGCCGTTATTTAAGGGGCGTTTAATCCCCTAAAAGCTCCATATCTCAAAAACGGCTGAACCGAATTTTATTAAACATGTCTAAGAAACACCGCTAGACAACCTGCTTTCATTTGAAAAACCGCATTCAAATCGGTTCATCCATTTAAAGGCTACGGTACCACAGATAGACACACACACTCACTTACATGTCAATCGCACAATCATCGCACGCGCATGAAATTTTTGTGGTTATTTTCTCATCGCGAATTATATTTTATGTATGATACAAGTACCATGCATGCAGTGGCATCTATTAGACCTCGTGATCAAATTAGGTGTTTTTACAGTGAAGTAATTTAGATGGCGTGACTATCTATTTGACATAAACTGTCAGGAAACTGTCCCCCCTCTGTTGCATGCTATAATTTTATCTTACCATAGATAATACTTTTAAACCAGAACGTTTACTCAACCTTAAGATCGGGGCTTGGCGAGGAACTGGGACAAGTTCGTAAATAGAGATCGTTAGGAGAACTTCATCCGGCTCAATGTTCCGGCGTATCTCCTTATCTTGACTATTCCATTTAGATTTACAAGTTTTTCGGAACTTTTGCTAGGGGTGCTATTGAAATATCGATGGATGTTGCTAGAGTTTAGACGCCTGTGATAGGCTTTTGTTTTGAGTAACTACCTTTGTTCAAGGATGATTAGTGTTATCATACAAATTAAATTATGTCTTCTGATTATCAGTGTGTTGTTATTTTATTCAATCCCAATTTTTTTAAAGCGTAATGTCTACGTCATTTAACTGCGCTAAAAGGATCCATTTGATAATCGCCAAAAAAAACCTTAAAAAACCAACAGTAAATAGTTAAATCCACAAAACTAAAGCTATATAATATCTCAAACCAATTTTAAAAATAATATGTGCTTTTTCTAATAGATAGTTAAGTAAAGAACTCGTTAGAGGAATTTTACTTCTGGGCAACGTTTGACCACCCTTGTCCATCTCCTTCGTGCAAATTTTTGAAATTATAAACGTTTTATCTTTCCATAACAATGCTAAATTATAATGAAATTATAACGCGGTCGAAAATCCATCTATTAAGTACGCTAGACGAATCTCAATTTAATAAAGAGAAGAGTTGAAGGTCTACGTAGGATGAGGCCTTACAGAACTGAGACGTCTATTCAAAATATTTAATTAATCTAAGAGTGTTTACGGTGTTAAGACAAATTAACTTGTTAACTAAACTTGTTAAATCCTTTGATTTTATTTATTTGACATACCATATTTGTTGCCCAAATAAGATTTCTTATTACCCGACCGACCCAGAAGGCGCGTTCGCGCGTATGTATGTAAATGGTCCGTTCCATTGTAACGTTCTGTTAGCTTAAACGGCTTAACTGATTTTGAAGAGCGAGATGTCGTGAGATTCGCCTTAGTTGTGGGAGAGACATAGGCTATAAAATATTAATTAAAGTAATAAACGTAGAAGAATACAGAGATTAAAAAACAAAAACCATTATATTGACGACAATGCTATTATGTCACAAAATGCAAAATAAATGTTTTTTAAACTTGCTTTCTAATAGTTATTTTCGGATTTCTTATCAGACGTAGTCAGGCTTATTTTTAGAAAACTGCCCTGCTAACAGAAAAGGCAGTATCTCACATTCTATGGTCAAAGCAGATGCAATCCTATCTTGTTGGTTATAAGGTTGCATTTGCTACAGGAGTTTTGTCCGAGATACTGCCTTTTGTGTTAACAGGGCAGTATAGGGGTAGGACTGCTGCTGGTTTAATAAATGGAAGACAGGCATTTCCAAAGGATTTGGACGATGCGTTAGCCTAATTGGTAGTGACCCTGCCAGCTAGCGGTCCTGGGTTCGATTCCCGGTAAGGGCCAATATTTGTGTGATGAGCGCGAGTATTTGTTTCAGTCATAGATGATTTCCTTGTATTTAAGTACTTATTTATCTTTATAACTATGTTTACTATGTGTTTCCATAGTATAAGCCTAGAGCTTAGTTTAGGACTAGGTTAATTTATGTGAAATTGTCCTATAAGTGAGAGGATGAGTCGGATTGGGCCGCCCTAGACGTACTTTTTTTATTCAAATCAGAGAAATATACTTGAAATGGGCCGAATCGAATGTTTTGGTATAACATTAGGGACAGACAGACAGACAGTGAAACTATTAAGGGGTCCTTATCTTATCTTATCTTACAGATGGGCCTTTTCGGATACACTTCGACCCCTTTAGGATCTTTTGTGCAATTAACACACTCAGCTGTTCGAATGTGCAGGTTTTCTCACGATGTTTTTATTGCGTAATGTTTTTTTTAATGAAAATTAGAAGGCACACGAGCACTCAGACCACCTGATGGTAAGTTGAATCTGAGACCTATAGATATTTGAATTCTCAAGACTATAATCCTAAGACCTCAAAGGCGTTGCCAACCCTGAGGACTAAGATGGAATGCCTCTATGCTAGTAATTTCACTGGTTGTGTTATCCCCACACCGAAACACAAAAATGCGAACATTGTTGCTTTGCGGGTGGTTAATGGATAAGATGGTGGTAGCGATACGGATGGACCCTGCACATGGGTCCTACCACCACTAATGTACTTAAGTTAGAAAAACTCATTTGTACATGGTGACCGCGGAGGTTTAAACTCGGTACCTTACGATCACGAGTCAACCCCCTAAGCCACTAGGCCACCGACGCTCTCATTAAGGGGTCCTAGTTTTATAACGGAACCTTAAAAAATGTTAGGGAACTATTGTTGGTGTTTAATATCCTATATCATTGGTAAAACACCAAGAGCAACATAAATTACAATGCAAAATCGTTCGAATCCTCTCTAATTTTACATTTAAAATCGGTGCTAAAGTAGTTCTTGCAATAGCTTTATTTTTAAGTATAGCTTACAAAAAGGACGCCAACGCAAAACGAGCATCGGACAGCGTTGAGAATTATTTTATAGAGAGCGCCTTTAACAGCAGTATTGGATCGTTTACCTTCAAACTGTGGAAATGCTGACTTTATTCTCTAGGTGTGAAGGGTGTTGTCGATCGCGAGGTTAAGTTGGGTGTTCGGTAATCCGTGAGTACGGGCTAACTGCTTAATTATGCGGCCATGGTCCTGGATTATGTTTTTATTTTCCCCTGGAATTATAAATTCGTTAGAAAAGTCCCGTAATGCGGGGTTCTAGCCGCTCCGGCGCCGCAACCTGACCTACATAAGAGTTTAGATCAATTTTGTCTTGCACGGTGGACGTTTTTCGTTCAGGGATTAATGTTGCGGATTTGTGGGCTGTTTCTTTGTCTTTAACTAGTTATGGGTAAATATATTTTGTTGTTACTACTATGATGTACTATTTTATGTCACTGTAAAACCGTAATCAGGGTTTATACATTAACTGTGACCTCCACACTAAGCACCATTACGCCTTTATTCCCAGAGTGGGGTGGCAGAGCTACAGAAATACCAACAACTCTAAAAAGACTTGTTGATAATTCTGTAACCTCATTTTGCACAATCAGGCCAAGAAGTTTACTAGTGTATTAGTAACAGGTTGCAAGCCCATCGCCTAACAGTAATACAAGCCCTTATTCCTTTAAAGTCCTGTGATACTTATTTAAATAAATAAATATCACAGGACAATGTCACACAAATTGACCTAGTCCCAAACTAAGCTCTAGGCTTGTACTATGCGTACTAGACAACGATAAACATACTTATATAGAGAAAACTTAAATACATAGAAAACTCGTGCTCATCACCCAAATATCTGCCCTTACCGGGATTTGTACCCAGGACCCCCAACCAGGACTACCAACTAAGCTAGCGTGTCGTCACTGTAATAATTATGATTTTACCGTATATACCTAATAGAGGCACTGATAAAAACAAACACTGTTCATATTCAACGCCTCAATCGATCAACGTGAAAAAATACGAATAAGAATAAATTTATTTAAACATAACACATGGTTACAAACACAGGCCTTATCCGGTGGATATCAAACTAGGCTGAGCCCCCAAACTGCCCAGAGAGATCACAGTATGCCGTGACATAAGGATGACATACTATCTATGATCCTTTCACGGAGACGACTTTTACAGGAATGGAGTCTTGGGCAACCGCTAGCTAGGAATAAAAGTGTATCGAGTACGACCAGCAAAGTCTCAGGTTTACTAACAACAAACAGACTCTTAGTGTAAGTAAATAAACGCTGGAGTATACAGACTACACGATACTTTAAGTGATATATTAGGTTTTATATTGACATTAGCTTCAATAAGGTACATCGTGCAGGATCACTACACCATTTTGTTTGCTTACTTATCGCCAAACAGAATCGTTAGTTGGGTCAGAAATTGGTATACGTAAATGAAATAAGTATTGTATGATTTTAAGACATGAGCAATGCATGAAAAACATGATTTAAAAACACCTTTTCAAAAATCCTTTTGCCATTCGTGTGACGCGCCAGACAGTCTGACGCCTCAACACACATCAACCATACACTTGTGGATAGACGGTCTGACAACAAGAATAAACCAACAGGCTACAATTTGCGATGTAAACAGTCGATTTCGAACGAACCAACGAACATTTCAATCATACGTCATGTTTTAGAATCGCCTATTACTATTCGAAAACGTGTGTTGGCTCGAAATATCTCGATTATTTTACTTTACACTCAATAGAACTAACTAGACTAAGGGAATTAGGGCTTGTAGTATGTACTGTTTCCCCCGTGCGGTTGCCGGGTTAGAATAGAGCCACTCCATCTCTTCCCGTAGATGTCGTGAGAGGCGACTAAGGGAATAAAGGCTTGTAAAGTTAGGCGATGGGCTTGCAACCTGTCACTAATACACTGGTAAACATCTTTGCCTGACTATGCAAAATGTGGTTATAGAATTACCAACAAAACTTTTTTGACTTGTTGTTATTTCTATAACTCTGCCTACCCAACTCTGGGAACGATGGCGTGATTGTTATGTATGTTATGTATGTGTACTCAATAGAAGAGTACACGGAGAACTGTTAGAGCTGGTTTTATGTAGATCTAGATTTTAATTAATCCCTCAATCATCAATCGATTACCAATTTGGATGTCTTTGTGTGCGTGACCTTCTACTCGTTAATTACAGCTTCGAAACTTATTCCAACTTTGCGCGACCTGGCTTTTATTTGTTTTAACCCATCTTGCTCTCAAAATCACTTAACTCATTTAGGCCTTGGTTGTTGATAAACAGATCGATCGACACAGCCAGACAAAGGTTTTAATCTAAACACATAACATAACCTAAGTATTGGTGGCGCGGTAGACTCAAGTTGGGTTGACGCGAACCATCTGACGAAACATTTAGACGCCGCTAAGAAATCTTTTGGTTGAAAATCTACTAGGAACGTATATTACTTATTAGTAATATAAATGTAGGTTTTGACCTTGGAAATATTGAATTTTTCAGTTATTGTTTGTCGTTCTCCTAAGTTATTTAAGTTTTGTCATGTTTTGTTTTTTACTTATGTGACATTGTTTTATAACGACCGTTACGGAGTAACTATATATTTTAAGTACTTGTTTTACTAACAGAACCTGATATCACATTTATTTTATTATTTTACTTTGTATTCATTGTTTTATACAAGGTGTCTCTGACCTGCCTATGGGGCTTTAAATGTAGGGATCGATTCTACTTCTCAAATGGAACTCCTTTTGTTCTACGACTTTAAAAAATAAGTTTTTTTCTTCTTTTTTTTTCACATTAATTCATTGATTTTACTAGTAAAGTTTGAAAGTTTGATCACGTGTAACTTACTGTAAATTAAGTTATTTTCTAAGTCGTAGAACAAAAGATGTAGCATACGAGGAGTAGAATCGATACCTACATTTAAAGTCCCATGGTCAGAGATACCCTGTATTTATAATTCTGACGACCTCAATGTAATTGACATGCTGTACAATTTATGCTGTAACATTTCATTGAGCAATAAATAATCTATTCATCTAATGCAATGCAATAACAGCACTTAGCAGTTGTTAAGTCTCAACACTAACCCTCTATTAGGTTATAGGCGAGTGCCACGACCAATTCAGCCTCCGAAACGTGCCCCGGTTCCACACCAGAGGGCGTATATCTCGCACTGTCCTGATTACATTCTGGAGATCTGCATTTCCTCAGCGTGGCGAATAAATCATGTCCATGAATGGCGAGCCGACACTTGCCCCGGTGTACTTGGCCAACGGCCAGCGAACTAACATCCCCAATTTACCGGTAAAACGTCTACTTGTCCTTTGTTAATGCGTGTATCTAAAAGAGACGGAGGTTACTTGTTTTGTGATGTTAAGAGGGAATATGGTACGTTACCGTCGATCGTCAAAGTGTGATTTGTCTGAATAGATTCGTGAGATATGGTTATTTCTGCGTGACGAGCACTGAGATTCTTGTGAACGTTATCGTGAACCGGAGACTTTATTTGTTTCGATTGCCAAGATGTGACAAAATAACGCAAAGTCAAAGTTTACAAACGTATTGTTTAGTATAGTCGTAAAGGATAATTGTTTGAGAAGTTTCGTCCAAGTTCTTCAACTTAGTTGATTTCAAAGTGGATCATTGTTAATTGAGGACAGTCATAAAGATTTATAACAATTTCAGATTCCTAACAAAACGAACGGAACAAGCCTTGGTAAGACCCAAGTTTTTTGTAGTTAAGAAACATTTAGTAATAGTTATTTGCGAGACTTCGTCTTGACACACGTATACTTATTTTGATGTTTTTAGTTTTCTTAAGACTGTGGAAACTTTATAATTTGAGTAATCATTTAACAATTTCAAAGGTAGGTTTGTCTAAACTTGCAACTGTTCAACAAGCTATCCATGTTCACTATGAGATCGTTCTCATGAATATAACCGTGTGAGTTTACAGTTAAGTTTGATATTGTTGGGAACTAGAATGGTAGGAAGAGTCTAACTCTAAAGATAAGGTAGTCAATTACAATCGGTACTCCCTACACGGTAAATTCAAGATGCTCTGGCTTGACTCTATCTCCCAAATATGATATCATAACATAAATGCAGTTATATTTGTAGTTTATGTAAGTTTATTTAAGTTTATGTACCTATGTATATTGACCCAGTAATATAATTATATCTCTGTATCTATTTATATAGGTATTTGACTGCAATATTTAAATTAATAAGATTTGGCCCTTTAAATAAATTTGTATAGGTGAAAAACTAAAGTAAATGACCTGGGCCTCTATTCTACTGCGTTACAACGATATCGCGTTTGACGTGTTTTAGAATCGTTTATGTCACAGTCGCCATTATTGTAAATGACATGAGAGTTATCAAAACTTTGATAATACGGAAACACGTCAAAGACGATATCGATATTACCGTGTAAGAATTCCAGCCCTGGTCATTCATTAAAGTTCATCACCACACTTGCTTACTTGATGCACAACCTTTCACTTTTTTCAATCTTTCAAGGATTAGCTGCAAAAGATTCCTTGAACGGATAAGTTTGCCTTTGTACATCTTTTTTGTATTAATTGTAATGTTAGAGTTTTTTTTGTACAATAAACGGTATACATACTTACAAACGTACACTTTTAAGGTAATGTTCAACTTCTTAATACATTTATTGCAGAGGTTGATACCATAACAACAAAACTTCTGATTCATAATATCTTTGAACTATTGGCGTACTAATAAGCCCTGTAAGCGTGATACCATATCCAAGCTAACTAGCGCCTTGTAGCATTCCAGTTACTCGCCGAGTGTAAAACCGCTGTTCATATCAGAATTGCTTTGCTACTAAGTTGCACGTGCTAGCAACTCGCCTCACTCTGATCATAACAGATGGTCTTGAGTTGAAGTTGAGTCAAGTGTTTGTTTCAAGCAGTCCAAGTAAATGAAGAGTAATCCATCCAGAACACCAATTGCCTTAATACAATTAAACTTTGGAGTTGTTTATGATTGTAGTTTTGCCATGGACAGGCATTGCAGGGTATCAGGCCCTCAGGGTTGAGATTCACAGTAAAAACGATATTGCTTATGACGTGTTTCCGTATGTCAACATTTTAATAACTCTTGTTCAGTTGTAGTAATGGCGGCCAATACATAAACACGTCTAACGCAATATCATTACAACCTAGTAGAATAGTGGCCATGAGAAATCGTTATCACTGCCTATAGATTTTGACAACACCAAGGATAGTACTTACATGTATTGCTGCTTTGATGTTAACTATAAATAAATAGTGCCACTCTATGTCTTCCCGTGGATGTCGTAAGAGGCGACTAAGGGAATAGATCTTGTAGTATTGTTAGGCGATGGGCTTGCAACCTGTCACTAATACACTAGTAAATTTCTTGGCCTGATTGTGCAAAATGTGGTTATAGAATTATCAACAAGTCTTTTTAAAGTTGTTGGTATTTCTGTAGCTCTGCCTACCCCATCTGGGAATAAAGGCGTGATGTTATGTATATATGTATAAATAAATAATAAATAAATATCAGGAGACAATCTCACACAAATTGATCTAGTCCCAAAGTAAGCTCCAGGCTTGTATTATGGGTACTAGACAACGATAAACATAATTATATAAAGAAATATATGCTTAAATACATAGAAAGAACATAATATATTCGCGCTCATCACACAAATATCTACCCTTACCGGGGTTTGAACCCAAGACTGTTGGCTTCGGAGGTAGTGACTCCCAACTGGGCTAACGTGTCGTCGTTACTAGGGATCGAGAAGTAGGAAATACTCAACTATTCAATTAAAAATCGTTATGAAACATAGTAGCGTTCTAAAGATTTAACCATAAACATGCAAAAAAGGTCGCATGTTTGAAAAATAAAATTAGCGAGGAATTTTGTTTCTAATCGTATTTTCACGTTTAACAGTTTAAAGAAAATATTATCAAGTTTAGTATATCCAAATAACAGACATAAGCTTTATGGTTAGAGGTCCGGATCGCGAAACACTACAGACTTTTTCATACATTATGCGGCCTTAATGTATAATTGTTGTTCAAATCAGGAAAGAAAACATTTTTTCCGACTTTAATAAGTTCTAGTTTAACTATAAAAACCTGCAAACATTTACCACCTAGCGGGATTTCTTACCGCTGCCAGCATTCATTGCTGATGACAAAAAAAAAATTCAATTCCCTAGTGACAGGCCACCCGCCGTATTGCCGTGAAATTGGATTGACAACCACTGGAATGTTACCTTTATACAGCTCAAATGCTGCTATTTGGTATTTTAGAACATTATTTCTAACCCCGAGCTGAAAGAGTGATGGTTTAATTTCGACCTTTTATGTCATTATTTTAAATGGATATTAAGTTGTTTATTAACTTTAACTTGCAAGGATGATTTGTACCACTTCCCGGGGACCGATTGAGCTGAAATTTGGTGTACCTACATAACTTCGATGACAATACAATAATATGGCACCATGGAGCTGGTCTGATGATGTAGTCGGAAGGTGGCGATAGGATCTCCGCTATACTTAACGTAGACCCACCAAGTTTGAACTTAGTTTGGTCATGGTAAGCAGTAAACGACTGCGAAAAGAAATTGCAGTTCGGATGGCAGTCTTGAGATTTTTGTCCTGTAAATGGCTATCTATTATGGGTCTCAGACCCTATTTACCACTTTGTGTGCTGAATCGCGTTCGTCTTCTTATTAAAAAAAAAGATGTAATGCGAACTGTCTTGAAATGCTTAACTTAAAACGAGACAGAGTAACAATTTTCTGAGAAGACGGTTACTTCAACAGGCGTCAGCGTGGAAATTTTAGACTTTTATACATTTACCATGGAGCTTGCGGCAATGACGTCAGCCACCGACGTCCGAAGGGATCACTAATGTTTTACCAAATCATCATTTGACAAACGGGATACCTATTATTTCATAAGTTTCATAACCAAAGTTTCACAAACATCATTTGACAACCCGAAACTGTAAATAATTCTGGACCTCTATTTAGGTGCGTTAAAACGATATAGTGTTTGACACGTTTAAGAATCTTTATGTCACAGTCGCCATTATTGTAAATGACATAAGAGTTATCAGAACGTTGACAATACGGAAACAGGTCAAAAACGATATCGTTATAAGGCCCTGGATTTATTTCAGTACCATCGTGTGGAACCCTATAGTAACCTATAGGGTTAGGTTAGTTTTATAAAAATCCTGAAATATTTGTAGTTACAGAAAAAAACTGAAACTGAGGTGACTAAGGGAATAGATCTTGTAGTACTGTTAGGCGATGGGCTTGCAACCTGTCACTAATACACTAGTAAACTTCTTGGCCTGATTTTGCAAAATATGGTTACAGAATTATCAACAAGTCTTTTTAGAGTTGTTGGTATTTCTGTAGCTCTGCCTACCCCAATCTGGGAATGAAGGCGTGATGTTATGTATGGATGTATGTATTTGTAGTTACAGAAAAAAAGCGGGTTGGCAAATGAAAAGGTTGCGAAACGATGCGTTTGTCAAAGATTTGTCGGCGAAAAGGCAGAGAGCCTTAGCAAACTATATCATTTTACAAACTTTTATTTCGCAAAGAGATACTTCCCGCCGCATTGTTTTATATTTGTTTGTGGTCAAAAGTCTAACCTAACCAAACTTATTTAATAGTAATGTAATGGTTTAAGCACAAACACGTTTTTGCAAAATGAAAGTTTGTCAAATGATGATATGATCAAAAGTCGTGATACCCTTCCAAGGGGTTAAGACCAGTTTCTTAATACGGGCCTAAGAGACTATTTTCATCCACCGTTACGAGGCGTTGTTTTGCGTCATTGGCTGATTTATCGCGGCCCGCCAACCTGACCCTACACCACAGGCTGATTTACTGCCACGGCCATCGCCTTATTGCCTAAAAAAGATTAAGCACTAGTGCTAATAATAAAGGAAAAACTTAGGGTCGTATTAATAAACTGATCTCGACTGTCGCTCGTCTCAAGATGCGTCAAAAATGACAGTGTTCTATGGCTTGACGTTTACTTTGACGTATCTTGTGACGGGCATCTTAGAGCAGAGCAGAGTGGGGTAGGCAGAGCTACAGAGATACTAAACACTCTAAAAAGACTTGGTAATTCTGTAACCACATTTTGCACAATCGGGCTAAGGATGTTTAACAATGTATTAGTGACAGGTTGCAAGCCCATCGCCTAACAGAACTACAATCCCTTATTCCCTTGGTCACCTCTTAACATCCACGGGAAGATATGGAGTGGCACTATTCCAACCCGGCCACCACGGTTTATTAATACGGTTCTTAGTAACCACGTTGTATAGTTAGTACGGGTGCGAGCTGGTACAACAAAAGCACGTATCTCTCTGTTATTTTTGCTTGAAATGCATAGAAACTTTGAATTAGAACTGTTGTTTACCTTTGATTAACAATACCTACTCAACCCTGTGCAGGGTCCGTCCAGATCGCTACCACCATCTTATCCATTAACCACCAGCCAAGAAACAGTGTTCGCATTGTTGTGTTCCAGTGTGAGGATAAGACAACCGGTGAAATTACTAGCATAGAGGCATTCCATCCTAGTCCTCAGGGTTGGCAACGCATTGGAGCTCTTAGGATCATAGTCTTGAGAATTCAAATGTCTGTGGGTCTCAGATTCCACTTAACATCAGGTGGCTTGAGCGCTCGTGTGCCTTCTCCTTAACATAAAAAAAAAACATACATCGGTCACTGAACAAAAACTGGCCGAGCGAAGAAGACCTTACTACAAAACGAGATATTATTTAATAAAGTAATGTTTAGCATTATTTGACAATATCTCTGACTAGTATCTAAATTTGTATGGGTTGCTCTCAGACGCTTTGTAAAATAATTTTGTATATAATAATTTTGTATGATTAAATTGCGTGTGGGCACTTAGTTTAGGTTACTTAATTGAACTTTTCAGTCAGATTCAAAAACTGACAGAACGAGTAGTTAAAGTTGGTATGCTGAGTCTATTGTGACTTTTGCAATTATCAGAAAGTAACAAAGCCATTATAATTATACTCAAATAAAATGAGTAGCTGAATGAAGAAAGTTAAATTTTAGAAAATAGCCTATAACTTGTGTTTATGGTCAAATCAATAGTATTTTTTATATTATTAAATAAATAAATAGATAAATATTAATGGACAATGTCACACAAATTGACCTAGTTCCAAACTAAGCTCTAGGCTTGTACTATGGGTACTAGACAACGATAAACATACTTAGATAGAGAAATAAAAACTTAAATACATAGAAAACATCCAAGACTCAGGAACAAGTACTCGAGCTCGTCACACCAATACCTTACCAGGGCCTCTATTCTACTGCGTTATAACGATATCGTGTTTGACGTGTTTTAGAATCGTTTATGTCACAGTCGCCATTATTGTAAATGACGTAAGAGTTATCAAAACGTTACAATACGTAAACACTTCAAATACGATATCGTTATTACCATTTAGAATTCCAGCCCAGGAATAAAAAATATATAAACAAAACCCTCAACACATATTGCTTTATTTTAGTTTCCGGCTTTTGTGATCACAAAATTATTTAAATATTCCAACCGACAGCTCCCGCGAGCTCAGTTGACACAGTCACAAGTTTTGTTGATGCGTTTAACAATTAATCGGACCCCTAACAAGTTGGCAGTTTTACTTTAATAGCGCGCATTTGAAGGGTTAAAATGTTTGCACTTCAACACTACATACGACTCTGAAATGTAAACATATTTTTTTAATTATTTTTTGCGCCGGCCGTTTGATATTAATTCTGGCCTACAAGTTTCTGTGAAATGGTTTCTAAGCGAATATTATTATAAAATTATTTCACAAGTTGCTTATTTTGAACTGTCGTGCTTTTACATCATATCGATAAATAAAATTTATTCAACTCATCGGTATTTCATTTTGTTTTTTTTTTTCACGGAACACATCCTATTTTGGATCACACACGGACATAATTTCATAAACTGTTAAACTCGTTACCCTTCTTTTGGCTTGTAATAACAGCTGACCGACGCTAAGCGAGCAGAATTAACCAAGCCCCAAAAAAACCTTGGACATTTATCAAATTGTTTGAGCCGAGGATTGCGGAACGCATTATTGGCGAGCACGTTCTGATTTAATAAAGCAATTCGCCAAGGGTCATTTAGATTTAAATGAAAACTCAGGAGCAGAAGTGGATTCACCTCTTTGACGCTTTTTGCTGGCATCGGAAAACCTTTGTCAATTGATTCTCATTTCAGCTTTTTTACGCAAAATTAATTTTTTGAAGCTTTTTTGGGTTTATATATTTACATTATTTCCAATTTTAGGGCAATTTATAGAGTTTATAGGTGTGTTTACGCTTATTAGACGTGTTTGACGACACGGTGGCCTAGTTGGGAGTGACCCTGCCTCCGAAGCCAGCGGTCCTGCGTTCAAATCTCAGTAAAGGCAGATATTTGTGTGATGAGCGCGAATATTTGTAACTGAGTCTTGGATGTTTTCTATGTATTTAAGTATTTATTTCTCAATATAAGTATGTTAATCGTTGTCTAGTACCCATAGTACAAGCCTAAAGCTTAGTTTGGGACTGGGTCAATCTGATCCCGTGTTTTTTTTTATTAGTCTAATTTACTTTGAAATTAACGATAACTTAGCCTAGTTCGTAGTGATGACTTGACTAGATAAGCTAAGATAAGATAAGATAATCATTTATTGTCAAAACTGTGTACATTATATTATAATAAGATGTCATGCATTACTATAGTCCCAACAGTTTATCCATTTCGGACATACAATATAATCATTTCAAGTTAGTTATACAAAGTTAAGAGAAATATTCATTCAAATCATAAAAACTTTTGCTAAGACTGTCTACGAAGCAGGCGGTTTCGGGTTCAATCCAGGTAAGTGCACTCACTGTGCGAGTATTTCTTCCTGAGTCTTGGATTTTTTCTGTGTATTTAAGTTTATATTTAGCATTGAGAAGGCAAACGAACACAGAGGCCACCTGATGGTAAGTGGAAACTGTGATCCATAGACATTCGCATTCACAAGACTGCAATCCTAAGACTACAAATGCGTTGCCAACCCTGAGGACTAAGATGGAATGCCTCTATTTAAAAGTTTTTGACATGAGATGAGAAATAGACGTAAAAAACAAAGGTGCATAAGTGTTTAAACTTGATGAGAAATTTGACGGATGCATCAGGAATAGATTTGGCAAGCAGATGGTTTTATAGACTTCAGAGTATTGAGGTTAAGGAGCATATGCTTGGCTTTTATTATTTTTGGTAAAGGCCATCTCGCTTTGATATCGTTATGATTTTATTGACTCATTGCAGCTTTTATTCAATTGATGATAAGAGCTGTGATAAAGTCAGCAATGTGAAACAATGTCACAGAAAGATGGGGTAATCTGAAGTATAATGAAGGCAATCAAAGGCAACTTAAGTGGCAGTGGGCGGGTCACATTGCTCGCAGAACTGATGGCCGATGGGGTCAGAAAGTTCTCGAATGGCGTCCACGGACCGGGAGACGAGCTGTTGGTAGGCCTCCAACAAGATGGAGCGACGACCTCGTAAGGATGGCGGGATCGCGATGGATGCGGAAGGCACAAGACCGGTCTAAGTGGAGAGCCTTGGCGGAGGCCTATGTCCAGCAGTGGACGTCTTTCGGCTGATATGATGATGATGATGATGAATCAAAGGCAATCAATCAATTTTTTTAGCACAATTCTGCTAAACTTCCTATTTTTATGGGTGGATGTTTTTTTTTGTTGTTGTTATTCTGTCCTGTATCTTAGGAGACAACAGTGATAGAGTTTTTTAGAGAAATGGTATAATATGCACTATTAAATATGCTTGAAAGAAAACCCATAGAAAATGGGCTTGTAAGTGCCACAAAAACTGATGTTTGGTGTATTATATATTTTAAAATCATGTTAGTAAGTAACTTAAGAGATGTCGTTGCCATGGGGCAACGAGGTACAGAGGAATGTGGATGGGCCTTTATTTATCTTCGTCCTTAACCCACTTTATGACGAACTTGTGTCGAACACAACAATTATTTTTTTTACTTTAATTTCAAGTTTTTTTTGTTCTAAAGCAAGAATAAAACGATTTTTAATACAGATAATTAAATCGCTTGGTTAACTTTAGTTTTAGGACGGAGAAAAAACCCTTTTGTTTTACAATTAGTTAATAATATATTTTCGACGTTGAGCAGAACTTTTTAAATACTGAATAAAACAACTGTAGCAAACTTCGTGTTACACGGTTTTTTAACAAAAATAATAGGTAATATAAATGAGTGCTCTAAAATAGTTACCACTTAGCATTGTGCCTTGAAACCGATTTTCAGGTAATAATAAACCAATTAATAGCAGCGAATATTTAAAGGACATCCACTATTTGTAACACCCTGTAGATATCTTAATATCGGTTCTAAGCCAACACTAATGTACCCGCAACCACTGAGTACATATCGCCCGATATTTGTATTTGGCTCAGTGTGGTATTTATTGTTAGATATAGATACAAGGATCAAGACTGCTTGCTGTGACCAGGTCGTGGGTTGCTGATAATATCTCTATGGGCGTTAAATATAATATAAAAGATGCAAAGACACAAACAGTGTATTTGGAATGGAAAAAAAATGTATTAAGTTACCGAAATATATTAGAAAATATATCTGATATGTCAGAGTTCAAAAAAACTAATATTGGACTTTTCAGATATAACATTTTATTCTGTATTATATTTAAATTGTAATGTGTAAAACTATTGTAATGTACGAAGCATGCTGTATGTCATAATTTTGTATGCCCAATGGCCAAGCACAGTGGTACTTAACCACTTTAACTATTATACCATTGTTTTTAACTATTTTACAAATAAATAAATTGATTAATTGATTGGTTAAAGACTAGGTTTTCCCGTGAGTCCATCTCCCAGCTATTAATTAGCTCAGTTCTAAACTTCACGTTAATTGGCTAAGACATTGAACCATACAAATTGGACAAGCAAACGAACACACTTCCGAAATTATACGTAATAATAAGAATACAACAATATAGTTTAACATACTTCGCCAAGTGAACCCAATGATTCGAGTATTTCTAGATGCACGTTGCACCCACTAGATGGCGTGCAAACTCGACGGAAAAATGGCTGAATTTCCTATAAGCATAAGATAGCCCGAGATATCTCAAGCTACGAGCTAGCTCGGAATCGCTCGTCACGTGTGGGTTTCCATTATCCCCCTCTCCCCCCTTGGTCGCAGTAAGGTGAGATACGGCGCCGGTACAGTCGCCAGCGATAATTATATTATACAATATAGGGCTCAAAAATATTTGACATACTCTTAATAGTTAGTTATAGAGATGTATCCAATAACCATGAAACCATTTAATATATTGGATAATAAATACTACTATGTATAATTGCCGGTGATTGTACATTGCACAAGTTCCATCGGTAATTCGAACCATTCTGGCAGGTCGTTAAATAATATATAGTACGTTATGTGAAATAGTTTGCTGGCTGAAACGCCGAGTTAGAAATTGATTGGAGAAGAAAACGATACCTAGGCATTCAGACAGGGCAAAAAAGTAGTAATGTTTTAGCATTTAGTTTTTGTTTGGTATTTCAATACCCCAAAATTATTTTTAAGACACCCTTGTAATAAAAACCAGGCAAGAGCATGTCGAAACATGCTCAGTGTAGTGTTCCGAAGCCGTTAAGTACTACAAACATAAAAAACAACAAGTAATAATTGATTTGACGACACGTTGGCCTAGTTGGGAGTGACTCTGCCTCCGAAGCCAGCGGTCCTGGGTTCAAATCCCGGTAAGGGCAGATATTTGTGTGATGAGCGCGAATATTTGTTCCTGAGTCTTGGATGTTTTCTATATATATATATAAGTATGTATTTCTCTATTTAAGTATGATTATCGTTGTCTAGTACCCATATTACAAGCCTAGAGCTTAGTTTGGGACTAGGTCAATTTGTGTGAGATTGTCCCCTGATATTTATTTATTTATTTTATTTATTTATTTTCTATTTCAAATCTATTGGTGCCGTCGTAGATGATTTTAGTAGGTATAAACATTTTAATCGCTTGTATCTCAAGAACCAATGATGTCTACTTAGTCTTGATAGTTTTTCTTTAAAATTCGTTATATGCTCTGTTATGAAAGTTTTTTTTTCAGATTTTTAGTATTAGTAGTTTTGGCTGTAGAGGGGGGATACTCGAGTCTAACAAAAATTAGCGCTTTAAAGCTTAATATTTCATAAACGGATTATTTAATCGAATTACTGTTTCCACAAACCAAATAATGTTTTTAAAAGACCTATCCAACAACATTCACACTATAGGGTAGACGAGAAAAAAAAATACATCCCCACGTTACGACTAGGGGAGGTACAGTAAAAAAAAAAAATCTACATTTTTTTATACCACTTTGTTGGCGTGACTAATATGCATATTCATGCCAAATTACAGCTTTCTAGTACTTAGGGACTAGCTAGGCTGCGGACGGATGGACGGACATGGCGAAACTATATATTCCTAGTTTGACTACGGAACCCTAAAAACGATAAGGTGGTAGCTAACTTGATTCTTTAGCTTTATATTTTGTTAATGGTTGCTATGTATGCGAGAAAATCAAATTATTTCCACGGAGACACCGGACCCTTTGAAACGCGGGGACGCAGTTTATTAGTACCTACCCGACAAATAGAGGGGTGCTATACCTGCCGTCATAACC
This sequence comes from Acleris holmiana, assembly GCA_949316455.1. NCBI lineage: Eukaryota > Metazoa > Arthropoda > Insecta > Lepidoptera > Tortricidae > Acleris > Acleris holmiana. The sequence goes on from OX438775.1 coordinate 18,354,336, forward strand.
CAATGTGCAGTATCTCAATTTCAAAGCAGGTTCAATCTTCTCCCGTAAGTAATAAGGTTGCATTTGCTACAGGGGTTTTGTCTGAAGTACTGCCATTTGTCTTAGCAGGGCAGTATAACCTTAGCGTATACTTGTGTGTCTGCCTGTGGCACTATAGCCCCAAAACGGATGGTTCAGTTTAAAGGCATTTTTTGAAATGGGAGCTGTTTTGTAGATTTTCAGCTATGTGTTATAAAAATTTGTTGACAACTCTAAATAAACTTGTTGATAATTCTGTACAGTTTCCACAATCAGGCTAAGGTGTTTACTAGTAAGTAATAACCAATTTTTTATTTAAAAACATGTATTTGATAACATTTTACTCGTCTGTATCTCAAGAACTAATGATGTCTACTTAGTCGTGATACTCGTGCTTTTCCTTTTAAACTCGTTACATGCTCTTTCATGTAATATTTTTTACAAAGAATCTCTTAATCAAAAAGTTGTTCTCACAAACCCATAATATTTTTGAAATACCTATCCAATGACACACCAAACCATAGGGTTCACGTGATAATTAGTGATCGATGATCGTGATGATGGGTTTCTCCAGAGTATATTTCCTTGCGAGGTAGCTGAATAAGCTGAGAACCATAGATATATAGGTGTTCCCAAAATCGACGTTAAGCCAGAAATAAGTGATAGGGCATCTTATAAGCTATCGATTTAATTCCCATGTATGTTCACAGATTTTTAGTACCTTCGGAGTTATTGATCATTTTTATCGGAATTATTGTAATTTTTCCTCATGTCCATGTTACGAAAAACCCTTGAGTTCAAGCATTATTTCAAGATTATTTCAGTCTTTTGTACATCTATAGAATTATTATAAACTTAGGATGTTTTTAAAGCTACTTGCCAATTTTTATTTCACGACTTCTTTTTGTGTAATTTAGTTAATTACACAAAGTTTGTTTTTGCATACTAGATGAAAAGGGAACCAGGGTTCACTTAGTATGGAGAAAGTAACTTTGTGTGATCACACAAAAAGTTGACATGAAACACAATTGGCAAGTAGCTTTAAAAATGTCCTAGGTCCATAATGATTCTATCGATGTAAGAAACTATTCAAAAAATCTTGAAATAATGCTTGAACTCAAGGGTTTTTCGTAACCTGGACATAAGGAAAAATACAATAATTCCGTTTAAAACGATTAATGACTCTGAAAGTACTAAAAATCTCTGAACACACATGGGGGTTAAATCGATAGCTTATGAGCTGCCCTATCACCTATTTCTGGCTTAACGTCGATTTTTGGGACACCGGGTATTCTCAACAATACTAAAGAGAACCGTTATTCCAAATGCTAACCTCTATTACGTACTCTACTCGAATTTTACACGAGTGTAGGACTTAATTGGTGGATGCAAACTCGACTCCACAACTTTTCTCATAATTTCATATCATTACTATTTGCACGTTTAAGCTCCATTGTCTCCCGTGTCGCTGTAAAAGCGTAGTTTGATTAAATTCAAAAGTTCGAACGTAAAGGAATTTACTCACATGAAAAGACCTTTTTAAATCGATGTTATCACCTTTACGGTTTCAGGACTACAATTTTAGGACTTTGAATGACTCTTATAACTTTTAGCTTAGTTCTTTTGCTTTCTGAAAGTCTATTATATCCGAAGTGGTACTTTTGTGAAGACTTTTAAGCTATGACTATTGTCATGTTTGAGGATACTTTTTAGGGTTCCGTAGCCAAGTGGCAAAAAACGGAACCCTTATAGATTCGTCATGTCTGTCTGTCTGTCCGTCCGTATGTCACAGTCACTTTTTTCCGAAACTATAAGAACTACACTGTTGAAAGTTGGTAAGTAGATGTATTCTGTGAACCGCATTAAGATTTTCACACAAAAATAGAAAAAAAACCCATAAATTTTGGGGGTTCCCCATACTTAGAACTGAAACTCAAAAAAATTTTTTCATTAAACCCATACGTGTGGGGTATTTATGGATAGATCTTCAAAAATGATATTGAGGTTACTAACATCATTTTTTCTAAACTAAACAGTTTGCGCGACAGACACTTCCAAAGTGTTGAAATGTGTGTCCCCCCCTGTAACTTCTAAAATAAGAGAATGATAGAACTAAAAAAAATATATGATGTACATTACCATGCAAACTTCCAACAAAAATTGGTTTGAACGAGTAATAAGTAGTAATAAGTAGTTTTTTTTTTATACGTCATAAAAACATTGATCAAAGCTACAACGAACTTTTATATTATGTTACTTGCTGCTATGGAACCCTTCATGGGCGAGTCCGACTCGCACTTGGCCGCTTTTTTTAATATCCTTTCAGTACAATCACAGTCGTAAAGAGCACTTATAGGTAGTCTTTGAGAGTAAACTTAGTGTTGATTTTGAATCCCGAGTATTGGAATGATTCTAGGTTAGAACCCTGTGCACAGCGAGGGATTCAAAAACACGAGATGCATATACTTTTGGTCTGGTGTTGGACACATGACTTTTCACATCAGCAGCCAAAACATAAGGTCGAGAAATGCAAGGTAAAATACCCATTTATATTGTCATACGCTGACATCAAAATCGCATTTTACTTAGTCTTTAAACAGCAAAACCTGCCTGTTATAGGTGCTGAGGAGTTTCTGACTAATACTAGTAATAAAATTATTCCCAGTATTCTCGATGAGTATTTAAACAAGTAAGTAAATATAGGGTATTTTTTTATCAGTGCACAAATTTTAACATATGATTTTGTATCGTTAATATAATATATTACGACGATAAAACGATTTAAAAAAAAAATGTTTTGTTGCAAATTATCTCTCTTTTACCTTCTCGTGTGGACACAAACTCACATTAGAAATGATGACATGGGAGTTGTCAAGCTGTAGGTATGCGATACACTGTAATGATATTCGAAATTTGACATTTCATGTACAGCTTATCAGACACCAAGCCCCTCTCCTACTGATATTCTATTTTTTAAAATTTCATTTATTAACTTACTTAACAACACTCCCCTCTCCTCGCACCCTTGCATTAGAGGGTCCATGAATATCGTTAAGTTAGTGGAATCATTGAATCGGCAATATCTCTAATATTTTGTAAGCTAGAGTAAAAATAACACAACATGTGTTATTGATTAACAATAGCGAAGCAAATATTAAAATTTGTGCACCTATTAAAAATTACCCTGTATTGTTGTAGCTTGCATTTTCCAATTGAAACCTTTACTGCTGTGGTTTCCAATACTCCTTTCAATTATTAAATTTACATATTAAGGCCACAATAATAAATTAAGGAGCATAAACAAACTAACTTTGTTTCCACATTGTCATTCTCTTAAAAACGGCTTTTTGTTGAACAGTCGATAGTCTAGACCGAGCGAGCTTATAAGAGCGAGAGTTAGTTAATCTACCAAATAGAGAATACACACCATAAAACGAAGTTTGTACGCTCTAAAGGGACAACATAAACTCGCTGGTTAATGGTTCGTTAAGTTGAAAAGTGACTCCGTAACATGGCAGCATGCATTTCCGGACGTTACAGAAACCATGGAGTTCTTCCTTATTTTTGTTGTATTTGTAATTTAAAATTAACAAAAACTTGTTTTCTTATGAGGATTCCCTTTTGAGTTGTTTAAAGCCTTTACTTTATTTGCGTGATAGGGTCGTGGTTCGTCAAGATTACGCGGGTCGGTGCGTCTAAGTCGGATTGAGCCTTTGCTTAAACAATTAGAAGGGAAGGTTTCGGAGACCGCCTTTGGGATTTGAATCGTAGTTTTTATTCTGTGGAGTGGGTGATCGAACCAGTAATGGACAAGGTCCAATGATGGACATTTGACTCTTATTTAAAAGATAATAAAGGTTTGTTTTGCCACAATCAATGTATAACCTTATGATGTTTGAATTAAGAGTAATGTGTCCATTATTGGTGCCGTGAGGTTAAAGAGGAGTTAGGATACAATTAGGTTTTTAAAATAATGCCTCAATGTTAGGTTTAATATTAAGTATGATACAGTAACCAAAAAAAAACCCCTTCATACACTTTTCATCTTTTTATACACAGTGTTTTGTCTCACGAAAGCGGGTATGCCATACTAGTAGTTGTAACGCGCACACTACGGCCACCCTCAGCGACGACAAATACACACTTAGGGTCAACATGCACATGTATATACTCACACAAGTATAGCCCATCCGCTTTCGTGATATAAAACAACTGTAACACAAGACCGATCGTATAGAAATCTCGTGGAAGATTTTTTTCCAGCATTAGATGTTTTATTTTGGTTGTCATAATAGTTAAAATGATCGGGATTGTACAAGAATAATATATATTTTTAAAATAATTTACAAAAGTCCTAAAATAATTTCAAATAAAATAAAATACGTAAAATCAGCATGACGTGCTTTAGGATAAGCAGCGCTCAGCGTATGAAAATAATATCAAATCCAATTTAAATTATTATTTCAAGACTGCTAGGATAAATAAATACTTAACAAACACATAAAATAAATATCTTATCACTTACATGTATAATTATGAAAAATGTTTTTATACTTATTACATCGATAGAACAACGTGATTAACGCATCGCTGATTATGCTATTATAATCATCCGCAACCCGCAGCATCAGAAAAATTGCAGGTGCATTACCAGCATTTCATAAATAATTGGAGCAATCCAAAGGAAGGAAACAATAGCAGCTTCCACTGAAACAATAGTAATAATACGTACTACTTCACACCGATATTGACGAAGATAATGGGGTAACTACTCCGTTCAAACCTCCGTGACAATTAAGCCGAATTGAAATAAGAATCAAATTGAAAATTCAATTAATAACTGTTTACTGTTCGAAAATGTGACGTTTGACGAAAAATATCTGGAGAAAACGAACTCACTCGTCCATACATTATTTACGTGATTCACCTTATTACTAGGACTATCTAATAAAACATTAGATGCTATAATATTATTATAACTCTTTTTTTTTGTTTCACCTATCCCGGTGTCTGTCTGTAAGCACCGTATCTGTATTAAGATCAAGAAAAAATTTACAAAAATCACGTATGTTGTATGGGAGCCCCCTTAATTTATTTAAATATAATTGTTTATTTTTGAAGTAAATATACAACTTAATATTCTGTGAATACTTTAAGAGTCTACCTGTTGCCATTATTAATATCGAACAAAAAACGGCATGAAATCACGTTTGTTGTATGGGAGCCCCCTTAAATATTATTTTTATTCTGTTTTCATTATCATCTGTGAAAACTTCAACTGCTACGGTTACCAAGGTTTATCACGGTTTATGAGATAAAGCCTGGTGACAGACAGACAGACAGCGGAGTCTTAGTAATAGGGTCCCGTTTTTACCTGTGCTGTTACTGTGCTGTTTAAGGATAACAGCATAGTAATAGCACAGGCATTTTTAATTTTATGTGTTTGCCAATAGAGTATAGAATACTTTGACTACTAAGCCTTCTTTGCATTTCGAGCGATAGAAAAAAGAAACGTTATCAGCGGTTTTACCCGTTGGCTGCGCCCTCAGAACGGGTACACTACGTAAGTCATAACATAACTCCGAATTGATCAAAATTCCGAATATTCATAATCCCAAATGCAATTTTTAAAGAGGACTTTTTTTTAATGTCATTCTTTATTCAAAACTAACCTATGTATTTATTTATTTATTTATTTATTTATTACATTACATTTAGTACAGAAGGGTAAGGTGGATGTCCGATTGCTCGTCGCTGTTCTAGTACCAATCACTGAGTTGCGATAGATTAAATTTAATGAAATCAACAATACTTTTATCACCACCTCATTCTAGCGACGAGAAATGTGTTGACTTTTTATATTTTCTCGCCATTTACTCATACAATCCAATTGACAATTTTATTTTCATTTTGAGAAATTTCCATATTTCCATTTAAACAAAAGTAAAGGTCAACATCTCCCAAAAGACATGAAATTGTTTTGGGTGGATGTACATATAACGTATTATCATGACGCAAATAAAAAAAAAACTTGACATGTCGAGCACTCGGACGTCTACCTTACAGTAATTAAATTATGCTTTTAAGTTTAAATAGGTTAGGCACAACATAGCTTTCGGGAAAATTAAATTTTGGATGAGAGAATGTTCGGATAAATGTAGTTCGGAATTTTAAGGTGTTCCTCCTCAGACCGCACTAGTTTGTAGGTACCTAGGTGCATAAAGTTCTGAAGCGAAAAAAGATACACGTGTATAACACAATACTTTTAAACTCCGCGGAGCGCAGACTCTCGGTTAATATTAAAAGTTCCTCAACTCGGCTCATTAGCAGAAATTAAATGTCGGAGTGAATAACGTAATTATATAAATGGACTCCTTTCTATTTTACAACGAAGCTGTTCGAATGACGACTTTCAGTTTTATGTTTTATGGTTCTAATTTTAATTACATGAGTACTTTTGCAATTGAATTATAGAATTGCAAAATCAGTTCCGTGATCAAAATATTCTTGTTTTATTTTTTGTATCGATATTTATTCATGTTAGTTAGCTACTTTTAGGTTAGGTTAGATTGACGGCATACATAATTGCTCTATAAGCACAGATTTTGTATTATAATGTGCAATATTTCACAGAAAAGATACAAAAAATCATGGCATATACACGTCATAAACATGTGACGAGGGCTGTCCAGGAGGGTTAGCAAAAGTTGTCTGCGACTTGTTTGTCGCTCGGATCTACCTTTTTTAGGGTCCGTAGTCAAACTAGGAATCCTTATAGTTTCGTCATGTCCATCCGTCTGTCCGTCTGCAGCCTAGCGCAGAGAATCTTTGTACTAGAAAGCTGTAATTTGGCATGAATAAGCATATTAGTCACGCCAACAAAGTGGTACAATAAAATGTAAAAAAAAAAATATTTTTAGGGTACCTCCCCAACACGTATCGTGGGGATGTATTTTTTTCTCGTCTACCCTATACTGTGTAGAGTCGTCGGATAGGTCTTTCAAAAACATTATGGATTTGTGAAAACAGTTTTTCGGTGAAGTAATCCCTAAATGAAATAGTAAGCTTTAAGCCTCTACATACAAAACTTCAAATACTAAAAACCAGAAAAAAAACTTTAATGAAACCGCATATAACGAATTTCAAAAGAATATCACGACTAAGTAGACATCATTGGTTCTTGAGATACAGGCTATTAAACTGTTTATACCTACTAAAATCATCTAAGACGGCACCAATTGACTTTAAATACAAAATTAGTTACAACTTGTTAAGTTTTATGTTTGTAGAACTTAACGGCTTCGGAACCCTACACTGAGCATGGTCCGACATCCTCTTGCCCGGTTTTATCTACTCGTAGTCTTAACGATAGAGATGCACTGAGCGACAAGCGAAAAAATACAACTTATGCTACCCGTAAAGTTTAGTATGAGCTAATTGTGGCGATTGGTTGTTGTTGGTGTTTTAACAACTGTATTAGTACTAAGCAATCGCACAACAAATAGAAATTAACGCTCTGTTTCATAGGTCGATACTGCCAAAATAGCAGTATCTCAAATAACACTCCTGAAGCAAACACAACCTTATAACTCTCTGGATTGAATCTACTTTGGCAATTGAACCGATGAAATTACTAGTATACAGGGTGTCTCTGACCATGGGGCTTTAAATGTAGGTATCGATTCTACTAATCAAATGCTACATCTTTTGTTCTACGACGTTGAAAATAACTTAATTTACAGTAGGTTCTACGTGATCAAACTTTCAAACTTTACTAGTAAAATCAGTAAATTAATTTATTTTGTATGCAAAATAAAAAATTAAAATTACCTCATTTTTTAAAGTCGTAGAACAAAACGAGTTTCATTTGAGGAGTAGAATCGATGCCTACATTTAAAGCCCCATGGTCAGAGACACCTTGTAGAGGCATTCCATCGTAGTCCTCAGGGTTGGCAACGCATTTGAGGTCTTAGGATTATAGTCTTAAGAATTCAAATGTCTATGGGTCTTAGATTCCACTTACCATCAGGTGGCCTTAGTGCTCGTGTGCCTTCTCCTTAACAAAAAAAAAATAAAGAATCTGATATACTGTTTATTTTCGGAGGGCAGGATAGCTCGCATTTTCGTGATACATTGCATTTCTACAATAGTTCCTGGCTCAATAATGTTATAACAACTCTTCAATGGATTGCTACAACGGCTACGGGCTATTGACTAATGAAACTGAACCCTCAGTGTTTGAGAATTTCGCTGACACCATTTATCCATCAAATTTACGATCAGCCTTATAAGTAGCTGCACAGTTTAGTACTTTGTCACTTTAACTTTATGTTTGAACTGCTGTACTTAATCTGTTTAAGGCGTTAATACGACAAGGTACAAAAGTGTGCAGCAGCACTGTACTTTTGGCATTTGTGTGAATCACTTTACTGGGATATTAGGGCAGCAAATTAATGTTACAAAAATTCAAATAAGTGATCACGTAACAAACAAAAAAAACATATTCTTAGTCGAATCGAGAATCTTCTCCTCTTTGGAGTCCGTTAAATAAAAGGTGCCTATTGTCATCTACTACAGTACGTACATACTAGGGAGATTTCAGGTAAATCCAAAATAAATAAATATCAGGGGACAATCTCACACAAATTGACCTAGTCCCAAACTAAGCTCTAGGCTTGTACTATGAGTACAAGACTACGATAAACATACTCATATCAAATACATACTTAGGTGGGTGATTTTTCGGCGTTTTAACCGCCGTCATTGTTGTCTTTGCATATTATTTCAGATATAATGAACACTTCTTTAATTAATTTAACTATCCCTGGCACTGCTTCTAGTTACATCAAAACTTGCTCGTTGTCATCATTATTTTGGTCAATATATTGAAGACAACAATGACGGGCGGTTGAAACGCCAAAGAATTGCCCAGGTACAAATATTCGCGCTCATCACAGAAATATTTGCCATTACCGGGATTTGAACCCAGGACCGTTGACTTCGGAGGCAGGGTCACTCCCAACTAGGCTAACGTGTCGTATATCAGAACATTCCTTCGACTGCGAAATAACCTGTGAATTGATCATTTGATGCTGACAGAGGATGTAATTTTTCGGTTATGTAAAGGGGTTTCAATTTATAAATAACATTTATTAAGAACGTACTTCACCTTGTCGTCGTATTACGTTGTTTTTTATGTTTTTCAGAATCAGAATAATCTTTATTCAAGTAGGTTTACAAATAATAAACTCTTTTGAAACGTCATAGTAGCGACTTAGCCTAAATTGACTGCAGGTTCAAATCGCGGCCGATCAGAGAAGAACCTGTAAGAAACTCTGTCGGATGTCTTTTTTTTTCGACGTTCGCAACCTTTTCTCGTAATGACTAAACATTTTATTACAAGCAATTCAGTCCCAAGCATTGTTATCATTAATATAGTCTAAAACGAAAGGTGCCTCACCTTATCTAATTATACCTTTACACAAGCCCACAAAATACAAACTCATTCATTTGAACTAAATTAATCTGAATCTCTGTTAACCTTCCCAACGAATGCATCAGCAGTTTCATGTTTACGAAACATCAACTTGCATAGTAGTGGTTTTTAGGGTTCCGTAGTCTATTAACTACCGAACCGTTATAGTTTCGCATGCCCGTCTGTCCGTCTGTCCATTTGTCTTGATACTACCATGTAATTTGGCATGGTTACGAGTTTACAATGGAAATATGCTGACAAAGACGAAAAATAAAAATCATGGAAAAAAAAATACGGAACAGAACCTTTAATTCATAGATATACAACAGGCAATCTTACCGCTAAATAGCGATCTCTTCCAGACAACCTTGGATTGAGACTTAACTACCGACACAAATCCATGGCAGGTGGTTTAAACTAATTCCTTCAGAACTCAAACTAAACAACTACAAGAAACACAGTATTAAAATAACTTTACGTACAAAATTTACGCGGACATGGTGGTTTTCGAAAATGGTTTTTTATTTGAAGTAAAGGCGATAGAACCCTATAGTCCGACATGCTTTTGCTAGGTTTTTTTTTAATTTCATGTCACTGAAAAGCAACCGCGCCAGCGAAGCATGAAAATCTAGCGAAATGTATGCTCGCTGAAAAAAGTAAGTAGCGGTGTTTAAATCCCTTTTTATGTACACACGCCGAGCGTGCTCTCGTTGAAGTTTTATCTCGCGAAATATAAGCTTGTAAAGCATCAAATTCATTCGCATAGTCCTTTGGTTCATTTTTCAGATTTTCCTGTAATGAAGTTTCTTGACTCAGCCAGGGACGTAACTATTTGGTTTGTTGAGAATGAATATTTTAAAACCCCCGTGTAGTTGCCGGTCTAGAATAGCGCCACTCCATGTCTTCCCGGCTTGTATAGGCCATTCGCTTCGATAGTGTCGCTACCCCCGCACGCTCTTGTGGTTCTTGAAATAAAATATGTATTTAATTCGATGTGAAATGCAATATTCGCTTGCGGGTACGCCGCCAGCATTCTTTGTTTACGCGGCAGCATCCTTTGACAAAAGGGAGCACGTGTCAACGCGGCGCGATACAAAGGGCACAACACTAACGAAGCGAACGAGCCATATACACTGTTAGTCGATGGGCTTGAAACCTGTCACTAATACATTAGTAAACTTCTTGGCCTGATTCTGCAAAATGTTGTTACAGAATTATAAACTAGTTTTTTTAGAGTTGTTGGTATTTTTGTAGCTCTGCCGACCCCACTCTGGGAATAAAGGCGTGATAGTATGTATGTATGTATGTAATAACTAATGTTTTATTCAAAGTCTATTGGTGCCGTCTTAGATGATTTTACTTAGAAACCAATGATGTCTACTTAGTCGTAATAGTTTTCCTTTAAAATTCGTTATATGCTTTTTAATTTAAGAACTTTTTCTGATTTTTCTTATTTGTAGTTTTGGCTGTAGGGAGGGGGACACTTGAGTCTTATTATTTCATGAACGGATTACTTAATCGAAAAACTGTTTACGCAAGCCCGTAATATTTTTGAAAGACCTTTTCAACGACATCACACACTATGGGGTAGACGTGAATAAAATACATCCCCACGTCACGTGTAAGGGAGGTACCGTATTTTTTTTTCTTGACTAATGTGCATATTAATGCTAAATTACAACTTTCAAATACTAAGAGTCTCTGCACTAGGCTGCGGATGGACGGACATGGCGGAACTATAAGGGTTACTAGTTTGACTACGGAACCCTAAAAAGCATGTACAGAATGAATTTATTTTACGATATAACTCATAATTTATACGTCAAATACCAATATCTTATCCTTTTATAGGTAAATACAAATCCCCGCTGTTTCCTAAGAAACCATTACTGCCGATATCGCAAGAAACTTCGCTTACAGCAATAAGTGAACGTTTTATCTGCGCTTGGAGCATTATAAGCAGGTAAACGACGTTTAGGCAACTCAAGTTTGGCAACACAGCCCATAGTCAGCTTGTGGGGTAATTCTTTAACTGCATTATTTTTTCAGTCAAAGTCACCTTCACGATGCGGGGTCGTTTCCAGGGCTTCTACTCTCCTGCGTTATAACGATATCATGATTCACGTGTTTTAGACTCGTTTATGACTCGGCCGCCATTATTGTAAATTACATATAAGAGTTTTTTTTTTTTTATGGCTTTGAGAAGGCAAACGAGCACACAGGCCGCCTGATGGTAAGTGGAGACTATGACCCATAGACATTCGCATTCACAAGACTGCAATCTTAAGACTGCAAATGCGTTATCTAAACGTTGATAATACGGAAACACGTCAAAGACGATATCGTTATTACCTTGTGGAATTACGACCCTAGTGTGGGCAAATATCTGTGTGATGAGCGAGTAAGTATTTGTTCCTAAGTGTTGAATGTTATATATTCGAGAATATATTTCTCTATATAAGTATTTCTCGTTGTCTAGTACCCATAGCATAAGGTTTGAATTTGATCAAATTGTTGATATTAATTTATTATTTAAATAACGTTTGTTTCCCTTAAACGTTGTTCGATTCTTCCGACTTTTGAATATGTTGTAGATATTATGAAAAACAAGGTTCTTACGTTCTTCTTTCTAAAAAAATATTAATTGGACAAAAAAAACAAATTAAAAAAACAAACCTGAGTCTTGGATGTTTTCTATGTATTTAAGTATCTATTTCTCTCAAGTATATTTATCGTTGTCTAGTACCCATAGCTTGGCTTGGGACTAGGTCAATTGTGTAAGATTGTCCCGTTTTTTTAAAAGGTCTTCTCTGTTAAAATATCCCTTTTTATATGTTATATTATGTTGTCAACGTCACGTTAGCTCTAACTGTCGAGTTTATAACCATAAGATAACATGACAAAAGCAAAATGTTTACCAAGTAGAATAGGGGTTCTTCCAATCAAGCTAATAAGTTCAATTTTGTCGGTAATACTGCAATAGGCACCGCTTAAGGAACAAATAAAAAAAAATTGCGAATTTTAAGTTTGGTTGACTTCAAAACCAGCCAAGTACGAGTCAGGCTCGCGCAAAAAAAAAAGGTTTTATAAGAGCCCCCTTTATTTTTTAAGTAGATATACAACTAAATGGGTGAATCAACTTTTAAAGTCCTCCTTTTCTACACGCTAATAAAAACTTACTAGAATATGTGAGATTGATAATGGTTTACACATGGTAAAATTAGATAATCAGATTTTCGGATTTCACTATTTATAATCATAAACCAATTCTATAATTTTGTAAAAACATGGTAACGCAGTGGAAAATGCACGTTTTTCATACAAAACCCGGGGACAACGTCGTCCCCTGCGTTACCTGATATATTTGTGTAAATCATAGAAGAATTTTTAAAATTGTCAGCTAGAAAGTAAGTTTAATCGTCTGATTTATTCAATATATTGACCACATCAACAAAAAAAAATGCATTCTACCAAATTAAGGTGACATAGTGAGACATGTCGAAAATTGGGGAGTACCTTAAAAGTTGATTCACCCAAATATTCTGTCACTATTTCAAGAGTCCACCTGTTGCTGTTTTTAATATCGAGCAAAAAACCGCAAAAAAACACGGTTGTTGTATGGGAGTTCCCTTTTTTTTTTTTTTTATGTTAATATACAACCAAATATTCTATGAATATTCATAAACACAGATAACAGGTAGACGCTTAAAATATTTTAAGCGTCTACCTGTTGCGGTTATTAATATCGGTAAAAAGTCACGTTTGTTGTATATACTTGAATATTTATTTTAGTCTGTTTTTAGTATTTCTTGTTATAGCGGCAACTGAAATACATCATCTGTGAAAATATCGACTGTCTAGCTATCAAGGTTCACGAAGTACGGCCTGGGGACAGACAGACAGACCGAGAGCGAAGTTTTAGTAATAGGGTCCCGTTTTAACCTTTTGGGTACGAAACCCTAGAAAAACCGAGCAAAAGCATGTTGGACCATGCTCAGTGTAGGGTTCCGAAGCCGTTAAGTACTACAAACATAAAAATCAACAAGTAATAACTAATTTTCTAAAGTCAATTGGTGCCGTCTTAGATGATTTTAGTAGGTATAAACACTTTAATCGCCTGTATCTCAAAAACCAATGATTTCTCTCTGCGCTAGGCTGCGGACGGTCGGAGGAACATGGCGAAACTATAAGGGTTCCGGGTTTGACTACGGAACCCTAAAAAAGGTACGAAAAGCACCTTAGCACGTAGGTCAGTAAGGCACATTTTGCAAATAATTGAATTTTGTACTTACGCAGTATTGCAGTTACACCGACGATTTGATTTCCAATTTCGATACGTTTAACTCAACGTATTTCAAGAATACCACCTCTGTCCAGTTACCAAAAAACTCTGGCTATGCCTTTTTCTTTTGCATAGAGAACGATTGTAGGACAGAGACGGTGTTGTTTCTAAATTTGTATTTGGAAGTAACCCCTCGTTGGTCCATTTCAATAAACCTTTACAGTCTTTCTTTGTTTCTGGAACGACTCAATTTGCAGATCACCAGCTGTCTTGTTTATCATTAAAGGTTTGAAAGAAATCGAATTAGTACTGACTGCGTTTGAGTTTTGAAGATAACGTTATTTTTTATGTTTTTTGTTGAATGTTTTGTGTTAGTTATCGAAGGCCTTCCGACCCATCTTTTGATAGCATTTACGAAGTCCAGTTCCTATATTTAAGATTAGGTTACTTTGAGTCAAAATTTGACAGTTATCTTGTACATACATACATACATAACATCACGCCTTAATTCCCAGAGTGGGGTAGGCAGAGCTACAGAAATTCCAACAAATCTAAAAAGACTTGTTGATAATTCTGTAAACACATTTTGCAGAAGTAGGCTAAGGCTAACAATCAGGCTAAGATGTTTACCAGTATGTATGTTTTCATGTTATTATGTTTTTTTTTTTTTTTTTTTATGTTATTTTTTATGTTTTTGTTTTTTTTTATTTATGTTTTTTTTTTTTTTATGTTTTCCCTTAGTTTGGGACTAGGTCAATTTGTGTGAGATTGTCCTGTGATTATTATTATTATTAGTGACAGGTTGCAAGCCCATCGCCTAACAGCACTACAAGTCCTTATCCCCTTAGTCGCTTCTTACGACATCCACAGGAAGACACACATAATATGTCAAATTTTGACTCGAAGTAACCTAATCTATCCGTGGATTGTATATAGGACCCAGCTGTGAGAAGATTAAGTTTTTCACAGCTCCAAGAGATAGCAGACTTGTATATTTGGTATAAAAGTTCAGCTTGACACCTCCACTTCCAGAAACAGGCAGACAGGCAAACAGACGGACAACGAAGTAATACTATTAGGGTTTATTTTTCCTTTTGAGGAAGGAAATATCAATATCAAGGGGCAATCGCAGGTAAAAGTGACCTGTTCTAAAATTAAACTCAAAACTTGTCTTATACCGGGTATGGCCTGTAATAGGAGCAATATTTTGAGGGATCGTTTCCACGCAACAAACGTAACAATATTTATTGAACAACTTTCGAAAATAAGTGATTGATAACTAAATATTAATGAATTTAAATTTTCCAAGCAAGCAATGTATTGCAAAAACTACGAAGTTTGTAGGCTGACAGTAGATGTTAAGTAGACTATTGGATGGAGTACATTGAAAATCCTATTTAGTTTTACCCTACAATTTATTTCTCCTATTACAGGCCACACCCAGTAAAAACATGAAACTATAAATTGGACCCCAGGGCCTCTTTATTATACTCGTTAAAGCCATATTGTCTTTAACGTTATCGTATTGTTTTAACTGGGCCGCCATTACTATCAAGTAAACAAGAGCTATCATAACGATGACAATAATAACCTTCCCGTAACCTTCGGGGAAGAGAGATAGCCGATTGAAAAATGTCCGGCTTTTTCTTTTGATTTATTATTTTTACTGTTTTACACTACTCACTTGACATTGGCGAAATCACTGCGGTATCTCGCGGTGAAACGCCATTATTAAAAAAAATAAAGAAGACAATAATAAATATCACGGGACAATGTCACCCAATTGACCAAATCCCAAACTAAGCTCTAGGTTAGGGTACTAGACATACTAAACTTACTTATGTAGAGAAATATGTGCATAGAAAAAATATCCAAGATTCAGGAACAAATACTCGTGCTCATCACACAAATATCTGCCTTTACAGGGATTCGAAACCTAGACCGCTAGCTTTGAAAGCAGGTTCGCTACCAACTAGGCCTACGTGTCGCCCGAATACGATAGCATGTCAAAGGCAAAGACGGTTTTACTCGTATCATTGAATAGAGGCCCGGTTCTTGTTACTGCGAGTATTGAAAAATAACAAACAAAATCAATGCTCTCCAAACCCTTTCCAAACAAATGAACAAATCAATTTCATCAATGCACCGCGCAAGCAAACAACACATATAATACTCGCCAGCTATGATCATAGGTCTTATAGGAAATAATTAAAAACAGTTTTGGCACGCATGCTCGGGTATTTTCATTATGTTTGTGATTGTATTGAAATATTGTATTCGGCCATTACGTTTGTGGCGTTGCGCCAAACCAATATGCAAGTGTCCGGGGCTCTGCAGCCAAAACTGAAGCCATACCCCCAAAAACTGGAACCCAGAGATGCTTAAACCCTGCCCCTTTCTTCCTTACCCACCATGAATAAAGAGCAAGAGGGACAAGATGTGCAAAGCTTTGAATTAAGCGCTTTATAGTCAGTCCTCATGGTGATCACCTATATTGCGGGTAGTTTGTAAGACGGGTTTGGAGACTCCAGAGTTTTAACGTGAGTTGTGATTACATTGCAATGCAGTGACACCGCCAAACAATATAAGTTGTAGTTTAGCGTTGATCTAACACACACACATTATAATAAATGCTGTTCGTTCTACTGTGATCTCTCTGGGTAGTTTGTCAACCAACTCCGTGGATCTTAACAGCTTAGTGTGCTGTCCACCGGATAATGCCTGTGTTTGTAACCATGTGTTATTCTTATTCTTATCTGGTATCGCGAATTAACTATTATGTCATATAGGCATTATAGCTTAAAGTTGCATGCACACGGGCATTATTAGCTGCCTTACTCTAAATTCGTCCGTACTGTTGATGAGCAATTATACCTCAATTAACTGCCCGTGTAAGTGCACCTTGAAGGTGCTTTTCCACTAGCAAGGAAAAAGGAAACAAGGCGGTACTCACTCGCCGAAACATCTAATTATTCATTTTAGTCCTTAACTAGTTACACATATATACATACGAGTAATAGCACGCTTTCATTCCCAGAGTGGGGTAGGCAGAGCTACAGAAATACCAACAACTCTAAAAAGACTTGTTTATAATTCTGTAACCACATTTTGCACAATCAGGCTGAGATGTTTAACAATGTATTAGTGACAGGTTGCAAGCCCATCGCCTAAAAGTACTACAAGTCCTTATTCCCTTAGTCGCCTCTTACGACATCCACGGGAAGACATTGGAGTGATCAGGCCAAGAAGTTAACTAGTTTCACTTTTTTTGAGAACTATCCACAAAACTCAACTATTTAATTGGACGAGCTAATTACAAACTCTAGATCCGCGCACTTCAAAATAAAGCCTTTAAAATTTAAATGGACGAAGGGTTAGTCCCGTGGATATAAAAAAAGGCAATTATAGTAATGGCGGAGATGTTGCGCTAATCGTGGGGGGAAGGGAGAAAAGGAGGAAGTAGGGAAGACAATTATGTAAATAGATTGCGTCATCAGCCATGATACAGAGAGGGGTAATTGAAAACAAAATGAAGGGAAGACGCGTGGCGTTAGCGTGAACTTGTTCCTTGATGTTGAGAGAAAATAATGCAAAACAATGCGCGCTCGCGCGGTGCGCAAATTGGAATTTAAATGCCATGTATTAATTGTTTTAGTCTTTTGAAGTTATTAACAAACTAGCTTTTGCCCGCGACTCTATCCGCGTAGATTTCGTTTGTCGCTATCACCTCGGGATCCGTCCAATTTATCAGAATAAAAAGTAACACTGATGATTTAGTTATGTGAGATTGTCTTGTAATATTTATTTACTTTTTTACTTTTGTATTATTATGACATAAATATGCAGTTCTGTTTAAGCTTAGAGAAAAAGACAGAGCTATAACAGTTTGGCTTAACAAAAGATCGCCTCAAACGATTCACGTATTCAAAGTCTTTAAAGACCTCGTTACCGTACACGATAACCTTTATCCCGTTGTCCGGCCGAAGACTGCTGAATTAATTAAGACAGCAGCTTACGTGATAATTAAACGTGACGTGTCGTGGCGCCGAGAGTCCGAACGAGGCCGCACTGTAGTCTAGGAGCTCGCTACAAGATAACTTACCTTAGACGAGTATAAATAGAATAGTTTCTAGCGGTATAGTAGAAGTATCCTGTCCCGTCTCGATATTGAAGATATTAAATTAGACACTTTTTAAGAAATGAAGATGTTTAATATGATTAAAAATTTAAAAAATACAGAAAAATAAGCAGGAGGGCACCGTCACGAGATCTCGTGTCTGGTGCCTATGGAAATTATTTGCCAACTCACTAATGGATCGGAAATTACAAAAATAATCAATAATTTTGAATTTGGAAAGATTTAGATGGTAAAGAAAAAGTGGCCAGGAACGTAAAAAAAGGAGGTTTGTAACAACCTCGTTACAATACCCGGGCTGGCTTGGAAAGAAAAATCCTGAGCTTGGAGTGAAGGATTTTTCTTTTACATTCTTAACTTATAAAAAAAAATGAAAAATGATCTTAAATTAAATGGTGGTGGTTGAGATGAAAGATGCGGTGAGTGAGGTGAGAATGAAATATATAGTGGGTATGTACAGTGGGAAGCAATCTATTTCTTTCATTCCATTCCTTTCATTCATCCTTCATTCATAGTTATGGTCGCATATATCGCAGCTCATAACATCATTCAAGTAGAGTATTCTCTTATTTTTGCAGAGATATACTCCATAGAAGGTCCCGTAATAGTGTAGGCTTTTTTAAGATCAGTCACCAACCGCTGATGTAGTCTAAGATGATAAAGTACCTATATACAAGTATTATATAATAAAAAAAAGTTTTCTCACTCAGAGAAACCTGACGTACATGTTGACGTACGTACAATATGAGTAATTAACCACTTCTGGGTTGGAAAAGAATGCATGACCTGAGGCTTATTTAGAGAGTAGTCAGCCGCTCTAGAATAAAAAGTTAACGTGTAATTAGATGAGGGAGTAGATACGAAGCAAAGTACATAGTTAAGAACTATGAAGAAGAACTAAGAGTGGTAAGGCTCTTAGAAAAATATCTATATTATTAATAGTTCATGACCTGAGGCTTATTTAGAGAGTAGTCAGCCGCTCTAGAATAAAAAGTTAACGTGATTTTGCTCTAATAATAGAACAAATTCAAGAAATGAAAATAATGCTTTAGTGAATGAGCGTGAAGAGATAATGATACTTACATTAAGACTTTAAATTATAAATTATACCTAATTAGAGAGAAAGAGAAAAGTATAAAATAAAATAATAATAAATGTGTAATGTAAATTTGTATAAAATCTCTTGGACAAGTTTGGCCTGTATAAATAAATCGTTTGATGTCTTTTGGTCTTGTTTCTACCAAATTGGTCAATTTTTGAGAAAGGAGGTCTAAATCTGTTAATGGTTGGACAGAGACTGCTGACTGGTAAGAAGATGATAAATTTGACGTTTTATTGTCAAAATCTTTTCGACATTGAATAATAATTTCAGATATGTTTTTAAATGCATCTAATGTATTTTTAGTGCATTCTGTTGTAATATCGACTCGATCTATGCGATGTTGCAAATGGATCAAGTATGTTGCTATTTTTTCACGATGAGAATTACTTAAATGTAATGTGGCAATTCGAGAAGAAATTAAAGAAAGACTGCGTTCAATCTCATCGATATCTTGCTCTGAAGAATAAGGGCTTTGAGAAATTGATTCTGTGGGGCTGGATTCAAGGAATGAAGATAACTGTCGGCGTAGTTCGTCGGCAGTAGACGAAGTCGTGACTTGAGTGCCGCGTAATTTCAGTTCATAAATAAGCTTTGTTTAGTAGTAGGGGGTTCATAATTTTTAAAGTTTATCTTATTTCAAAATAAATATATTAATAAAGTGTTTATATTATTTATTTATAGTTTGAGTAATGTATGTCAGTGAGTAGCCAATCTTGAAAATCCAGTGACCTCTAGATAGGCGGCATTAAATGCCCTAGTAAGTCACCTTCAAGACAAAAGTTGGTATGTTGGATACACCGACGATATGCTCCTACGGTACTGCCGTAAGTGTTACCAGTCACAAAGCACAAGTGTCTCGATAAGAGATTATCACGAGTGAATGTTTCCAGTTATGCTAGTTCCAATGGAACCGGGATTGTATATTTGTCTGAATATGGGGTGATTTCTTTTTGAATAGTGTACTGTTTGAGTTTTGTATAGAGTTGTGATTGAATTAAGTGTGTTGTATGTATAAATATTAAAGTCCTGAAAACGAAAAAAAAGAACAAGCAACACACACTTACCTTTACCCACACAACATACACACTATGAAAAGTAGGGAATTAATGAATTAATGAATTATGAGGAATTTCGTTCTTGTTGAATGCTAAGGTAGGGTATAATAAATAATTATTACAACAACACAAAATTATCACTGAATTAGTAACTAATAGTCTGATCTTGATGTTGTAAGCTGTTTTTGCTGTTCGCTGAGGTCGTTGCTAGAGTTACTGCCGTTGGTGCTGCTATTCGCTGCTGTCGCTGGTAGTTGTTGCTGCTGGTAACGGTGTTTCTGTTGTTGCTGCTGCTGGTATTGTTGTTGCTGTTGCTGCTGGTATTACTGTTTCTGTTGTTGCTGTTGCTGCTGCTGGTATTGTTGTTGTTGATGGTTGGTTGGAGGTGGTAGTTGGTAGATATGGTATACGCTGGTTCGATTGATCGATTGTTACCGGAGAGCCATTTCTAGCGGTTATAGTAGAAGTATCCTGTCCCGTCTCGATATTGAAGATATTAAATTAGACACTTTTTAAGAAATGAAGATGTTTAATATGATTAAAAATTTAAAAAATACAGAAAAATAAGCAGGAGGGCACCGTCACGAGATCTCGTGTCTGGTGCCTATGGAAATTATTTGCCAACTCACTAATGGATCGGAAATTACAAAAATAATCAATAATTTTGAATTTGGAAAGATTTAGATGGTAAAGAAAAAGTGGCCAGGAACGTAAAAAAAGGAGGTTTGTAACAACCTCGTTACAAGTTTAACAATCTGAGATGCAATGTTTTATACAAAAATAGCAAACGCATCATTTCTCTATTTAGTAAAGACACAGTGGTGTTATTAGGGTTCCACGGTAAACAATGAACCCTTGTAGTTTAGCAATGCCCGTCGGTCTGTCTGTCCGCGATTGAACTCAGATACTCATAATAAGTAAATAAATATCAGGGGACAATCTCACACCAATTGACCTAGTCCCAAACTAAGCTCTATGCGTGTACTATGGGAACTAGACAATGGTAAACATACTTAAATAGAGAAATACGTACTTAAATACGTAGAAAACATCCAAGACTTAGGAACAAATATTCGCGCTCATCACACAAATATCTGCTCTTACCAGGATTTGAACACAGAACCGCAGGCTTCGGAGGCAGGGTTACTCTCAACTAGGCCACCGTGTCGTCTAATCTTGGCACTACAAAGCTGTAATTTGGCATAGGTAGATACATTCACATTACACATAGTTAAAATACAAATAAAATAAAATCTTGAAAATAATATAGCTGGTTCCATCCATATTGAGAGTCCGCGCGAGACTTATTTTTAGGATAAGGACATGCACACGAGCACCCATGCCACCTGATGGTAAGTGGAATCTGAGATCCATAAACATTTGAATTCTCAAGACAATCAAAAGACTGCAATCCTAAGACTCCAAATGCGTTGCTAACCCTGAGGACTGAGATGGAATGCGTCTATGGTAGTAATTTCACCGGTTGTCTTATCCCCACCGGAACAGAACAATGGAAATAAACAAAACGAATGTATGATTAAAATATTCGTTCTTGAGCTACAGAACCGGAAGAGGTCATTTTTCTTTAAGTAGTTTATCTAGTTTTCTTGTAGGACGTAATTACTGCGTAACAAATGATTATCTGCGCCACGGTCAGTCAAACTTTCCCAAGACATTTTCAGGTCAGCTTTATGTTTAATGTGAAACTATTTCATTTTCAATTACGTAAAGCATCTCGCAGTAACCCCCCAGTCTATACGCAATAGAGCTTACGACTCGAACCGTAACTTAAAGTCGCCAAGCCAAAACCGCCCCTATATCAACTCCCTTCAGTCCAAGAAACTGAGGGTTAAGCCGAATAGGACGTCATCTCAGAAGTTAGGTTTAATTAAAGTTACCGGTTTGAGCCGATTCCTAGTTTAGAATCCGAGTTCGGCAACAATTTGCATTTTATGTTTGATCACGTTTACGGGTGTAATCGGGTTGGGTGTTGTTATTATGTGGCTTGATTTACGTTGAAAATGGGTTATTGTTTGACTGTGATATAAGAAACTGTCAGGGAACTTGAGCAAACGTTTTGACACAGGTTCTGTTGGAACGGGCGCCGCAGGGTACACAGGACGGTAACTGGCGACACGTAGGGCAACGGAAGGTGCCAGTGCGACTTATAGACCAGGGCGAAGCCTTAGAAAATGGTAAAAAGTGAATTGAAATAATAATAGGATGAAACCCATTGTAAAAGGAAGAAAATGTAACAAACATGAAAATAAATATAATTTACGGGCGATCTGAGGTCGGGAAGTGGAAAAGGGGGGAGGGTTTTAAGGGTAAAAAACAGTTATCTCGACTTCCGGCAAAACTACAAGTCCTATGGAAAAAAGTTAAATCGCAAAGCTGTAGGTAATAAAATAATCGACAACTTTTGTAGTAACACTTTTTTTCATAACCTCAAAATGTATGTGAAATATTGAAATAAGTTTTTTACCCTTAAACTCCCCTATTTTTCCTTTAAGTTTTGTTATATTCTCTTCTTTTTCCAATGGGTTCCATCCAACTATTCATTTTTTAATAGAACAGGGTGTATCATTTTTGAAACCGAAAAAATGAAACAATGGGTTAAAAACCTGAAAAAATCGGAAAGATTTTTAACCTTTCTAATTCGATAAAAGTATAAACTAAATCAGGGTGACTTTTTCACTTTGTTGGTTGTCTTGTTTCTATTGATAAATATATTATATTGAATACAATATGGCTATTAAAAAAAGGGAAAAATCCAATCGGAATAAAACCCTAGGTCATAAATTAAGATTTTAAAATAAAGAATAATTAGGTATACTAACAAATAAATTTTTGACCCTAGAACCGTTTGCGATCTTCCGACTAATTTCTATTATAGAAGAACAAACATACATAATGATATATAACGTATGTGAATAAGTTGTACCTGTTTGGTTTTGTTAGACAATTGGTAGTACAGATTCACAGCATACAAAATCAAATGTACCGTCTTGTATTTCTATAGCAAACTTGCCTAAGAGCATTTACCGTGGAGTGTTTTTTTTGGGCAAAAAATATGCGAGTGACGAAACATAAAGGATGATGGATGAGCCGGGAACATAATCTGCTTCTTGGAATAAGAGCCGCTGGAGCGCTCCGAGAAGCGCGAAATATACAACTGTATATTCCTCGATATTCTTTCGTGGAAGGTAACGTTAGAGGAACAAGCTTTGTTTTGTTTTCCGAGAAATCTTTGTTGCTCATCGTGTCAATAATTTGGCCTGAGTTTTATGAGTTGAAAGAGCATTCAAATTTGCCCATACATACAAATTGAATTAAAGTATATATCACTGACAACAATTTAGAGAAATCCTAATATTAACCACATGAAATGATTTAATGTTCAACTACCAAAGAATAGCTTTAGGCATTCATTTCAACTCATGTACTTATTTTTTATTTACGTACCTTCATAAGAAAATGGCGTCATTTTGTATAATGAGATGTTTCAATTTCGAATTTATATGGCAAAATAATTGAATGCTCTTCTCTTGTAATACACGTGCCTTTTATAAGGCATCTATCCTTTTGTCTTAACTTCGCCATTTGTTTCACAATCCTTTGTTATGTTTCTGACTTTAATAAATACACGTTAGAGAAATTTTAATTTGAGAAGAGGTTTGTTACTCAAGAGTTACCTCATTATTTACCTTAATTATCTGACTGACTATTATGCTTTTGCACATGTATATTAAAGAAAAGAACTTTAATTGTGGCAATAATAATTTTGCCTTTTTTGTAAATAGACCTTACTAGACTATGGCATAATGCCTGTAATGTTATATCTGACACAATCAGCGACCGGTTAATTTCATCCCAAACTGGCTCCTTATCGAGTCCTTGGTACTCAATAAAATCAGAAAAATTGCTGTGCGTTTCAACTGAGTCAGCCCCTTACAGCAGCGTTCTGTTTCACACCGTTGTTACTGCCCGAGTCGCGTATCAAAGCTGAGAAAATCCGGTGTCGTAATGATAATTGTTGGCAACATATCACCAACGGTGCCAAACATGATTTTTCGAACGTAAAATATCAAAGAAAGTGCGTTTCTTTAACATATCAATGACAAGGACGTAGTGAGAATTAATCATCATTCTCCTGCCCTTATCCCAACTTATTTAAGGTCGGCGCAACATGTCTTTTTCTTCCATACTTCTCTATTAATAGAGAACAGTGAGAATTAATATTGTGAAAATATATTTAAAACCTAATTTAGGTTCATTTAATCGAATTTCACTTTATCGATTGTATAATTTTATCGATATTCATTTCACCGATTGTATCATTTCATCGAATGCTATTTTTTTGCTGGAATTGTGATGGTTTCAGGTTATCTTAGATACTAATAACGTCGGATAGGTTGGTAAGACTTATGACTACCAAAAAAATAACCCTCATGTGGCGGTAAAACCCTTTCGAAGAAATGACAATTCTTCGTTCGTTGATAGTTACTTCGATAAAAAATAGGTATCCCTAAATTGGGATCGTATCACAATATATAAATTTCAAAATACATACCGTAAATTGCTGCAACTTTGCCTGGATTTTCATGTTTTTTTCTTATATCTGTAAACCTATTTTTCTTATGGCGTTTAATGAGTATAGTAAGAGTAAGTCCCTATGCCTTGCCAAATAGGTAATCATACAAAATTTCTGAACTCAATAAATAATGTGTTGCTATTTGTAATAATATTTAGTCGTGTACATGAGACATTGTGCTTGTCCCTGGCAGTCAAATTATTGCCAAAAGCTTCATACTTTTTTTTTCTCAGGCAAAGTTGTATCAACTTTCTATACAAAAATTACATTAACTGTAGCCTAAAAAGATTGTGCCTAAAAAGATTATTATTTAAAAAAAGTTTTATATTTTTTACCATACATACATAATGTCACGCCTTCATTCCCAGGCAGAGCTACAGAATAACAACAACTCTAAACCTGTTGATAATTCTGTAACCACATTTTGCACAAACAGGCTAAGATGTTTACCAGTGTATTAGTGACAGGTTGCAAGCCCATCGCCTAACAGCCCTACACGCCCTTATTCCCTTAGTCGCCCCTTACGACATCCACGGGAAGACATGGAGTGGCCCTATTCTAACCCGGCAACCACATGAGGGACCGTTTATTTTTTATTTATGTAATAATCAACAAACAATGCATTTTTATAACAAGACAATTAAAAGTAAATGCCTATGATATAATACAATAGATATACTTTTCTTACGAAATAAAAATAAGAAATAGGAAAAGTTTGTAATCATGTTTTTTTATAAATTTAATTTTTAAAACAAGTTTTTTTTGTTAACGGTACTTTATTATGGCATTGCCAGCATATCTACTTGCACACCAAATTTTGAGTCAATTCGACCACTGGAAATTGGTGAAAATTGACTTGCAAGATTTGACTTAAATAAACAAACATACATACTTACATTAAATCACGCCTGTTTCCCAGAGAGGTAGGTAAAAACCACTTCTTTCCACCTGCTACAATCCTGAAAAATCTCTTTCGGTAACATTGCAAGTTAATAAAAAGCTTGTAGGTAATAAATAAACTTATTTAAGCAATTTCGGCACGCCTAGTTTTTCTGACAGCCCTAGACGCAGGCAAAATTGTGTCACTAAAATTTCCAAAACACTGCCCAACATTGCCTACTACGGTATTATAATGAAATCGTGCCCTTTTCTATAAAATATTAAAGTTACAGAAAATAGACAGTCTTTACCTACCCTAGGACGTTACTCCTTAAAAAACACCTTTTTTGTAGGTTAAAATTCAAAAGTTGTGAGATACTAAAAAAATGCTTCCACTCACTCCAACTTATGATGCACAACTGGCGGAGCAACAATGGAGTTACCAATGTAAAAAAAAAAATATGTGTCGCCAGAATAATGAACATTAATACCAAAAGGTAAAAAATAAGAAAAAACTAAGCAAATGCGAGATATCGAGATATAGGCAAAGTTGAGCTTCTTCTGCATTCATAGATCACCTCATGCATGCACGTCGGTTTCGAGTACTTAGGATTCGGCCCTTTT
The DNA here is from genome assembly GCA_949316455.1 of Acleris holmiana. Classification (NCBI taxonomy): domain Eukaryota; kingdom Metazoa; phylum Arthropoda; class Insecta; order Lepidoptera; family Tortricidae; genus Acleris; species Acleris holmiana. The sequence continues at coordinate 18,380,500 of OX438775.1, forward strand.
GCAGAATTTCTCCGATTTGATTCGAAAAAGTACTCCTAGGGTGGCCCCTTCCTACCCTTCCACTCACTTTCGCACTATAATATAGAACGCGATTTCTGATTATTATCTGTAATAATCGTATAGCTCTAATAGTGACTACAGAATTGCTGTTACCATGGCAACGCCCAAATAAATGTTATCAGCATCAAATCGTTTTGGTTACACAACAACGCAGTTAAAAGTACCAGAGTGGAAATAAAACAAGGATAGTATATATTTATATTATCAAATCTTGCAGACGTTAAAAAAACTAGGCCACTAATGTTTTTGACTGTATTATAGCGTGTTATTAGATCCAACCTGAACATTAGCTACGGTACATTAGTGACATTACCTCCGAGCGAGAACACTCAAACTCGTATTATCAGATATAACTATAAGGCAACAATCCGTTAATGTTCCCTGATTAACATGTAATGGCGGCCGCCGCACGCGACGCCTCCTACCACTAGACGGGACGACTCTACTGCCTGAGACTTCGGTACCTGCGTCTAATATCTCGTAAACTGATTTATACATGAAGTACAAAACATGCAAAGCATGCAATATGCTCCTTAGTAAACTGGAGATAAGAAGCTTCCAACAAGCAAAATCGTCGTATAATGTCAGTCTTATACGACTTCACAGTTATGTAATAGTCATAGTGGTTTTTAGCTTACGATCACGTTGTGTAGACGTTATCTTACGATGTTTCAGTCACGTGACTGCAATGTATAAAACGTCATATATTGGTGTCATTGTTAGGTCAAATAAACGTTTTTACGACTATATAATCACGTCATATAATGGTGTCTTTGAAAACGTTGAATAAACGTTTTAAGACTTTATTTACGACGTCATGTAGTGGTGTCTTTGAAAACGTTGAACAAACGTTTTAAGACTATATTTACGACTTAATATAATGGTGTCTTTGAATACGTCGAATAAAGGTTTTAATACTATATTATTTGACGTCATATAATGGTACCTTGAATACGTCGAATAAACGTTTTAAGACTATATTATACGACTGAACGACCAAGTAATGATTCAGCTATTTCAAAACGGCAATATAACTGCTATGTAACTTATAGGTCACAGAATGGTTCCATCATAACCATTATCTGACCGAAAAGTCGCCGTTATACTTTTAGTTAACGTATATTGTAACAATAAACGGTACCTAATTTAATGACTTTTATGTAACTACTACACGACTATAAAGTGCTATAATTTGGGCCTAATTCGCGTTTTATAAACGTTTACTTGACCATTATACAACATTAATTTGTTACTTGCTAGTTTTCTCGCACAGGCCCACCTTGCTTTCGAAATGGCATTATATTTTCTTTAATAACTTTAAGAAGAATGTTACTAACTAAGACATTTTGGTCTGTTTAAAGAAACTGGATGTCTGGGCCTCTATTCAACTGAGTTATAACGATATCGTGTTTGACGTGTTTTAGAATCGTTTATGTCACAGTCGCCATTATTGTAAATGACATAAGAGTTATGAAAACGTTGACAATAAGGAAACACGTCAAATACGATATCGTTATTACTGTGTAGAATCCCAGCCCTGATCTACTGCCGAAAATCAGCTTTAATCATTATTATTTATTACTCTATTAAGTACTTGTAATGTAACTTACTTTTAAGTATTTCTGTACTTTATGTTTGAAAAAATGACCTTCTGCTGGAGTTTCTCGGCGCTTCTTCTCCGCAATGATGGTCTTATCTGAAGCGCTAGTAAATTCACTTCATATTACCGACGTGTAAAAGAGCCGCATGGGAGCCTATTTAAAGAAAATTTGATTTTGATTTTGTTAACGGCAGAAATAGCCACGCAACCGAAGGGCTCAAAATGATCTGCATGCAACTCTATTTTTAAGAGAGCGTCGTGGCTCATTTTGAGCATGTTATTCTGCTTAGTTATTTGTGATCATTGCGGAGAAGAAGCGCCAAGAAACTCCAGCAGAAGGACATTTTTTCAAACATAAAGTACAGAAATACTTAAAAGTAAGTTACATTACAAGTACTTAATAAAGTAATAAATAATAATGATTAAAGCTTGAACAAATAAAATCAATACAAATGTAAGGCTAATAACATTAAATTAAAAATAATAAGTCTAGGAGAACAACACGACGAGGTCTCTACGTCAAAAGCCATAACTAGAATAATAAACTGACTGTAGCTACTCATACAAGCCTAGAATCCAGAGAACTAATAAATGTCAATTGGTGTGAGATTGTCAACTGATTTCTTTGTTTACCTTAGCTGAAGCACTGACTCAGAAATGGAATAAATTATGTCCGTAAGCCACGGGACTTGACATCCATAAGTGGATTCGATACGATTGAAACAATCAGTGAGCATGAGTATCAAACGGCTGCAAAGTTCAGCCGCCTTCACATTATCCGGATAAGGCAACAATCCGTTAATGTTGCCGGATTTACATGTAATGGCGGCCGCAGCACGCGACGCCTCCTACCACTAGACGAGAAGACTAGACTGCCTGAGACTTATACCAGATTTATACCATCTGTTTGAGAACGTCGGTGGCCTAGTGGCTTAGGGAGTCGACTTGTGGTTCTAAAGCACCGAGGTCGAACCCCCGCGGCCACCATGTACCAATGAGTTTTTGTAACTTAACTATATTACCCGAAAAACAATAGTGAGGAAACCTGCACATTCGAACAGCTGAGCGTGTATCCACAACAATAAAATAGTCGTAAATTCAAACCCTATTAAAAAAGTGTAACAAAAAAAAATTAACACTTTTTCTGCATTTCTAGATAATCTGCCAATTTAAAGGTTAAAAGGGGTCAAATATTATACATCTGTAAAATAAGATGAGATATAACGATTTTTTCGGGATAAAAAGAACCCTTTATCCTTTAGGGGTCCTGGGTTCAAATTCCGGTAAGGGCAGATATTTGTGATCACACAAACAACAACAAATCACAATCACGTGCTCATCAGAGCACGAGTATTTGTTCCTGAGTCTTGGATGTTTTCTATGTATTTAAGTATATATTTCTATATATAAGTAAGTTTATCGTTGTCTAGTACCCATAGTACAACCCTAGAGCTTAGTTTGGGACTAGGTCAATTTGTGCGACAACGTCCTGTGATTTATTTCTTTATTTATTTTTACGAATTCAAGCTAGCTCCATGGCAAATTTTAGTAACTTAGATGTTGTTGGATGCTGTATCCACCACATGGGTCCGGCCCATTGTATCATCGTGGATGAAACATTTGTTACTTTCTCGCCAGTATGTATGTGCGAAAGTGGCGTATGCTTTGTCAACATTTATATCCCCACGATAAGGCTATCATAATACCATTTCTCAAGAAATTGCCAGTTCGAGTGACAAATCCAGATTAAAAAAAAAATGGCTTAGGTAGAGAACATCAAACTGAGCAATAACTTAATAATATTCTTACGTCTCTTGGTAACACAAAAGAAACTTTTCATACAAATGTCTTGGGACACATTAGAAGATTATTTAATTATTGCATAGTATTGATGTTCTCTACCTACCTACCTGCCTTTTTTTTAATCTGTAGATGTCACTCAATGTGGTAAAGTTTTGAGAAATGCTCAATCATACTTTTTGATCCCAGACAAGTTTTATCTATTGAATAGTCAATTTATTAAGGGAGAAACGGGACAGCAATAACAAATCGAATTTATTTTCAAATATCACCGCGGCGATATTTTCTCCATACTCCAAGTGCAGCGACCATCGATCCCCTAACAAATTATGTTATAAGTTAATAAATGCCATCCAAATAAAAAACGACGTATCTGTTACAAAAACTCCATTACATATGCATCCTTATTCATTGACACTTGGGGTTTAATGCAGGTTGGCTTTGAAATTATCCATTTGGCTTAGGAAGGCAGAATTGGTGCGAGGTTATCCCTGGCGATTTATTCGCGACTCCCGCGCTAATTATCGCTATAATTTGACGCGCGATAAGCTATGCTACGTGTTGTTAGCATCGATGCGAAATACAGAGAGAACATGTTTTAACAAAAAAGGACGTTTGTATTCAAAACCCGCTGAACAGCGTTAAACTATAAGTGGTTTCCACGGAATAGGTACCTACCCAGTTCGGTACCTGCGTCTTATATCTCGTGAACTCATTTATACATGAAGTCAAGAAATGGGTCTATTGTTGGTCTAAAATATTTTGCTCGATATTTTTTTCGGCACATATTTTTTGGCCTATAATCTTTGGCCGATTGATTTTTATGTGACAAAAAATTTGGCCGAAATTGTTTTACATATTTTTTTGGCCGAAAATTGTTCAGTCCTTTTGTATGGAATAGCATTGTTTGGTCAAATGTATTTTAGGCATAAAAAGGTATAATCACTTGTTTTTTCTATAACTTACCCAATAGTTTCGGCATAAAAGTCACTCGCTCGACTTCTGAACCTAACATACATATGTATCTGAGTCGCGGTGCCCCGGAAGGTCTTGCTCGCTCGCTTCAGCATATGGGTTTTAAGAGGTTTTATGTTAGGCTAAAGAATAATTATTACTAACAATATTATAGTCTTGAAAATTTAAAATGTCTATGGGTCTCAGATTCCACTTACCATCAGGTGGCCTGAGTGCACATGGGCTACTTATAGCCTTTTAGTCATAAAAAATATATTAAACAATTTTAGGTCAAATACGTTTTAGGACAAAACATATGAATGCGAAAAAATGATTATGCTAAAGAATAAGTATACCATGAATTAAGTACATATTATAAAAAAAAAACAGCCAACAAAAATTAGAACATTAAATTTTAGCCCAAGGGAAGGGCACCCCTCAAAATGATCTAGTCACGACGTATTCTCTTGAGAATAGAGTTACATGCAGATAATTTTGAGCTCTTTGGTTGCGTGGCTGCTTCTGCTGCTGACTGCATTTACTCATACAAGTCTAGAGGCAGGAGACCTAAGAAATGTTAATTAGTGTGAGATTGACAACTGATTTCTTTATTTACCTTAGCTGAAGCACTGACTCAGAAATGGTATAAGTTATGTCCGTGGTAAGCCACGGGACTTGACGTCCTAATAAGTGAGCGGATTCGATACGATTGGAACAATCAGTGAGCATTAGTATCAAACGGCTGCAAGGTTCAGCCGCGTTCACACTATCCGGATAGGATGTCAAAAATATATTTATAATACAATAGTTGGACATTTTTAAAATGATTGTACATCAGTTGCCAAATTTTTCAGTATGTTACATCAAAGGTATTTTTTTTGGTACTTAATTGTAATAACCGTATTTTCTAATAATTTTACCATAGTTATAGAAGAGGCAAAATAATAACTGTCAAAAAATGTCCTAACAGATTGATAGACAAACTTAAAAAAATATGCTCATTTACTGATAAATATCTTATATATTTGTAACATTCCAGACAGAGATAATATTATAAAATAAAATAACTACCTATACATACATATGTATAAATAATAGTCTTTGGTAGTGCACATTTTACATTTCTACATAAGGTATCTTATAAATGAATAGGTATAACTTTTAAAACATTATAAAAAAATATTAACGAACTCTCACTTAAATTGAAATAGTCCCAAATTAAACTCTAGGATTGTACTATGGGTACTAGGCAACGATTAACATACTTATATAGAGAAATACGCACTTAATAGGTACATAAAAAACATCCTAGACTCAGGGTTCAATACTCGCGCTTATCACACAAATAAATATACTCAAAACAGTCTGTAAAAAAACCTTTAAAAAGTAAAAAAATATAAGTATTAGCCCTTTAAGTAGGTATTCATATTTTGATCCAAGCGTCGTCGCGTAGGACTGATTGTTTCATAAGTAGGTAGTTAACTGAACACTGACACTAATTAAACTAACACGTCGGGGACCACGAAGTAGCTGGGGTATTTTATATTATTTCATTTACTTAGCGGTCCACCACCGTATATATTAATACCATCTGCACCCTGAGTCTTGGATGTTTTTTATGTACCTATTAAGTGCGTATTTCTCTATATAAGTATGTTAGTCGTTGCCTAGTACCCATAGTACAATCCTAGAGTTTAATTTGGGACTATTTGAATTTAAGTGAGAGTTCGTTGATTTTTTTTAAATTTCGACTTACATTTTTTATTTTACGCTTTTAAGCGTCTCCATCTGAGTATCTGTTTGTGGCATCGTAGCTCCCAAACGGATAAACGGATTTGGACACAATCTACATTAATCAGGATGTTTCATAGCAAGACTTAATGAAAATTGGTTTGGCCGTTTTAGATATACCAGCTCTGAAAGTAGGTATCAACGTTAAATCGGGGGCTTTCAACCCCTTTTTGAGCTTTTAGCTCAATATCTCAAAAACGGCTGAACCAAATTTTATTAAACATGTCTAGGAACCACCGCTAGAAAACCCGCTTTCAAATAAAAAAACCCGCATTCAAATCTGTCCATTAATTTAAGAGCTACAGTGCCATAGACTGACACACGAGCACACATCAAACTCATAACACCCCTCTTCTTGCGTCGGGGGTTAACAAACCACCTATGAATAAAATAAACCATTACAAAAATGTCGGCCTTACCGAGAATCAGGCTAACCACGAGGTCAAATTTCATATCAATGCCCATGAATGCGGTGTCGCACCCAGCAGTGTGGAACCGCCCTGCGTTTCCTGAGCGTGGGAAGATTTTCTTATTTTCCCGTAATTCCGTCGCCTTTTTAAATCTCGCCTTGATCCTGGCAATGAGTTGGCAAATTACACGGATATTCTATGCATACGAATGACTCGTTGGGACTCATTTGATATTCATAATGGGGCCTATCGCAAACGCCTGGAGGTTCACACCTGCTTTATTTACTGCATAAAGTCGGCATAGCGAAGCGCAGGTTCTAAATCAACGATTTTGCGTGTTCATCGGTTAAAAATCCCCCTAATATCATTGTGAAAACATCCAAATTTGCTAGAAACTTTTCAACGACAAAAGTTATACTCCTCGCTTCAATTGAATTTTTCTACCTTGCAGTATTAGCATCTTCCGACCGGACCTTGGCCTTGGACAAGATGTATTTGCTAGAACTTTATCGTTACCGAAAAGCTACTTTTCTTTAATCGTTTACTTAAGAAGATTGTGAACCGATGCTGAAATCGCGTAGCTGTCAAAAATAATCCATACAAATTTAGCTCCGGGCGATAACGTTTCTCATCCCCTAAATCTAATCGGAGTTCCACGATTTTTTAATATATTGTAGATATTATAAAAATCTAGGTTTGTGCGTTTCCGTTTTTGTTTTTTTCCTTTCCAATAAATATTTTCTTGGAAAGGAAAACGTACAGACCTAGTTTTTATAGTAATAATCGGACAACGTTTATAGGGAGAAAATCGTCGCATTTTGTCTGTTTTTTTTTGCTTCACTGTCCTTTTAAGCATTTGTCTATGGCCTCATCCGATAAATAGTATTATTGATTACACTGCTGTGTGTATGTTAAGAGAACCGGTGCAGTGCATTTTAGCAATGCTTTTGCAATCTTAAACTGTTCTACTTCATATAGGCCTATTCTACTTACCATCAGGGGCTCTATTTAATTCGGTAAAACTATATTGATTTTGACATGTTATCGTATTGTTATTAGCTTGGTCGCCATTACTGTCAATATGTTTTCAATAGCGGTATAGTTTTACTTGTACCGACTAGAACCTTGTAATATTATCCTGTGGTAGAACAGAGGACCTGCTAACCTGTTTGTTAAAATGTCTTCGTACCGGGATCCCTTTGAATCACCAACACTCCTCATATAAAATGTGTCATTTCACCGAATTTCATTTCGTACATGGGTCATACACAGAATTAGGTTACCGTCTTTCCTAAAACATAACTTATATGCACACAAGCTTTTAACTATTGATCATAGGAGAGACAACTTTTGTTTTTAAGAGTGTGTATGACCCACATTACATACACATCACGCTTTCATTGTCAAAGTGGGGAAGGCAGAGCTATAGATCTACCAAGAACTTTGAAAAGACTTGTTGATAATTTTTAGACACATTTTGCACAATCAAGCTTTGGGTTTTTATTTACCGCTGTATGTTAGTGACAGGTTGCAAGCCCATCACCTAACAGTACTACAAGCCCTTATCCCAAGTCGCCTCATTTCATTGACCTAATTATTGATGGCATAATTAATGTCTTTATCGCAGGAACCCTTAACAGTTCAGAATTTCTTAAATATGCAACATGTAAATAAGGTTTTGTTGTACCTGTTATAATTATGGCCTAGGCTAAAACGTATCCCCTCCTGTGGACGTGGCCTCCGGGGCTGTAGATTTTTTTACTGTCCTCTGTAGCGCGGGCCTAGCGGGCTCTCTCCACACTCGTGCTTTGACGGCGAATAAATTAACGGTAAGTCACTATATTGTGTTGCTTTAACCTATTGAAACATATTAGAGAAGATCTAATAGGTGAAAAAAGGGAGGAGGCCCGCGGGGCTTCCACAGATGCGTGTTAGCGGCCATATTTTGTTTCCACAGGTGAAGGGATATTATAAATGAAAATAATTGTGGCAGACGATATAGAGCTGATTTCCCTCCAGGCAACTGTTATGTTTAGACTTAATTCCTTTGAGGTAAAGTTGGAAATTGCATATAATATAATTATGGCAACTGATAGGCGAAACTTTGATAGCGCTATGCCGTGCGCTGTCGGGTTGAGATGCGCCAACTGACGCTCGCGGCGTTGTTGCAGCTGTCGCTACTGGGTAAGACCACGCCAAGGGCCTGACCCGCTTTGACAGAGAAAGATAGCCTTTTTGCAATTCCTGTAAGAGGAAAAAGATTTCCATGTTTTGTCGGACCGGTAATTTTTTTATAGTCTGATTATAGGCACACTTCAAACTGTAAGCAACAAGTGTGCCAAAATGTCAACCAGTCAAATTGCGTACAAAAAAAATACATTTTGACGTTATAATTATGTCTTTACCCCTGGGGCCCATTTCATAAAAGATTGTAACTTGTAATAAAAGTGGAAGTCTCTTTTTAATACATACTGTTAGAAAGATATTTCCACTTGTATTACAAGTTAAAAGTTTTTATGAAATGGGCCCCTGGTAGCTCGATGTCAAATGTATAATGTATAGTAATGTATACATTATGTATACTATATCTATGGACCACGTGGACCTAGATAAGTTGTTTTCTACAGCAGTTTGTGATATTTCTATCTGTTCTCTTATTTTTAGGGTTCCGTATCCAAAGGGTAAAAACGGGACCGTATTACTAAGACTTCGCTGTCTGTGCGTCCGGGTGTCTGTATCTCAAGAACCGCGATAGCTCGACAGTTGAAATTTTTACAAATTATGTATGCCGTTATAACAACAAATACTAAAAATAATATTAAACAAATACTTAAGGAGGGCTCCCATACAACAAACATGATTTTTTTGTCGTTTTTTTCTCGATATTAATAACGGCAACAGGTAGACACTTGAAATATTCACAGAATATTTAATTATATATTCAATTTAAGAATAAATAATTAAATTAAAATTAAATGAATATTTAAGGGGGCTCCCATACAACAAACGTGTTTTTTATCCTAATACAGACACCGTGGTTGTATAGATAATGGTACGGAACCCTTCGTGCGCAAGTCCGACTCGCACATGGCCGGTTTGTTTTCTTTGTTACTGTACATGTAAGGCTAAGGGACCTTTGCCTATTCAGCCAAAAATAGGGCAGAAAAGGTTGCATGAGAAGTTTTTGTCTTAATTTTTTGCTAGCTTTAATTTCTTTTTATATTCGAATACCTACTCGTAATTATGCAACTGTCCAGGGTGGCAGAACTCCTCGTGAATATGGAGCGAGGTGGTGGATTAAATTTTATCTGCCTCTCTTTTTAACGCTTGAAAATGATGATCAAAATTGAAGTTAACAAACGTACCTATCTACTTAATAAGTTTTAAAACGTGAGAAATAAAACCGAGTAAAGTTCCGGTACAAATTGTTTGTATGCTCTTTATAAGTATAACAAAGCGTTATTTCCTACAGCGGGTTTAAGTTTAACGTACACTGCGCGGTTGCAACTTAATATTAAGTTATGTGAACTACGAAGTGTGCGCTGCTTCTCAAATCGCCGGTTTTGAAGCACGATATCAACGTTGGCGATCATAGTTGTTTAATTGCTTCGTAATCGGCTTTAGGATTTATTTATTTGGTTTGCCATTAGATACAACACCATTAAGTTTAAGTGTATTGAAAAGTGACAGGGTGTTTACCCAATTACAGGCAAACTCAGCTTGCATAAAACAATCGCTTCCGTGCCGATGTGGCCCAATAACTCAGTTACTAAGATTAATGCCAAATTTTATGAACTAGCCTTAAAATAAACCGATTTCTAATGTCGCAAGTACCCTTAACAACATAATTACATACCTAACACAAATAACAAAACGTAACATAAAAAAAAATGTACAAATGAACTGATTAAACAGAATTATTTCATTCTGATCCCAGAAAAGGTTCAAAAAGCTTTTCTAAGGTTTCTCTACAAGCGCACCCTATTATAGGATACTATCCCTTTATGTATCCAACGAAATTCCTCCAGGGATGTCTTGGGTACAATTCTCTTGAAGTTAGGAGAGCCCGCGACCAATTTATAATGTGTTGCAAAATCCTTCGTGGCATCATAGACGCTCCCAATTTAGATGACGACCTGCTTCGTCTTTTCGTCCCAAATAACTACCTTCGTAACAGAGGTCACAAGCTTTTTTCCGTGCCCTTGAGTCGAACTGTTGCTCGCTCCAACTCTCCGCTGCCTCGCACTCTCAACACCTTTAATAGATTTCTCCTAGAACACCCGAATTGTGACATCTTTGTGGATAAATGGAGTAAAATTTTGTTGGTGTGCTTACGGTTCTGCGAGGTCGATGAATGATTGTTTTTTTTATTATTATTATTATTATTAATATTTTTTACTACTTATACAACGTTTTCCTTTTTTAATTATACACATTTATTATTGATTTACCATTTATCCCTATGAGTATCGACCAAGAATTATTCTAATGAACATTTATATTAATATGGTTTTATTCAAAAAAATATTGCATGTGTTTATTGATTTTATATATAATTTGTTAATGTTATAATTAATTAGTGTAATTGGTGTAATGCAGTTCTAATTATAAATAAGTAAATAAATCCTCTTTCATTCTATTAATTACAAACGTTTTATAATTATCACTAAATTTAATTATTAGTGTGAGGTAGTTAATGATTTTTCGAGTTTTTAATCAAACGCATTATAGCCTAAGTCGTTCAGAGCAATACTCGTGGCTGATTTGCAAACGCATGCTCAGGATCCCGATTCCCCCAATAGAGACTGTATGTATGTATGTATGTAAACTCTTTATTGCACAAAAATATAAATATTACAATTATAATACTAAATTAATGTACAAAGGCGAACTTATCCCTAATAACTGTTTTTGCTCGACCTTTCCCATCCTTCCACACACACACACACACAAACAAACAAAGACAAACTCACACACACACACACACACACGCATACACGCACGCACGCACACACAGTATGTAACCATTGGATATAAATAGTTGTTTGTTTTATTATTTTAGGCCGAATCCGGTTGCCACGTGCCAGGCGAAGCCTAGTGTGGGACCGCTAGTCAATTTAAATAGAAATTAGTACTTTTTGAATTAACTATTTATTTTTTTTATTTATTAATAATGCAGAAAACTTCTCTTGCTGCTGGTGTCATTATCTACTCGTAATAGAGGTCTGAAGCTCTATTAAATAAACAGAAACGGTCAATGACATATCTGTACTTTTTGCTATACTACCTAAACTTTCCGTAGACTAGTAGGTATACCAATATAAGCTAGATTTTTATTCCACTTTTTTTAAACCTGTCTCGAATTTGAAACCATATTGCCTATATTCATCAGTGTGTTTTAACAACGACAAAAAAAGCGGCCAAGTGCGAGTCGGACTCGCCCATGAAGGGTTCCGTAGCAGCAAGTAACATAATATAAAAGTTCGTTGTAGCTTTGATCAATGTTTTTATGACGTATTAAAAAAAAACTACTTACTAGATCTCGTTCAAACCAATTTTCGGTGGAAGTTTGCATGGTAATGTACATCATATATTATTTTTACATTTATCATTCCCTTATTTTAGAAGTTACGGGGGGGGGGACACACATTTTTCCACTTTGGAAGCGTCTCTCGCGCAAACTATTCAGTTTAGAAAAAAATTATAATAGAAACCTCAATATCATTTTTGAATACCTATCCATAGATACCCCACACGTATGAGTTTGATGAAAAAAAAATTTTTGAGTTTCTGTTCTAAGTATGGGGAACCCCAAAAATTTATTGTTTTTTTTCTATTTTTGTATGAAAATCTTAATGCGGTTCACCGAATACATCTACTTACCAAGTTTCCACAGTATAGCTCTTATAGTTACGGAATAAAGTGGCTGTGACATACGGACGGACAGACGGACAGACATGACGAATCTATAAGGGTTCCGTTTTTTGCCATTTGGCTACGGAACCCTAAAAATGACCCCTTTTTAATCGATCCAAATTTTTTACGGAAACATTTGTGTGCAAGTCCAACTTGCACTTGGCTGGTTTTCTTTAAAATGGTTGCTTAATTGCTAAGTGAGTTTGAGTTCCTTCGACGTTAACATTATGTCGATGGTGTGGTCACCATATAAATAGATAAGTAGTTTGTCACCGGCCATTTAGAAGTTCATTTAAAGGTGGGTACGAATTAGGACAGCCTCGGGTTGAGGCACGCACGGCTCACCTATTTTGCTCAAATTCGTACGCGATCACGCGCTGTGCACGAGCAGCATGCGAGTGGCGCGCGGCCGTGCTCAAAGGCGCCTCAGTGTGCGTGCCTCGCGTAATTTGGACGTGCATCCGAGCCTGCCGCGAGCAGAACAATCAGCTCTAACAAATCTGAATAATACAAATTTGATAAAGATGCTGAGCCGTTTCACCAACGAACGATTTCTTCTTCTTTTTGTTAATAATTCGGTGAATTATGATAAACGCAGCCGCGGCTGTCATAGTGTCCGACGCCATTTTGAAACAATGCATTTTGTGCTACAATTTGGCTTGCGAGCAGCTCGCCGAGCGGGGAGAATGCCTCAGGCTGAGCCGCTCAGATTCGTACCCAGCTTAAGAAGTTGCCACACGCACGCAACCAAACGCGGCTACGCCGCGTCCCCGACGTGACCAGCTTGGTGCGTCTTGTTCAGTTTGCATGTGGTAGCTCGGGGCGCGTACGATCGATATATCTTAAAAAATCGATAAAACGAACTAATGTTTTAAAAAAATATATCACGGGACAACCTCACACAAATTGACCTAGTCCCAAACTAAGCTCTAGGCTTGTAATATGGGTACTAGACAACGATAAAGTAACTTATATAGAAAAATATATTATTCTTAAAAACATAGAAAACACCCAAGACTCAGGAATAAATACTCGTGCTCATCACACGTCGTCAAACACTTTATCATCATCATGGAATGCCCCGAGGTGGCAACCTACCGGGCAATTTACTTTAAAACGCCGAAATTGCTATCAGAAACCACCTGCCTTACGGCAGGGATCCGTCTTTGGGAGGTTTTGCCCTTCGGGCATCTAAAGATACCTAACGAACCTAACCTACCTACTTTTGCGGTAATTTCTGAGCTTTGCGGTGATTTCCGGAGGTGATCCAATAGCAGTGGGACCAACGGTCCTAAACTCATGAATCGGAGGTTCTAGTTGTGAAAATGGAAAAAATGTCTCGTTTCATAACTGGTTATGAAACAGTGAAAAAAAATCCTTATTCATAACCAGTTATGAAACCTTGGTTATGAACGTGGCTGAACGGTATATTTTTTGTATGTTTTCGATGCAATGGTACTAGCGACACGTGCTAGTATCGGTAGTACCACTGATGGTACTAAGGACACATAGTAGTATAACTTGTACCATTGATGGTACAAATCAATGGTAACTATAGACACAGAGCACAATAAGGGTCTGCTCAGTTTCCTGGTGGAACTGGGTTGGCAAGTGTAGTGCCATCAACCCAGCTCGTAAAAGAGGCGCATACTGAGTCGTCGAGTTGAGAAAAACCTCCACTCTAACCTAAAACCTATAGCTGTCTTTTTCTTTGTGTAATAGAATGATACATCCGTACTATTGACGGACATTTATTGCTGAAATTGATCCTGTAAGAGCACCTGAAGTCGCACGATTCGGTTTTACAAACACCGTGTGTCTGGGCTATTGCTATAACAAGATATCCTTTGTAATATATGCTTGATAATCTTTGTAGTGTTTGACATTAATAATGATAACTAGGTTCGTGATATTTTGTTATATTCTTAATAGTCTGCACTGCTGGTAGCACCGTAGTACACTGATATTCTGATGGTATTTCGTACGTGAGGGTAGACAACTGATAGAAATGCACGAACACACTAATAATTAAAAGCAGACTTAATCGTTACAAACAATGATCGCACAATAAACTTTGAATACTTATTTGACCGCTAGGGTTGCTCTTGTTCGCACTGTTCACTCTCTAAGTAATGAATGAAACCGCGAATGTTCCAGAATGCCTTCTCGAATGACCAATGCACCTTGACCCGCCGGGGACGTTCAGGAGAGTTCGATAATGGAAGGTTCTACGCATTGCGGCCTTGTACTACAATAGCGACGGCCTTGGCCTTGAACTCGATTGAACCCGTTCACAATAGGGACGTCCTTGACTCGACGTCTTGATTCTAATTTACCTGCCTATTTAACTGACACTGATAACTGATACATACTCGGTAAAACAAAACGTTCATTTTGATAAAAGCAAGTATGTTGTTCAAGATCTATATTAGAAGTGGCGCAAGTGAGGTAAAATGCATGATTAACATAAAATAAATAACTGATGCGTTGGCGAATGTGCGGTTGGTAATAGTACGACTGTACACTGTGTTTGCCGCATGCGCGCGTCAATGTTGTTCCAAACCATACATAATTGTATTACCTCTGCAACTATAGCTCAAGTTGCCAACCTAAACTGATCTCCCGGAACTAATTCCCGTAACCTTTGACAGGAATGCCTTGGCTATCGATTATCGAGCTCGAGCGTTAACCCTGCTCCTAATACCTCATGCAAACAAACCCTGTCAATACAGCTTCACAAACCTATACAAAACCTGCCAAATCTTGAATTTCAACCTAAATTTGCCATCGCCTTAGGCTGGGATTTGTACGGGCGATATGAAAGCAAAGTTTGTTGTCAAGGAAATTAAATCACTAAATATATTACGTCGTGCCGTGGCATAATATCAGGGTTATACTTAGATTTGGTTAAAAAATGCTTTACACAGAACTTTGGGCTTTGTTTTGAAACACTGCCATGACGAGGTTTTTTAATATTTGTAACGAAAATTGTTTTTTTTTTTATTTTTGGTACCAAATTGTTTAATTTTTGTGGTCCTTTTTTATACTTAAATAAGTTTTGTTTTGTTATCATCATTTATCGTAAGTGCTCATTTTACATTTTGTGCCAAAAAAGTAATAAAAGAAAATAATTTGATGCCGCTATTTTGAATGGCGAATTGGGGAACTTCTTGATATTTTTTTTTTAATTTCATGATTGTTATTCTTTACTGTGCGGAGCGATGTGAGCTTAGATGCATGGTTAACAAGACGTTAGGTACATAGAAAGAAGAGCAAGTTTCCAGCTCTTTGACGATGAAAATAGTCAACATTTGGAACTATGGATTTATTTATGTAGATATTTTGGCGTTCAAAAGTAAAATACAGTATGAAGCCCATACGCGCATACTGCCGTTTCGTTTTGATCGCCACAATTATAGTGTTGGATGCTGTAATGTTTTTTTCTTTTAAGTAATGGAATATTTTAATTCATTTTATTATAACAATTATTTTTTTATGGCGAGGCGAAGACACAGCCTTTGACATGTTACTGTTTTTTTTTCATTGCCCCACAAAACTGGAGTTGGGCGTTTTCCAAAAAAAAAGGGTACATTGTTAAGGACAAAATTAAGAAAATGTAGCTTTTTCCGTTTCGTCACGAAAATTTGCCATACATTTACATACGTTAATTTGCGTGACGAAATGGAAAAGTTTTTTAATTTTTGTCCTTAACGATGTATATTTTTTTTTGGAAAGCGCCGAGTTAGAGTTTATCTGTGGAAACGGCAGTTTATAGGTAAAGCATTCATTAACATTAAATAACAGTACTATTAATGACAGTAAAATCAGTCATAATAACATACATGATATTATATGAGTACGTAATGCTTTTTTAATAATCTCTTGAATTTATCCTTATTTTTTTCATGTCTAATGGTTTCAGGAAAACTATTGAGTAGATATGGGGTACGCTGAGAATTCTCTCCCCATAGTAATTATTTATCCTGGGAACGAATAGTTTACCAGTTGTATAGTCAACGTTTTTATAGCTCTTAGGTATTTACTTGTCAGTAATGGTAGCCGAGTTAAAATTAATAACATAACATGTCATAGACAATATGGTTTTTACCGTGTGGAATCTCAGCTATGATACTAATCGGAATCTGTAACCCATAGACATTCGAATTCTTAAGACAATTAGATTTCGAATCAAAATTTCATTGCTTATTGAAATCATCATAAATCAAATTGAGGACTTACAAATACAAATATAAAAGCATATAACAAAGTATTATAACTTAAATAGATAATTAAAATAAAATTGATTTTATGAAAATAATAAAACAATAAAGTATGTTAGTTTTCACTACAAGGAACGCCATTTGCAAACAATGACACATGAGTGAAAAACAACATAACACAAATAAAAAAAAATCCAAAAAACTACGACGTCAAATAGTACCTAATAGTAAAATAAAATATAACAAAGTCAAAAACTTACAGTGTAAGTTATCAATCTTCATGTCAAGATCGATACACTTATCATTAGTAACTGAGTATCATGGGTTTTCAATAGCAGTTGTTTTTTTTTTAAATTCAGTAGATGCATTACTTCTTGTTAATAAGGAACATTGTCAGGCAGTGGGACTATAGCTAGGTTTTAAAAATGTGTATTTATTAATAGTAAAAAATATTCTTTACACGACAAAAATAAGTCAATTTTAAGAACAACTTTTAAGATGAACCCAAAAAGGTTTATTCCCGTCTTGCACGCGCCACAAAAATTGGTACCACGCGGGGGCCCTAGAGGGCGCCACCTCCTTTATTAGCCGTTCAAAGGCTAAGGTTGTTGCAATTATCCGCCAGCAGATCGCCCTTTACCCTTTAATTGGATTAACCGTTTTCTTTCACCCAAAGGGGCCATTTTGGTAATGTTGGAATTTACCTTAACAAATAGTTGAAGAATTTTATATAATTATTTTAACTAATGCTTTGTTCCTTTTCTCGGCGGAGTTTAATTAACTTTTATGCGGTTAAAATGAAATTAGAATAGCTGAAACCAGCTAGTTATTTTATTGAATAATTACGAACCGTCAACGTAATTAGACCTGTCAATGCATTTAAAGCTTACGAGCTTGAGGCTCGATGATTTCTAAGGGAATACATAATATTGATAAATGATAACTCTTGCTTAATCCAAACATTTATAGTCCAGAAGCAGTTGCAAAAAGAAAATAAATAACAGACTAATAAATAATAACACAGGTCGATAAAGGTTAAAATAAAGATAAAGAAGAAGATAAAGATTAGTTTATTGATAGACCAAGCACAAGAATACATACAAAAATTTTCCCTTAAATAAAAATAAAAATACATGTCATATCTTTTTTATTCCATCTCACTTAGTATACATAAGCAAAAAAGGCCGTATGATATTTTTTTCTACTTATCTTACCTAAAACACATTTCCGAATGCCAACACGTGAGGAGCCTAGCGCGGAGCCAGCGCTCGTTGATTTATTGCGAGACAGCGCCGGGAAGAGGTTCTTTTTGGCGTCCTCGAGCGGAAACCTTAAAGGGCTTTGGTTCATGTGTGTTTTACAACGGTAAATTTCTATTGAAGTGTCATTAGAATAACACAATTTGCTTTTGTGTTTTAAAGTTGATATTGTTCGTGAGTTATTGCTTCCGTTATTAAATTATTCATACTATTACTACTATGATTGAATAGATGGATGGATGTTTGTTCTCACTCAAGTCAGAACGGCTGAAATAATCTATATGAAATTTGACACAGAGATTGATCATAGTTTGAAGTTGTAGATAGGCTACTTTTATCCCCAAAAATTGGACTGATCCTTTGGAAATAGCGATAAACGACTTCAACGTAAACGGAGTCGTGGAAAATGACTAGTAATATTATAAATGCGAAAAAATATCTGTCTGTTACCGCTTCACGTTTAAACTGCTGAAACAATTCGAAATATCGTGTCGCTTTTTAATAATATAATAATCAAAGTGTAATTAAGTTGAATTGGACGATTATTTATACAACGCTTCTCTCAAAGGGTGCCTCGCAAAAGTGCCCGTGCATTGTAGGCGAAGTATTTTAAACAGCACAGAAGTACTAATCACCTATCTGCACATACATCTTCTTAATTTGATGTCTGAATCGAACCACTGTTCTTTGGTCAGTCAGTACCTCGCTAGAGGCAGAAGAGCCCACAATGAGCTAGGGACCCGATATACCTGTTTTTGTCGATGGCGGGACGTGCGCAGCCTACAGGGCACATCTGAGCACCGGGTCCTTCTACTTACGAAGGAGCAGTTAAATAAGTTACATACATACTTAAACTCACGCCTTCAATCCCAGAGTGGGGTAGGCAGAGCTACAGAATTACCAACAACTCTAAAAAGACTTGTTGATAATTCATTTTCCTTGCGGTTGCTGGGTTAGAATAGTGACACTCCATGTCTTCCCGTGGATGTCGTAAGAGGCGACTAAGATAATAAGGGCTTGTGGTACTGTTAGGCGATGGGCTTACAACCTGTCACTAATACACCGGTAAACATCTTAGCCTGATTGTGCAAAATGTGGTTACTGTCATTAAAATCATTTAAGGGACAAGCTTTTGTTGCCGACTGTACTTTTTGACAAAGTCATTATTTGCTTATCAAGATCAATTGAATGAGTCTCAACACTGTGGGTCTACGTTAAGTATAGCGGAGATTCTGTCGTCACCCTCCAACTCCATCATCGGATCATTTTTTATACCTACCAAAATATTGCATTTATGGTTCAAGTTTCTGTTTATTTCATTAACGGGAAGAGGTTCAAGATTTTCTTTCAAGATATAAAGCGGACAACTTACAAACATACGTACGAACAGTGTAAGTTAAATAAAACTGTAAAACCGTTTGGAAACGTATGATGTTATTTCCATAGTTATTAAATTTCTATAGAGTCGCTTCAGTGGCTAACCAACCACCAGCCAGCCAGCCAACTAACAGCCAGCCAGCCAGTGGCCAGCTAACTGTGAAATCAAAACATTCAGACGAACAAACAAAGTTTGGCTTTAAACTGGTTGGCCGAAGCAAAGATAACCTGTGTCGGTGGGGATACTCAAGTAGCGCAGACGCTAGCTGTGAATGTGGAGAACCCTTGCAAACCATGTTACACCTCACAAACTGTCCCGCGTGCCCGACCACCTGCTCGCGTGAGGACTTACTTGTCAGTAACCAGAGGACTACCACGGTAGCCGCTTTCTGGGCAAGTAAGATTTAGCCCGAGTTCTTGCCGACACGAAAAAAGAAGAACTGGTAATTTTAATACTTTAAGTGTTTCTTTAGTTTGAGTTCTAAACGAATTAATTGGCACTGCCTGCCATGAATTTGTGTCCTCATTTCTCTATCCAAGGTTGTCTGGAAGATATCGCTTTTTAGTGGTAAGACCGCCTGTTGTATACCCATGATTTAAATTAAATGTTCGGTGTTCTGTTTCTTTTTTGGTGTTCTATAAAGATTATTTTTATGGTATTTTATTGTAACGTATAAAACTATTAGTCAAATTGAAAGCATTTGGTAGATCGTATACTTACCAGAATAAGTTTTTTACAATAAAATATCTTTTAAAAAGACAATTACATACGACGACACGTTGGCCTAGTTGGGAGTGAACCTGCCTCTGAAGCCAGCGGTCCTGGGTTAAAATCCCGGTAAGGGCAGATATTTGTGTGATGAGCGCGAATAATTGTTCATGAGTCTTGGATGTTTTCTATGTGAATAAGTATATATTTCTCTAAGTATGTTTATCGTTGTCTAGTACCCATAGTAGGTACAAACCTAGAGCTTAGTTTGGGACAAGGTCAATTTGTGTGAGATTGTCCTCTGATATTTACAAGTAACAGTACCGAAAGTACCTATAATTTACACGCTAAGCTTGCAAATTTTCATGAAACAAACAAAACACTTCTTATTTCGAAACCGTTTTTATCACCGTTGAAAGCAGAACGACCCGTCTGTTGCATTATGTATGGCGCGTTTAATATGATTCCTTCTCTAGTTACGTCTCGGTTTCATTCTTCCGACGTTTGCCCTCGTTTGTTTAAAGGTTATGGACAAACAATGCGGCTCAGATTATCTCGTCGGCAATCAAACGGTAAATGAAGGAACGAATGGTCGAATCATCAATCATTTTGATTAAATTATAGTTGGCATTAACTACCTCAATACCATATAATCTACCAATTGATATTGTAAATTACTAATTCAATGTTAATATAAATATTTTTTTGCACGACACGCTAGCTGCTATCGAAGCTAGGGGTCCTGGGTTCAAATCCCGGTAAGGGCAGATATTTGTGTGATGAGCACGAGTATTTGTTCTGAGTCTTGGATGTTTTCGATGTATTAAGTATATATTTCTCTATATAAGTACCCGTAGTACAAGCCTAGAGCTTAGTTTGGGACTAGGTCAATTTGTGTGACATTGTCCTGTAATTTTTTTCTATTTATTTATTTTATTTGGTTGTTAATAAATTGAAATCTACAAGCGGCGGTCATCCATAAAATACACGACCAACAATTCATATAACAATATTAAAACGGTTCACCATTAAATTTTATCAAAGGAAACCTCACGAGTTCAGTCAGCCGATAGAAACAGAACACTTAAACGTCAGTTTTTATTGGCAGTTTTGATTGGCGGTTCAGCCGAGCCGAGTTAAAATTATACTACGTTAATTTGCAAAATTAAAATAGTATTATTAAAAAAAAACTGGCCAGAGCGAGTCGGTCTCGCGCACTAAGGGGTTCGTTGAAACTCGTAGGTTTAAAATTGACGATTTTTGTGTTATAAATAAAAGTTTAGAGATATTATTATTATTATTATTATTATTATTATTATTATTATTATTGGGCATTTCACTTTACTTGTGCTATAAGATTTCTTTTTTGCCAAACATGATTCAAGGCCTATGGGAAGTACCCTTAAGGTTTTAATTCCCCTGCAAAGTGTTATAAAATAAGGCCCAAATAGCCGTATCTTTGGATTGCGTTGACTTAAAAGCTCTAGGGACCGGAGACATAGTTTTTGCTGTTAATCTATACCTCCGTTCCTAGACGGATAACCAAGTGATCCTACTAGGATTCCATGTTTTTTCCTTTTAAGGTACTGCCACTGCCCGCTAGATGGTCCTCGAAGTCTATTAATTATTAATTATCTATTATTTTTTTAATTTACAGCCGCCATGTTTAATTTATAATAAAACAAAGTAGCCTATAACCATCGCACAATAAAGACAAATCGATAGACACCTCATTTGTCAAAATCGGTTTATTTGGAGCGGCGCTAGAGTGGAACATACATACATACATAAATACAAAGAAACATACATAGGGTGTCAAAATCATTAACCTTCTTTTGCTTCGCCGTAGTCGGGTAAAAAAAAATGGTACATCGTCAACAAGGTATCAAATCTATCGAGTTGCGTTAAAAGTCTATTTGAACACAGTGCCGCGTTCGAGTTGCCGTATTGTGTGAACAGATGGCGCTAGTTGGATTAAATTGTCCAAGCGGTACTCATAAAGGGATTACCATGTTCGATGCCAGGATTTACGGGACACATATAAAATGGACCCACGAGCGAGATATTGGCGCTTAACGTGTTTCGGTCAACGTTGAATAAATCGAATGGTTAGCTTTTTAAGGTCGTATCTCATTAATCCAGCATCACAAAATTTGAGCTTTGTTTTCGGTAAGTTTTAAAGTGTTTTTCCAACTTTAGGATTTCGTCAGGCAGGTGATTTTGGAAGCGGAAGGTAGAAAACAAACGTTTAATTATGCAAGGTCGTATATGAATAAAGTTTATTGATCAAAAAACGACTTAGAGTCATTCGGAAAAATGTTTAAAAAATCAAATAAGAGGTAAGCGATATAAGACATAACGATTACGATATAATTTTAAAGTCGAAAATACTGCGAATGGTTTTGTTTTTATTTTTATGGCAGACAAATAAAATAGTGCTTTTGCGCTGCATTGATTCCGGATTCATATAAATTTTGTTGTTGAAATGAATATATTTTCCCTCGTGATTTAAATAAAAAAATACTACTCAAACTGCTGAAGCGATTTATCTGTTATTATAAAGCTAGGGCCTTATGAATCCATTTTGTTGGTACCATTATTCCATTTATCTGACCGTTTCGCGTGTTAGTCATTTTTGATGGGCTCGCTGTCTGGTTATTTGATGGAATATCTCGGGGCAGCAATACGAAAGTGATGTAGCAAAATGTTTTATCGAAAAAAATATGTCGATGTTACTAACAAAATCTAAATGTTATGCGACATAAATGAATATTACTTATTTTTTTCTCATTTTTAAATAATAAAAAAAACAAATTAAAACGTGTACCGTGTACATTCAATATTTTTTCCATATTCGATAGTATTAATGATTGCCGTCTAGATAAAAATATCCATCTTAAACTGCTAAACGTTCTATCAACGACCACAGTGGTCAACGGGGCATTCTTTAAATATTTATAATGACTCAAAGCCAATTTCTCATTTATGTTGGTTATTGAAATTTGCTCACCTTTTATAAGACTATTTAATTTTTTTCATGGTGTAATAACCGGTATTTAATTACATAGACATCTTTTTTATCTATAGCTGGCGGCAACCCTAGCTCTAAGGCCCCGCCTCCGAAAGAGCGCGTTGCATGCGATAGAAAGAGATGGCCACATTTAGGCACATTCGGCGTACCTAAACAGGGAATTTGTTAACAGCGACCCTTCTGAACTTAGTATGTATTCTGTGCCTTAGAACAAATATATGAACGTGAGAGGAGAAGAAGACACACGGACGGACGGATATGGCGAAACTATAAGGGTTCCTAGTTTAATAACGGAACACTAAAAAAATACCCTATGTGGGCTGCAAGCTTCTTAACTAAAGATTAATAAAAAAAATAGGCATATGTTATCCCCTTTCATTAAAAGATTTTAATTAAAATGCTGTGTTAATTCGCTAAGAGATTTGGTTTACAAAAAGAGACTTAAGAGTCTCCGTAAATTAATTAACCTGCAATTAATTCTAATTATCGGAATCCGCCAGCTCCTTAATTTGATCGCACGTATTATTTATTTACGAAACAACAAAATGATTGTGTTTTTAATTGAGGAAAAAAGGAGGTGAAGTCGGTTTTCGTCTTCAAAAATTCAACACAAAGGAATAGGTGTATTTCTGGTTTTTAGGCCCGTATTAAAGAAAAAAAAGTTGTGTATTCAGTAAAAAGGCCGCACGGGCACTTTTACATGTCAAAATTCTACCAGCGCTTCTCAAGAGGAGACAACTACTGAGAAGAAGCAACATATAAAAAAATGCTAGGTTAAATTCTATCAATGTTATATCATAAACAATATTTAAAAAAAAAATCCTCACAGTTCAAATGTGTCAAGGTCATATCGAGAAAAGCTCGCCTTGCTATTATTCAGGGAGTATTGACACCAACATTGATGTATGGTAGTGAATCTTGGGTATGGCAGAAGAAGAATGAAAGCAGGATCAATGCAGTTGAAATGAGAGCTCTAAGAAGTATGTGTGGGGTTAGGATGATAGATAGAGTAAGAAATAGCCAGATCCGAGAAAAATGTGGATTGAAAGAAGATGTAGTGACTAAAATCGAAAAGGGTATGCTAAGATGGTTTGGGCATTTAGAAAGGATGGATGAAAGAAGAGTTACGAAAGAGATATGGCGAGCGAGAGTGAGTGGAGATGTCAGTAGGGGATGTCCTAGACGGACGTACAGTGATCAGATTCGCGAGGTACTGAATAAGGGCCGAATCAAAAGCACCCGAAACCGACGTACGTGCATGAAGAGATTGATGAATGTGGAGGAAGCGAAGGTTGTATGTTTGGATCGGTGCACCTGGCGTTCCATAGTCTCTGCCTACCCCATTGGGAGACAGGCGTGAAGATATGTATGTGTATGTATGTGTCTCACAGTTGAGTTTCTTGCGGCGCTTCTTCTCAGCAGTGGTCTCCTCTCGGGAAACGCTGGTAGAATTTTGACGTGTAAAAGTGCCCGTGCAGCCTACTTAATGAATAAACAACCTTTATCTTTTTATCTTATCTGAGGTCTTAGGATTACAGTCGTCATGTGATTATAGTCTTGAGAATTCATCTGGCTTGATTGCT
This sequence comes from Acleris holmiana, assembly GCA_949316455.1. NCBI lineage: Eukaryota > Metazoa > Arthropoda > Insecta > Lepidoptera > Tortricidae > Acleris > Acleris holmiana. Next base: position 18,405,210 of record OX438775.1, read on the forward strand.
CTTGTGCGTACACCTTGCCATCAATAATGTTTACATAGAACACAAGACTCAGGAATAAATACTCATGCTCATCCATCACACAAAATCTCCCTTTGTCAGCATTTAAACCCGGGACCGCTTTATTCGTAGCCTTCTTAGGTTTTTATATTGTCATATATGCATAAAAATCAAATTGAAACATTTTTGTTCCGTACATAATCCCTGGGCCTCTATTCAACTGCGTTATAACGATATCGCGTTTGACATGTTTTGGTATCGTTTATGTCACAGTCGCCATTATTATAAATGACATAAGAGTTATCAAAACGTTGACAATACGGAAACACGTCAAATACGATATCGTTATTACCGTGTAGAATCCTAGCCCAGGGCCTCTATTCAACTGCGTTATAACGATATCGCGTTTGACGTGTTTTGGTATCGTTTATGTCACAGTCGCCAATATTGTAAATGACATAAGAGTTATCAAAACGTTGACAATACGGAAACACGTCAAATACGATATCGTTATTACCGTGTAGAATCCTAGCCCAGGGCCTCTATTCAACTGCGTTATAACGATATCGCGTTTGACGTGTTTTGGTATCGTTTATGTCACAGTCGCCAATATTGTAAATGACATAAGAGTTATCAAAACGTTGACAATACGGAAACACGTCAAATACGATATCGTTATTACCGTGTAGAATCCTAGCCCAGGGCCTCTATTCAACTGCGTTATAACGATATCGCGTTTGACGTGTTTTGGTATCGTTTATGTCACAGTCGCCAATATTGTAAATGACATAAGAGTTATCAAAACGTTGACAATACGGAAACACGTCAAATACGATATCGTTATTACCGTGTAGAATCCTAGCCCAGGGCCTCTATTCAACTGCGTTATAACGATATCGCGTTTGACGTGTTTTGGTATCGTTTATGTCACAGTCGCCAATATTGTAAATGACATAAGAGTTATCAAAACGTTGACAATACGGAAACACGTCAAATACGATATCGTTATTACCGTGTAGAATCCTAGCCCAGGGCCTCTATTCAACTGCGTTATAACGATATCGCGTTTGACGTGTTTTGGTATCGTTTATGTCACAGTCGCCAATATTGTAAATGACATAAGAGTTATCAAAACGTTGACAATACGGAAACACGTCAAATACGATATCGTTATTACCGTGTAGAATCCTAGCCCAGGGCCTCTATTCAACTGCGTTATAACGATATCGCGTTTGACGTGTTTTGGTATCGTTTATGTCACAGTCGCCAATATTGTAAATGACATAAGAGTTATCAAAACGTTGACAATACGGAAACACGTCAAATACGATATCGTTATTACCGTGTAGAATCCTAGCCCAGGGCCTCTATTCAACTGCGTTATAACGATATCGCGTTTGACGTGTTTTGGTATCGTTTATGTCACAGTCGCCAATATTGTAAATGACATAAGAGTTATCAAAACGTTGACAATACGGAAACACGTCAAATACGATATCGTTATTACCGTGTAGAATCCTAGCCCAGGGCCTCTATTCAACTGCGTTATAACGATATCGCGTTTGACGTGTTTTGGTATCGTTTATGTCACAGTCGCCAATATTGTAAATGACATAAGAGTTATCAAAACGTTGACAATACGGAAACACGTCAAATACGATATCGTTATTACCGTGTAGAATCCCAGCCCAGAGCCTGTATAATGTTATTCCTACATGTTTAACTGTATATAGATTTTGATTTGGATACAAATCGGATGAACGATGCTACGCGCTACCTTCGTAGCACGTACGTAGCAAAGCTCCGTTTTGTGCACTACATGTTTCGAAAATATACGCAACTGTTTTTGAATTATTTGCCACTAATGATGTACCTGTTAAACTTGTCCCTTGATCTATTGACAATGATAGAAAAAACATCAATTAAGTACGCTACGTCTCTACAATTGGATAAAACATAATAGTAGATTATGTAGACTATACATTCTCGTACCATCACGCCTTCATTCCCAGAGTGGGGTAGGCAGAGCTGCAGAAAAACCAACAACTCTACAAAGACTTGTTGATAATTCTGTAACTACATTTTGCAGAAGTAGGCTAAGATGTTTACCAGTGTATTAGTGACAGGTTGCAAGCCCATCGCCTAACAGTGCTACAAGCCTTTATTCCCTTAGTCGCCTCTTACGACATCCACGGGAAGACGTGGAGTGGCACTATTCTAACCCGGCAATCACACGGGCTCGGCAACCACACGGGCTTACGGCAACCAGACTATTACATTGCTTAAAACAAAAATATAAAATATTCACGCTCTACTGACGCTTTTTCGTTACAAGACAAAAGTTAAGAAAATAGTAAAAATGTTTTTTTCTTAAATTATAAACAAATGTATTTATAAAATTCCAGACTTCTGAATTGCGAATTGAAAGGTATTGCGAGCGCGCATGTGTGTGTGTGTGTGTGTGTGTGTGTGTGTGTGTGTGTGTGTGTGCGTGTGTGTGTGTGCGTGTGTGTGTGTTTGTGTGTGTGTGTGTGCGTGTGTGTGTGTTCATGATGATATTATTTTTAAATTTTTAAATACTCGTGCCTAGGGGGAAAAGCCATAAACAACTCTTACGTGGACGGAGTCGCGGGAAAGAGATAGTAATGAATATACCGATATTATAAAAGGATTCTGTATAAAAACAGCTCATCTGTAATAACGATATAAACTTTTCATCTTCACCTCACGTTGAATATGGAAAAGTTTTCCAAGAACATGTGAAGGGGTGATAAATAAATCATGCTGTATACGTATACGGGGTGAGTCGGTTGCCATAACTCATGGCGGGATCGAGCGTCGATCGCGCCTCACAGCCGTACATGGAAGTAGGAATATTAGCAGTTTGGAAAAGTATTCATTTATAAATTATAACTGAATACTTCTTCCTTACTGATTCCTACTACCGTGTAACTATACCTAATAATATAGGGTGTTCTTAAGTATCTTTTTTGTTACCTATTATAATAATCCCAGTTTCAATTCCCGATAGGGACAAATATTTGCATGATGAGCGCTAATAGTTGTTCGATTGTGTAAGATGTCTTTTCGTTTGCAAGTATTTAGGTACTATACTATACGAGTTGTTTGTATCGTTATTTATTACCCATAGTATTAATTTAGGGGAAAGTTTAGGACTAGGTCAATTTGTTTGGGACTTTCTTGATATTTTTATTTATTTAAGGTTCCGGACTATAAAATATTTTGTACTAAATTTTATTTTATGTTTAAGGCTTTAACTGGTCAAGACTGAAATAACAAACGCAGAAAACAATACAAAAAAAAACCTGTACGTTTAATATTATTAGTAAGTATTATAAGCAACATCTAAGAAGACAGTCAAATCACGTTTAAGTATGACAGCATAACAAAACAACAAAGCCACTTTTTGCATTTTTATATTCAAACTTTTTTCTCAACAATTTGTTAACTATCAAAAAAGAGGAGAAAATCAACGCACGCTCCAAAAAGGCTCTACAAAATCTTCATCACCTGCAAGCATCAATAAATTCCCGGTAACATTTTCCAGAATTTTCCCAGTGGTGCGATACGGTTTCGTTACTCCGCCCGGGCTGGACAAAAAATAAATTACCGCGACGCCTCGGGTCTGATTTACACGCACCTTGCTTTTTGTCCCACCTTGCGCGATATGTCGGGCGGTATACGGATCGGATGGCACCAATGGAATGGGTTTTGTGGTTATGATCAAAATTGATTCATAATCACACTGTTTGTGAGCAGGTAATGTAGGAAATTATTTGGCATTGGAATGGTTTTAAAGGCTGGTTGAAATTTTGATACGCATAGGTAGAAAACATACAATATTAATGATAAAATTATTTCAAAAATCACGCCATTAAGTTGAAGTTTTGCCAAAACTGACAGTGCTTACATGGTCACATGCTAAGCTGGGACTATTTTGCGACATAGGGCTTGTTTACGAGTACTTAGTTGTTTTGTCTTTCTGTTAGATGTGTGAATATTTTTTTTTCTTTCTTTCTTTACTTGACATTTACATTTTCGTAAATCCCCCTATTGCTCTGGTTAATCATGATTTCGTAAAATAAAGACCATGAAAAACTTTGTTTCATGCTTATAGCATTAATCTCAACTATTTTCGATTTAGAGGAAATTTAATTATCAAACATGTAAATTTGAGTCGTCAATAACCAACAAGCTTGTGATCTGTAGACACCACGCCCTCCACTGGTGACTGGATGTAGCCATGGCAACCCCGACCCGAGGTAACGGTTGACTCATTAAGATGTTCTTGCGACCTGATCCGCATAGAGCTCATTTATGGCGAACCCTTGGGACCTTTGAATTTCTATGGGGAAAATTATCTTACTTTGGTTGTTAAGGCTTTTTATTTTATATGATGAGGTGCTTAGTCTAGTCGGGTGTTTACGAAGCTCCAGGCCTAAAAAATATTAAAGTTGTTGTTAAGTTGTTGTTGTTGTTGTTTGTTTGGTGTAGGTACAATAAAGTGTTTTGTATTGTATTGTAAGTAGGTACAAATCGAAATTCTACCAGCGCTTTCCAAGAGGAGACCACTGTTGAGAAAAAACGCCGCAAGAAACTTAACTCTATTCTCTACTCTACTTCTACTCTATTTATTTTATTTTACTATGTTAATAAATAAATATCAGGGGACCATGTAACTAAAAATTACCTAGTCCCAAACTACGCTCTAAGCTTGATCGGTACAAGACAAAATTAAACATACTCATATAAAGAAATATAAAATTGAATACTTATAAAACATCCATGATTCAGGAACAAATATTCTGCCCTTATCGGGATTTGACCCAGGACCACTAGCTTCGGAAGCAGGTCACTATCAACTAAGCTGACGTATCGTCGTGTGTGTTTTTTTACAGAACGGCAGTGACCCTGCCAAAGTTCTCACCGAACGGACCGCCTAGATAACCATCGGAGTAGAGGCGAACAAAAGATGACTTGGATGGCGGACGGCGGGATCATTTGGATGTATTTCGAAATAGTACATACTATCATGCCCAGAGTGGGGTAGGCAGAGCTTCAGAAATACCAACAACTACAAAAATTGTGTATTAATGACAGCTTGCAAGCCCATCGCCTGACAGTACTAGAAGCCCTTATTCCCTTAGACGCCTCTTACGACATCCACGAGAAGACATGGAGTAGCACTATTCTAACCCGGCAACCACTCGGGCAAAATATCATAAGACATAAAGTTCAAACTACATAAAGGTTCATAATACATAATCGTAATAATATAATGGTTACTATTCTGAAACCGTGAACTTTTCAGGACCCAGTGTGGTTGCTGGATTAGAATAGTGCCACTCCATGTCTTCCCGAGTATGTCATAAGGAAATAAGGGTTTGTAGTACTGTCAGGCGATGGGCTTGCAACCAGTCACTAATACACTAGTAAACATCTTGGCCTGATTGTGCAAAATGTGGTTACAGAATTATCAACAAATCTTTTTAGAGTTGTTGGTATTTATGTGGCTCTGCCTACCCCACTCTGGGAATGAAAGCGTGATAGTATGTATGTATGTATGTTAACTTTTCAGAATTAGTATAATACAAACCTGACTTAACCTAATGGGTTCTATACAACGGCCTTTTTAAAAAATCCCGAATAATTTACGGTTTCAAAAATAAAACTATTATAGGGGTCATTATATGTTATGACCATTATGTGTTATGAAATATTATGTTTTTTTTGGATATTATGATAAGATCGCATTCCAAAGAATGAATGGCGGAAAAGAGAAGAGGCCTTTGCTCAGCAGAGGGATACCAGCAAACATTTTTACTTAAGTTATTAATACTTGTTCACTTGGCAACCACTGCGTGTCGACTCGATATTAGGCTACGGCTATAAGTTAATTTCATTCACATTCCAATACAAAAACTCAATTTACAAATACACCGAATCACCATTCCACCATTCCACTCCGTAATTACTCGGTTAAGCAGCAAATTGTAGCCTAAATTCGAATTGTAACGTACAGTCGTCAGTAATTTGCGATTTGGTGGCTATATCGACAACTAATGGCCTTGCGTTAACACAATGCAGGCAATCAACACGCGTTGTTGGCGACAAGGGGGGATGCGCCGTGCCGTGAGTTTTTGGTTGAACACGCGCAATTAATATTAGTGAGTTTTAGTTGTATTTATTCGGCAGTGTCCTTACATTCTGGTTAGGATTTTCCGTGTTTTATTTGTGTAATGAGTGCAAGTTTTTTCCCCTGGGTCGTAATGTGTTCTATGTATTTCTCTTTTTTTAAGTATTTAGGTATATTTATCGTTGTATATTAAAAAAAAATATTTTTATGAATAAATTGGCCATGCTACCCTAAACTAATTACATATAAAAACATCAAGACCAATATACAGGAGTTCTTTCTTGGTGTAATATTTATGCTAAGTAATTGAACACCCTGTAGTTAGTTTGTTTTTTCACTTTTTACAAATAACTCAATTATGTAATAACAGAGAAAACTCATCACAATTTACAAAGGCATCTCATGGCCCCATAACTAAGCTAAACATGTATCTTAAGAGGAATTTCTGACTTTATTTCATTGCTTATAAGTTGATAGTAAATCACATTCGTCAAAAGCAGTGTTTAGTAACGGATTTGACGTAAGACACTTAGTTTAGCAAATCGCAAGTCAAAGCATTTCTTAACCTCCCTGTCCTTACCGTTTACTCTCCATCAATCGTTACGTACTACATTGAAGTAAACACCTAGGAACGTGTAACATACTGTAAACTTTATATCTATTAGTATAAAGTTTAAAGTATGAAACTCGTTGCCAGGTAGTTACTTCGAGTGACGGAAAGAGTCAAGGCTCGGAATCGATAAGCCAAAATGTTTTCTCGAGACATAAAAAGGTTAGGAAAAGAATGATCACCATGTATGTAACTTTGAATTTAAACGGTTTAAGTTTTTATTTAACCCGTCCCGTCCCGTGTCCCGTGTCCCGTGTGGTTGCCGGGTTAGAATAGTGCCACTCAATGTCTTCCCGTGGATGTCGTAATAGGCGACTAAGGGAATAAGGGCTTCTAGTATACTGTTAGGTGTTACGGACGAATCGCTCGCTTTCGTTTTTACGCTAATAGAATCTTGTTAGATTCGAATTAGCGTATTGCGTAACTGTTTCATAAGATTTTTGTCTAGTTTGTAATGTTTTATGGAATGTGAACCTTTTATTTTATTGCCGCTCGTCCCCATAACCTATAACGACCATGTTTGTTTTATTGTGATCCCCGAGGTACCCGGCCTCATATCCAACCTTGGTCCTGAAGGTCGGGTACTCTCCGAAAGCATGGGAGGGTTCCAATCAGGAATAAACTGGGATTGGGCCCTCCCGAAGCTACTGAATGTCCTACCACCGGGAAAGTAAGAATGTTACAGTGGTAGGACATATACATATAGACGGGCGGCAACCTAAGCTTTAATATGCACTCTTTCATTGAGAAATCGATAGGCAGGTTCTAGAAAGAGAAATTAAAGTAGTATAATTCATAGAGGATCTCGAACACAAAAAAGAGCGAATTGGTGCCGTGTGCAAACGGCTCTCTTTACGGTAAAGCCTGGGGGTATATATACCGGAACACACCCTCAGTCATTGTAGTTGCAATAGAGCAGTAGTAGCAGTAGGAGCAGTTGGAGAGTGAACCAGAGGAACCCAAAGGAGCAAAAGTGAATCAGAGCGAACATTCGGACGAACATTCCGAACGAACATTCAGAGCGAACATTCGGACGAACATTCGGGCGAACATTCCGAACGAACATTCGGACGAACATTCCGAACGAACATTTGGACGAACATTCCGAAGAACATTCGGATGAACATTGGAGCAAAATTGGAGAGAACTTCTTAGCAACTGAACCACGAACCGCAAGGAAGAACTCATCCTCGAACCCCGCTCATTGTCGAACCTCGCTCATTCTCGAACCTCGAACCTTGTTAAGTTTAGAATCAGTTTAACTTTGAACCTTTAACTAGAATCTTTTGCTTAGAATCGTGTAACTAGAACCATTAACCATAAAATATACAGTCCACTGAACCTGAACCCTTTTTTAATTAATCGAACGAGCTACGTAGAGACACCGTTGAGTGACCATCCTCAACATCGCTTGGTCCTTCGAACCGGATCTGAACCACACCATCGAAATGGTTGTTACGCGATCCCAGACCGATCGAACGGACGCACAGGAACGACTCCTAGAACTGGAGACTACAAGATCTGCACTACCATCTACCGAACAAGCCGAAACCACGTCAACAGTCACTGCTGCAGTACAGCAATCGAACCTAGCTGGACCCTCTGCTCCGGCAGACCTTGCCCGGAGTGCAGTTGACCCGACTACCATCGTTGACGATCCACTGTTATGGCGTACCGATCTCGACCGTCGTTTAAATGCGCCAGCACACGTTCCCGGTTACGTGTGCTCGGCTGCCCGCGATCATACCGATGCGCCAGCACATGTCCCCGTCCCCGGACGAGACGGTTTAGGCCGTTACGTGTGCTCGGCTGCCCGCGAACGTAATGCCGCCGCGCCAGCGCATGTCCCCGTCCTCGGACGAGATGGCTTCGGCCATTACGTGCGCTCAGCTGCAGGCGGAGATAGGGACGCGCCAGTGCCCGAAACCGTTTCACGAGGCGATTTCGATCGCTACGGGCACTTGGTCGCCGCCGCGCAAAACCCACTCGAGCCTAACGTCACAGCACCCACAACGACGCGACGCGTTAACGCGACTTCACGAACCGCTTTGAATAAAACCGTAGTATTCCGCCAATCGTCCGCAACATCAAGATGTCCGAACAACACAGCGATGCGTATGCGGCAAGCCGAATACGAGGCAGAGCAGAGAATGCTAGAAGTCAGCTATCGAGAGCTGCAACTTGAAAAGCAAATGATCCAGAACAAACTTGCTTCGCAATTGGACATTTTGGAAGCCGAAGGATCACAAAGAGGCAGCGTATTAGGGCAACCTGAGACCGAACAACAGGTTGATTCTTGGCTGGCGCGATGCGCATTCAACGCAAGCCAATTGAACCCTCCGAACCCATTGAACCCACCGAACCCATCGAACCTATTCGAATCGACGCCTCGACGCGAACCGCGGGCGTCGACTCAGACTCCGACCCGCGAACGCAGCAATAGCGGCAATCGCGGAATTGCTCAACTGGCTGAGGCCATTGAAAAGATATCACGCCAGCGACCGCCGCCACGTCAGGTATATGAATTACCGGCGTTTAGCGGGGTGCCCGGTGAATGGCTGCCGTTTCAGGCGGCATACAACGAATCTACGAAGGCGTATTCGTTCAAACCGGGAGAGAACATGGCGCGGTTAAGATCATGCTTAAAGGGAACCGCCCGCGAGACCGTTTTGGCACTGCTTCACACTGCAACCGATCCCGAACCAGTGATGCAGACCTTACGGCAATGCTACGGACGTCCCGAGATTCTCATCGATAGAGCGCTCGACGACTTGAAGAGACTGCCACGACTGGGCTCGTCCGCTGCGGACCTAAACGCTTTCGCAGTGAAGGTTCAGAACATAATCACAGTCGTGGCGAGTGTTGACAAGCGCAAATATTTGTACAACCCGTTACTGACAAGAGAGATATTGGAACGCTTGAGCCCACACTTGAGATCTAGATTTTGCGATTACGCGGAACTTAACATCGACACGAGCGACCCGGAGGTTGTCGTATTGACGAAGTTTTTAATGCGAGAGGCAGATCGCGCCTTACGTTATACGTACTCGACGGCCGCAATTGGGACGTCGACTACAGCAGTCCCGCCACCGAACCGCCGGGAACTGCGCTTTAACAAACCGAGCGGTGGCATAGCGCCACGCCGACTGAACCCCGTTTACTCTGCAGAACAAGTTGAACCGTGCTTAAGCTGCGGAGGAAACCACGAAACGACGCAATGTAAGAAGCTGCAGGCACTTACAGTTGCAGCCCGATGGAGTTGGGCTAAGGAAAACAGAATCTGTTTTAAATGCATGAGCAAGAAACATCGGCGAGACCAATGCCGAGCTAAAGGATGCAGCGTAGAAGGATGCCCGCATTCGCATCATCAACTTCTACACATGAACATCCCGAACCTAGCACCGGCGCCGGCTCCTAAATGGCAAACGCAGGCGCCACGAATTCCCGCGCAGGTGCACCGAACGCAAGCGCCGGCGCCTCAGGCCGCGCAAAATCCACAGAAACCGGAAGCGTCAGGAGCGTCAGAGTTCGTCACGAACACGACGAATTTTGCAACGAACGCACCAACGGTGCTGTTAAAGGTGATCCCTGTAACTTTGTACGGGCCCAAAGGACAAGTAGAAACTTACTCTCTGCTGGACGAAGGATCGACCGTCAGTCTTATTGACCACGATCTCGCCTTAGAAATAGGCGCCACTGGACCGGAGGCGGCGCTCTACATAAAGGGCGTAGGCGATATGACGCAGCATCAAAGAAGCCGACAAATAGAAGTTGACGTTTGTGGCCGAAACGGTGGTCAGGTGCACCGCTTGAAATTGCGAACCGTGCGCGGTTTGAACCTGCACAATCAAGCGGTGAGCAAGACGCTTACAAAAAGCTATAGTCACTTGACGGGGCTTGACGAAGCATGTTACAACACTGCTGCGCCTCGTCTCCTGATAGGAGCCGATCATTGGCACGTCATGATCTCAAAGGAGACCCGAACCGGGCGTGCAAACGAACCAGCGGCGGTGCTCACCGACCTTGGATGGGCAATATACGGAACTACACCGCGCATGATCAAGACGCGCGGTTACGAAACCGCCCTATACACAACAACGAGCGAAGACGACTTGCACAACCTAGTGGAGCGTCATTTTGCCGTTGAATCTTTAGGGGTGGCCCTGAAAAATAAAGTCCGCCCCCTAAACGAACGTGCGAGGATCTTCGAGAACAAAGTCCGCAAAGTTGACGGGCGAAACGAACCATGGCGGGACGATGAACCGGAGCTTCCGCCTAACGTAATGAGCAGCGTTGCGACGCTGCGCATACCCCGCCGTTATTTCATTACGGGGGGAGATGTCCGCCCGACATTACAGCTAGCCGAGACAACAAAGGCCGAACAGTGGCGATGGGTGCGGACAAAAGAGAACCCGGCCGACGACGCGACACGCGCCGACTGCGAAATCATAGTTAGCGATCGCTGGTATACCCGGGCCTAACTTTTTACGAGGCCCGGAAGAGTACTTGCGACAAGAACCCGCTAGACTTTCTGAACCCGAACCAGCCTTGTGCGCGCACACCACGAAGCAAACGAACAAGTTCCCGCTGCCTGATATAAGTCGCTTTTCGAACTATAAGCGACTTATACGAGCCACCGCATATGTGTTGCTCTTCATTGAAAGGTGCCGCAAAGAAAGAGCTACGTTACAGCCGCGGCACCTAGAAAGAGCAGAGCTTTTATGGCACAAGAAGTGCCAAGCAGATGATTTCGCCGAAGAAATAAAGGTATTAGAGCACGGGGGGAGAGTGACGAAGAAAAGCAAGTTATTTGCTTTAGATCCCGTGCTCGAAGATGGAGTATTGAAAATGCACGGACGCATAAACGCCGCTCCAGTGAACATGAACAAGAAACCGGCAATCTTAAATGGAAGACATCCGTTCGTGCGCCTGCTGATACTACAGGCACACTGTGACGCCGCTCATTCATCGCACGAGCGGATTGTGAACGACCTACGCCAGCAATACTGGATTTTACATCTGCGACCCACTGTGCGTGCAGTCGCGCATGATTGCCGTGCGTGCCTGGTTCGCCGAGCGCGCCCGCACGCGCCGGCCATGGGCGACCTACCGCTCGCACGCATCGAACCTTACCGGCGAGCATTCACCAACTGTGGGGTCGACTATTTCGGCCCACTGACGGTGACGATCGGCCGCCGCCACGAGAAGCGCTGGGTGGCATTGTTCACCTGCCTCACCACCCGCGCTGTCCACCTGGAGCTAGCAGCGAGCCTCACTACCGACTCTGCTATAATGGCACTAAGGCGAATGGCAGCGCGCCGCGGATGGCCTCGAGTCATATACAGTGACAACAGGACCAATTTCCGCGGCGCAGACGTCGAGCTCCGGGCCGCCTACCAAGAATGGTTGCCGGCGCTGCGCGATTACGCGCTGCAGCGCCGGACCGAATGGCGATTCATCCCTCCCGGCGCTCCAAACCAAGGCGGGGCGTGGGAACGACTAGTGCGGTCTGTCAAAACCGCACTCACCGCGACACTGAACACGAAGGCGCCGAAAGAAGAGGTGCTAACGACCCTGCTAACTGAGGCCGAGAATACCATTAATGCTCGGCCTCTAACACACGTCTCTACCGATCCCCGAGACGACGAAGCCCTGACTCCCAACCACTTTCTGTTGGGGAGTTCGACTGGACTTCCAGCAACCGGACCATGTGAAGAAAGCGACCGTCGAACTTGGCGAGCCAGTCAAGCTCTCGCCGACCACTTTTGGTCACGATGGGTGCGAGAGTACCTGCCGGCGCTCGCTCCGCGACGATCTCCTAGCGGAGGCGAGCGCCCACTCCAAGTGGGAGACCTCGTCGTCGTCGTCGACGCCGCGCTACCTCGCAACGTGTGGCCCCGCGGCGTTGTCATCGAGACCTTCCCCGGTGCAGATGGCGGCGTGAGAAGTGCGGATATCCGGACAAAGGGAGGAGTGTTCCGGCGCCCCACGTCGAAGCTCGCCGTCCTCCCGGTGACATCGGATGGCTGCGAATAGATCTACGCCGGGGGGAGAATGTTACGGACGAATCGCTCGCTTTCGTTTTTACGCTAATAGAATCTTGTTAGATTCGAATTAGCGTATTGCGTAACTGTTTCATAAGATTTTTGTCTAGTTTATAATGTTTTATGGAATGTGAACCTTTTATTTTATTGCCGCTCGTCCCCATAACCTATAACGACCATGTTTGTTTTATTGTGATCCCCGAGGTACCCGGCCTCATATCCAACCTTGGTCCTGAAGGTCGGGTACTCTCCGAAAGCATGGGAGGGTTCCAATCAGGAATAAACTGGGATTGGGCCCTCCCGAAGCTACTGAATGTCCTACCACCGGGAAAGTAAGAATGTTACAGTGGTAGGACATATACATATAGACGGGCGGCAACCTAAGCTTTAATATGCACTCTTTCATTGAGAAATCGATAGGCAGGTTCTAGAAAGAGAAATTAAAGTAGTATAATTCATAGAGGATCTCGAACACAAAAAAGAGCGAATTGGTGCCGTGTGCAAACGGCTCTCTTTACGGTAAAGCCTGGGGGTATATATACCGGAACACACCCTCAGTCATTGTAGTTGCAATAGAGCAGTAGTAGCAGTAGGAGCAGTTGGAGAGTGAACCAGAGGAACCCAAAGGAGCAAAAGTGAATCAGAGCGAACATTCGGACGAACATTCCGAACGAACATTCAGAGCGAACATTCGGACGAACATTCCGAACGAACATTCGGACGAACATTCCGAACGAACATTTGGACGAACATTCCGACGAACATTCGGATGAACATTGGAGCAAAATTGGAGAGAACTTCTTAGCAACTGAACCACGAACCGCAAGGAAGAACTCATCCTCGAACCCCGCTCATTGTCGAACCTCGCTCATTCTCGAACCTCGAACCTTGTTAAGTTTAGAATCAGTTTAACTTTGAACCTTTAACTAGAATCTTTTGCTTAGAATCGTGTAACTAGAACCATTAACCATAAAATATACAGTCCACTGAACCTGAACCCTTTTTTAATTAATCGAACGAGCTACGTAGAGACACCGTTGAGTGACCATCCTCAACAGTTAGGCGATGGGCTTGCTACCTGTCACTACACAAGTAAACTTCTTGGCCTGATTGTGCAAAATCTGGTTACAGAATTATAAACAAGTATTTTTGTAGTTGTTGGTATGTCTGTAGATCTGCCTACCCCACTCTGGGAATGAAGGCGTGATCTTGTGTGTATGTATGTAAGTTTTTATTTTGTGACTAATTCTATCGTTTTAAAATTAGCGATGACAAAATGTAAAATAAAAATAAAAAACAAATAAATATCAGGGGACAATTTCACACAAATTGACCTAGTTCCAAACTAAGCTCTAGGCTTGTACAGTCAAGGTTATAATATGTATACACTTTAGTTCCTTGTCTAATTAACGTCATGTTTAAACTGCCATATGAAATTGTCACAGCGATTAAAATGACAAGGTACTAAAGTGTATACATATTTATGACCTTGACTGTACTATGGGTACTAGACAACGATAAACATACTTATATAGAGAAATAAATACTTTAATAAATAGAAAACATCCAAGACTCAGGAACAAATATTCGTGCTCATCACACAAATATCTGCCTTTACCAGGATTTGAACCCAGGACCGCTGGCTTTGGAGGCAGGGTCACTCCCAACTAGGCCAACGTGTCGTCAAATGTATACCTATAATAGTGTAATGTGCATGTGTATGTATTGTTTAATCGCCAAAATTTATATCAGGTATACGTATGTATGTTAGGTAGTTAGTAAAGGATTAAATTATTCTTAGAAGACTGAAAATAAATGATTTAAAATAAATACTATTATGTGTAAGTGTGCCTTGTAATAAAATATAGTAACAAAATATCTGGGTAAGATTACTGAATTATATTCATATTTTTAAAAGGATTAGTCCCTCTCTCTAAATACTTTTGTTGTGCCCAACAGGTTTCATAATGAAACATTTACGTACCTACACATTTCCATATTTGTTGATTCAATACGATTGCAATAATAAAAAATTGAGTATTGAGTGTCGGTCGCTTACGCTTTCATGAATAAACTTCTTAATTTGATTTATAATGTAATTCGGTTTAAAAATAACGGGAAAGGTCATAGAATCCTTTTTGATCAGACAGTTTGTTAGTTCTTGAGAAAAAGCTATAATAGAGTTTACATACATACATAAAGTCACGCCTTTATTCCCAGAGTGGGGTAGGCAGAGCTACAGAATTACCAACAACTCTAAAAAACTTGTTGATAATTCTTTAACCACATTTTGCACAATCAAGCTAAGATGTTTACCAGTGTATTAGTGACAGGTTGCAAGCCCATCGCCTAACAGTACTACAAGCCCTTATTCCCTTAGTCGCCTCTTACGACATCCACGGGAAGACATGGAGTGGCACTATTCTAACCCGGCAACCACACGGAAATAGAGTTTAACGCAGAAAAAGTCACAAGCAAAAGTTCCTCTTTAATAAGAACAAAATACTAATATTACTAATGCACAAGTGTGTTTGTTTGTTCTGTTTTCACAGTTCAACGCCTGAACCTATCAACTTAGGAGAATTTAAGAGAGAAAATAAAGAAAAACTTTGATTCCTGACAAAAAACAACAATTAACAGAAGAATGTTATTCACAGCGTAATGCATACATAAGGTACTTATTACACCGGAAAATTGTTCAGCTACCGAGGAAAGCGAAAAACGATTTCTACAAGAACGAAATCATGAAAACTAGTACCTATTTCATAACACAAGAAAGATTTGCAATTGACTTTGGTCAAATTATACGCCGCTAGCCGTACAAGTTAATTTATTATTCTCACAGTAAATCGTAACCTTATCCGATAGTACGGTCACGTGGCCCTTAAATGTAGGCCAAATTTATTATCTCTAGAACAAGATGAAATGAGATTCTTCTGGAAGGTGCGCTGATCTGTCATCATCTATCAGATGTGTTTGCTGTCTTCGCTACACGAAACAGTATTAGGTTATTCATTGTTTGAGGGGAATTTCGATTAAATCTAATTTGGTTCGTTTTTAGGGTTCCGTAGTCAAACTAGGAACCCTTATAGTTTCATGCATATTAGTCACGCCAACAAAGTAGTACAATAAAAAGTAAAAAATATTTTTTTTAGTGTACCTCCCCTACACGTAACGTGGGGATGTATTCTCGTCTATCCTATAGTGTGGGGTGTCGTTGGATAGTTCTTTCAATAATATTATGGGTTTGTTAAAACAGTTTTTTAATTAAATAATCCGTTTATGAAATAAAGGAAAACTATCACGACTAAGTAGACATCATTGGTTCTTGAGATACAGGCGATTAAAGTGTTTATACCTACTAAAATTATACTTCGTATCTCTTCGAAGACGATTACAATTTACTTGCAGCAGTACGTAGTATGATGCCATCCTTGTCACACCTTCAGAGACCATAGCAGAAAAAGGCAGGTCCTGATTATCTATCTCGTTCACACACCGTTGTGCCCGGGCGCCGACCTGGAGCCAGTCGCCATTACGTTTTTTTGTGTCGTCCGAGTCACACGTAGCTAAGTTAAAATATCAAATAATAATTCGTCACGGCGTAGAATTATAGTTTTTCGTGAAATGAGTGAAAGGAAAAGATCGCGAGATGACGGTGATTACGAAGAAATTCTGCGGAAGATCAGAAGATTAGAGAAGGAGCTTCTGAAAAAGAACCGACGACGTTTATCATCGAGCTCCGAGTGTGCGGATGATGATTATTTCCAATATGGTAAGTCAGCATAGCCTTTAAGGTTGCTATCACGCCGCAATAAACATAGCTCCGCGTAAATCGCGTCGAGATACCCTTTCTCCACGTATATCGTGTTGAGAACCTACCTTCATTGCTGTATTTTATTAAGAAGGTTAAATCTGTTTGCTCCACGTAAATCGTGTATGAGCGTTCCTGTGTCGATTTTCCTATATGGAAGAATTTATTTATACTTAAGTATGCAATTTACACAACGTGTATTTACCAAAAAATATTTTTTTATATTTTATTTTACTCTGGTAGTTACACTTTTAAATGGTATGCAAGCTTATCATGGCATTAAATTATCTCAACTATAGTAATGTTTATCACTACTATCGCGTCGTTTAATGAACATTATACCAAAAGTACAGCAAACCGCTCGCCGCAAGCGATTGGGTGATTCTACGGCATTTACCCAAAAATGCACAAACCGCATACGGTGGACGCATCAATGTAATTGCCCCTTTAAGAGTTTATTATACAATACACAATTCCACATTACAGACGAAGTTCCTATCGATGAGGTCGACAATGCGTTCTTAGACGATGTTTCGGGGCCAGCGGCCAGTGAGCTGCCGGCCGACGCGCTATCCGACCCCGCCGTGCGGCCCGACCCCGCCGCGCCGCCGCTCGCGGACGCGCAGTCGCCGGAGCTTGCGGAGACGGATGACGCATGCGAGGATCTAGATAAGGTAATCCTAGACATCTTAGGAGATGATCCCTCTTCGGAGAAGTCTTTTGGAGAAGACCTGCATAAAGATATTGCCCCCAGATGGAAACATATTTTGCTCAACGGTCTTGACAAAGAAAAAAGGACTGTCTTACTGAAGCTTTATTTGCCGCCAGAAAACTGTCTGTTCATGAAAGCGCCTAAACTCAACCCGGAAATCAAAGCGGCGCTGACTGAAATAAATAATAAAAAAGATATTTACAGTCAATCAAAACAAAATCAAATCTCTAGCTGCTTGGCAGCCGTAGGCAAAGCGCTTAATGTTGCTTTAGATAGAAACACTAATGTTCCTCAGGAAATAATTAAATCCCTTAGTGATGCTGGCCGTCTTTTGTGCGATTATCATCACAAGGAGTCGGTATCTAGACGATATGCGGCAATGAATACGTTGACAAAACAAACTAAAGACACAATCAAAAATACAAACATTGATGAATTTTTGTTCGGGTCAGACTTAGCTGAACAATTGAAATCTTCAAAGGCGATATCAAAATCCGGTTCAGAAATGAGACCACCCGTCGCTGGCCCATCCGGTCTTAGAAATAAACCCGCAGGCACAATGACGTCACAGCCACCGGCTACTCGTCGCGCCACGACTTTAAACGCGAGGGGGGCTCCGCGTGCGCCGGCCGCCGAGCCGCGAGCGAACCCCGCCCCGCGCCGGCCGCCGCCCGCGCCACGCAACGCGTCCAGCGCCAGGCCACCGCTGAGGTACCGCTCGAGGAGGTCTTGACTTCGGATCCAGAGGTAAACATTCCTGTCGCCGGTCGACTGCAATATTTTTATAATCAATGGCAGCGTCTAACTAATGATCGTACAGTTCTTTCGTGGGTTAAAGGTTATAAAATTCCCTTTACAAAAGAACCATGTCAACATCGATTGCCCATGGAACCTCACCGCTCCGATGCTGAGAGCGCCATAATAAAATCATCTATATCTGACCTATTAGATTCCGGGTTTATTTCTCGTTGTAATCCATGTGAAGGCCAATATGTTTCACCTATTTTTACGATTCCAAAACAAGATGGAAAAAGTAGATTTATTTTAAACTTAAAAACATTAAATAAGTATATTCATAAAGAACATTTTAAAATGGAAGATTACCGTACGGCTTTGAAACTTTTAGACAGCAATTATTATATGACTAACCTCGATTTAAAAGATGCTTATTTTTTAGTATCTGTCATTCCAGAGGACCGGAAAAGGTTACGATTCCAATGGATGTCACAGTTCTACGAGTTCAATGTGCTCCCTTTTGGATTATGTACAGCGCCGTTTATGTTTACTAAACTATTAAAACCCGTATTACATCACTTAAGGCTATCCGGTTATATCTCAGTTAATTATCTTGATGATTTTTTTTGTATCGGTTCTACATACCAGGAATGTTTAAATAATGTCACAGAAACCAAAAACCTGCTTGAATCCTTAGGATTCTTAATTAACTGGAACAAAAGTAAACTGGTACCAAGTACATGCTGCAAATTTCTTGGATTTCTGTTTGATTCATCTAATATGACCCTTTCTTTACCACAAGAAAAGAAAACTCGCTTAAAAGAATTTGCACAGTATTTATTAAATAAAAAACAATGCACCATTAGAAAACTTGCTGAATTTTTAGGACTGCTTAGCTCAGCGTGCCCAGCTGTAAATTACGGTTGGGTTTACACTAAGCTCTTAGAGAGGGAAAAGTTTTTAGCTTTAAATTACACTGATAATTATAATAAGAAGATGCAATTAGGTCCTCATTTAACTAACGATTTTAAATGGTGGATAGATCATATTGATGGAGCTTTCTCGCCCATTAAAAGGGACAGTTACGCATTAGAGATTTTCAGTGACGCGTCCCGGACGGGCTGGGGCATAGCTTGTAATGACAGCACTGCAAGTGGTCATTGGAATGCTACACTATTATCAAAACACATAAACTATCTGGAGCTAAATTCTGCCTTTTACGGTTTAAGAATATTTGCATCCCACTTGGTTGACTGCAATATACTATTACGGATCGACAACACCACTGCCATTTCTTACATCAATAGAATGGGAGGTGTACAATTTACGCACTTAAATGAATTGTCACGTGACATATGGCAGTGGTGTGAGTCCCGTAATATCAACGTCTTTGCGTCATATATTAATTCAGCGGATAACGTCGTGGCTGATCGCGCCTCTCGCCAACTAGCAGTGGATACAGAGTGGGCCTTAGCTGATTATGCGTATAATAAAATAATCAATTTATTCGGCAGACCAAATTTTGATCTCTTCGCGAGCATACAGAATCACAAATGTGAGAGGTATGCGTCCTGGAAGCTTGATCCTCAATCGGAAATCATTGATGCCTTTACGCTCAGTTGGAAAGATCTGTCATTCTATGCGTTCCCGCCTTTTTGTTTAATCGCCAAAGTTATTCATAAAATAATTGCCGACAAAGCTCAGGGTATTTTGGTTGTTCCATATTGGCCGTCTCAGCCTTGGTTTCCTATGTATCGTAAATTATTATCTTCGCAAGAAATATACTTCCATCCTCACCCAAAATTATTACATTCTCCTTTCAGAGAAGTCCACCCACTCCACGCGGAGCTTACCCTGGTGGCAGCGAAATTATCCGGCAATCGCTCATTCAGCGCGGCGCCCCAAACTGTTCGTTAAATTTACTCATGGCTTCATTTTCTGAAAAAACTATTAAACAATATAATTCCGCTTTAAAGTCATGGTGGATGTTTTGTAATAGTTCTGGGGTAAACTACCTTGAAGCTAATGTATCACAGTTACTATCATATTTGACCAACCGGTTTGAGTCTGGTGCCAGCTACAGTACACTGAACACGTCCAGATCCGCCTTGGCACTTGTGCTAGGCACCAGCGTCACGTCACACGACTGTGTTACTCGACTACTAAAAGGCGCATTCAGATTAAAACCTTCTGCGCCCAAATATGAGAGTATCTGGGACCCCAAAATAGTTATTAATTATTTAAGTTCTTATTATCCTCATGAAGAAATTACTCTTAAAGACTTAGCGTTTAAGACGGTCACCCTTTTAGCCATTGCAACCGCACAAAGAATTCAAACAATCAGCTTGATTAAAATAAGCAATATAATTTACAATGATGATGCTATAATAATAAAAATTGTTGATATAATTAAAACTTCCAGGCCTGGGGCTTATCAACCGCTTCTTAAACTGCCTTACATTACTGAAGATCCAAGAATATGTCCTGCCACAGCTTTAAGGTCTTATTTAGATAAAACGTCGTCTCTTCGCAATAATTATGACAGACTTTTTATCAGTTTAAGAAAACCTCATAAAGAGGTAGGTTGTCAAACCTTAGGTCACTGGGTAAAATCTACTTTACAAAAGAGTGGAGTTGATATTAGTATGTTCGGCGCACACAGTACGCGCCACGCGTCCACGTCGGCTGCGCGCCGCCGGGGCGTCAGCCTACAGGCGGTTCGAAGAGCCGCAGGCTGGACTCAGTCTTCTAATGTATTTCAAAAATATTATAACAGAGAAACAACATCTAGTAACATTGGGAATGATTTTGTCGATTCGTTGTTCTCTTAGTTCTTACAGACCAAATTACATGTTATTAGTATATCTAATTAAGTTACGTTATAAGTACATCCTTTTTAAGTAATGTCGTATTGAATTTACAATTAAAAAATATTGATTTTCAATTTCTACATTATTATGAATTTTTTGTCACTTTAAACATCTGCAAGTAAATTGTAATCGTCTTCGAAGAGATACGAAGTATAATTTAGAATTAAACGAACTTACCTTGTGAAGTTCGACTTCTAATTATACGAGTATCACGAAGAAGACGATTACATAACTCCCACCCTTACCCCAAATTACCCAAATTAGGACAAAAAATTAAAAAATGAACATGTGAGCGAACTTTAAACTTAATGGCGACTGGCTCCAGGTCGGCGCCCGGGCACAACGGTGTGTGAACGAGATAGATAATCAGGACCTGCCTTTTTCTGCTATGGTCTCTGAAGGTGTGACAAGGACGGCATCATACTACGTACTGCTGCAAGTAAATTGTAATCGTCTTCTTCGTGATACTCGTATAATTAGAAGTCGAACTTCACAAGGTAAGTTCGTTTAATTCTAAATTATCTACGATGGCACCAATTGACTTTAAATTGAAAATAAGTGATTACTTGTTGATTTTTATGTTCGTAGTACTTAAAGGCTTCGGAACCCTATACTGAGCATGGTCCGACATGCTCTTGCCCGGTTTTACTTTTAAAGCCTGACAAGATTCTATTTGGCCCTATTTCAATACAAGTTTGTATTGAAATAGGGCCAAATAGAATCTTGTCAGGCTTTAATTATAAAAAAGAACAATTTAAATGTATGGCCTTTATTGAGAAAAAAATCTAGGGGTGTCACTACTTCACAACCACATCGAAAAAAGTTTATTTTTAAATTGGTCTTTTTTTCTTTTTTATACGATAACTAGTATTCGTTTTTTGGGTGGCGATGCAAATCTAACTAAAGAACGTCATTTCAAAATTTTAAGCAAATCGCTTGAATACATCCAAAAAAAAAACTTGAATAAATCATAACTCAAAAACTATTACAAGTAGGATGTTCATACTCGGCAAAAATATTCTTCATTACAAGAGGTACTGACAAAAAAATCCCCGAGCCCATTTGATGTAAGGGCTGACTTACTATGGAAACCCGGCTATAGCCTTTTATTAAATTGATGAAATATAAAGGCTATAGGTACCAGAGCTGTGTTGGAAATGCAGCCTAAATCGGCGCCTCCTCCGTAATTTATCGTGACTGCTGAATCACGCATCTTAACTTTAGTTGTGTAATTTTTTTTTCCTAATTTTAAACTTAATGGCTGTCACTTCTTTTTCACAAAGTGTATTTTGTATACGACCATGGATATCACACGTGAGGACAATTTGTTTGGTCGAAGTGGATTTACTCTAGTGGCCTAAACAGAAGCCCATGGGGTTGGGTCCGTATGCTTCTAAAAAGTCGTTAACATGCTTATTAATTCATTTGAATAAAGAGTTTTAGCTATCTATCTATTCAGAAATAACGGTTAAGATGTAGTTTAAAGGTAAGACCTGGTGGAGGGTCCAGCCAGATTGTTACCACCATCTTATGTTTTGGTGTGGGCATAAGACAATCGGTGAATTACTAGAGGCATTGAAGCGAGGCTTGGCAACGCATTTGTAGTCTTAGGTTTGCAGTCTTAAGATCATAGTCTGCCGGGTGTGAGAAGTGCTGCAATAAACTCAACAAACACAATACGACGACACGTTGGCCTAGTTGGGAGTGACTCTGCCTCCGAAGCCAGCGGTCCTGGGTTCAAATCCCGGTAAGGGCAGATATTTGTGTGATGAGCGCGAATATTTGTTCCTGAGTCTTGGATGTTTTCTATATATATTTAAGTACGTATTTCTCTATTTAAGTATGTTCATCGTTGTCTAGTACCCATAGTACAAGCCTAGAGCTTAGTTTTGGACTAGGTCAATTTGTGAGATTGTCCCCTGATATTTATTTATTTTTATTTAATTTTAAACATAAATGATAATACCTTTATCTAGCTGTATAGGACTCTGTCTTGACTTAAACTCTTGGCTTGTACTTACTACAAGTATGGAAACTATACAACGACCAACCTTATGTTGAAAAATATACTTATAAACAAAGAAAATATTCAATACGCAGGAACAAATACTCGCGCTCGTCACACACATATTTGCACTCACCGAGAATCGACCCTATGACCGCTAGCATCATAGTCAGGGTCAACTACGCTAAAGTTGACAAAAAATCAAGGTAATTCTATTACTTGTATAAGGATTTTATTAACTTTATTTTATATGTATTTTCTTTACCTTAACAAGAATGAATAACAAGCTAACAAGGTCACAGAATTGCTTCGCCCACGTCACTAATTCGGTTACATACTGAGAAGGTTGTTTATATAATCTACAAGAGCATCTATTTCTTTCTAAAGTTATTAATAACTAACTAGTTCTCAGAAAGGTATTAAATACCAATGCCCACGTAGTGAAATCGGGAAAATGAAGATTTTATTAATGGAGTATGTAAATAATGAAAATTATTAAATAAAAAAACATGACACTGATAACGTGCCAAAAACAGACTTATTAAGTTCAACAGTTCTTTGGGTTAGGTACACCTACATATTTACACTTACAAGTATAGGTAAAGTGATTAATATGATGTCCTGTCTTTTCGCACAACAGCGTTTCCTAAACAGATTAACTTTCCAAAAGTAGAATTCGGGCAACCGCTTTTTTCCGTAACTATAAATATTTCAGGATTTATGTCAGGTCCGTCGTGTAGAACCTTATAGGTAAGGTTGTGTTAGTTTTATAAAAATCATTAAATATTTACAGTTTCAAAAGCTTAAACTACTCACACTCCCAAGTATCTACATTCCACAGGCATGTAGGCATACGTGAGCATAAAGAGCTATTTAATAAACGCGAACACTTAAATAGAACTCGACGTATCCGTCATAAAAATAGGCTAATATTACCTCCCTCCCGTCTCAAAATTCTTTCTTCAGGCCCTCTCATAATGTCAATAAAAATATAAAACTAACAGACATTCTAAAAAACGATACTAATGAACGATCTTTTACTAACAAACTAAAACAATTACCTACTGATTACCAACGCTTATTACCATAACTGAAAAAAAAAACAGGTAAATAAATTAATGTAAATACAACCCAACATATATTTATTTATGGTAATACTATTTCACGAAATTATTATAAATAAGTATTGATGTGGTAAGATAGATACTTGTAAATAGTTTGTAATAGCACGACAGTTTAAACCTAATTATAATTAATTCTTACATGTATAAGTTTTCCTTTCTCGTTGCTGTGCCTGACAGGGTTCATAATGCACATCAATTAACTGTATTCCAACATGACAAATTATGAATAAAGTATTGAGTATTGAGTTTTTGAAAAAAAAGCGTTAGCCCAATTTATATTTTTGGAAAGTGAATCAGTTTCAGAAACTTTGCAGTGTGTAACGGCAAGGATCCCCAAGGGTCCGTACCTAAACCCTTATTCAGTAAAATATTAGACATTTAAGAAATTCATGCTGCAGTTGGGGTCATTATAAAAGCCATAACACACGGGACAATATTATTAAAAACTGAACAAACTGTAACTATCACTACGATTTCTAAACTTTTTGGCTCTCTGCCGATAGTTTAAAAACCGAACAAGAGCATGTCGGACCATGCTCCTTGTAGGGTTCTGAAGCCGTTAAGTACTACAAACATAAAAATCAACAATTAATAACTAATATTCTATTTAAAGTCAATTGGTGCCTGGTGGTTTCAGTAGGTATAAACATTTTAATCGCCTGTATCTCAAGAACCAATGGTCTCTACTTAGTCGTGATAGTTTTCCTTTAAAATAAGTTATATGCTCTTTCATTTAAGTCTTTTTTTCACATTTTTAGTATATGTAGTTTTGGCTGTAGGGGGGTGACACTTAAGTCTAACAAAAATTAGCACTTTAAAGATAAATATTCCATAAACGGATTAATTAATCGAAAAAAATGTTTTCACAATCCCGTAATATTTTTGAAAGACCTATTTAACAACACCCCACACTATAGGGCAGACGCAAAAAAAAATACATCCCCAAGTTACGTGTAGGGGAGGTACCCTAAAAACATTTTGTTTTCATATTTTTTTGTACCACTTAGTTGGCGTGACTTATATGCATATTCATGCCAAATTGCAGCTTTTTAGTACTAAGAGTCTCTGCGCTAGGCTGCGGACGGACGGACGGACGGATGGACGGACATGGCGAAACTATAAGGGTTCCTAGTTTGACTACGGAACCCTAAAAACGAACAGTTTTGTGACTTAAATAGTTTCTGAAATATATAACGTCTAACGATGTATACAGACGTGTTACAACGACATGGAGGAGGGCCCTTACTTACGATTTTTATCTATAAACCCTTCTGTAAAAAACTAAACAGGAAAGATTCGAAACAAACGTTTCAGTTTATTTCGGATGTATTTGCAGTATAAGTTGAGGATTGTTGCTTAGTTCCGTATTACCTTTGCTTAAGCGTGACCTCCGAGTGGAAATCTGCTTTTCTAACTTAGGGTTGCTGGTGAAAAAACTGTCGGATCAGTGAGTTTAAATTTATTTATTTTTGTGCTATCTGTAAAAGTTCAAACTAAGAGTTTTCAACCAGTTTCTCGTATTAGGATAGGCTGAATTCGGCAACAATGTAAACCCGATGATAATACTTTGTTTTTGAAACTCACTAGAATAACAATATTACTTAATAAAACAAAAAGTCTTTATTATAATTTAGCCAGTTTATAAATTGACAGTTATTGAGGCCTCCTTAAACTTACAAAGCTTGTGTTGAGACGCCTCGCTTTCCAAAAATCAACACAAATCATAGTTAGCAATAATAATTTAACTAGTTCTTTCTGTGAACATATACCGACAAATGCATGAACAGTGCCTAAAGGGTTGTAGTAGTGTTAGGCCATGGGCTTGCAACAGTTGCAACCTGTCACTAATAGGTACACTGGTAAACATCTTAGCCTGATTGTGCAAAATGTGGTACCTAACAGAATTATCAAGAAGTCTTTAGAGTTGTTGGTATTTCTATAGCTCTGCCTACCCCACTCTGGGAATGAAGGCGTGATGTTATGTATTTATGTATGAATGAGTGTTTTGTTTTTTTATAATGAGAAGGCACACAGGCCCTCAGGCCACCTGATGGTAAGTGGAATCTGGAACCCATAGACATTTTAATTCTCAAGACTATAATCTCAAGACTGTAATCCTAAACCTCAAATGCGTTTCCAACACTGAGGACCAAGATGGAATGCCTCTATGCTAGTAATTTCACCGTTTGTCTTATCCCCACGCTGGAACACAACAATGCGATCACTGCTGCTTAGTGGTAGGTTATTGGATACGATGGTGGTAGCGATCCAAACAGACCCTGCTCAGGGCCCTTCCACCACTCAACTAACTTTGACCACTTTCTCGTTTTGGGATTGACTAAATTCGGAATACGAGTACATAATGTAAACCCGATGACAGTACAATAATATGGTGTTTTTGGAAACTAACTAGTATAATAATATTAATCCAAAAAACAAACGTCTTTATTATCATTGAGCCAGTGTATACATTTACAGTTATTGAAGCCTCCTTAGACTTACAAAGCTTGAAATGGGACGCCTCGGTCTTTCAAAAATCGGCATGAATGATACTTGCTTCGATAAATTAACACTTGAGTGCCAAATGCTTACAAACAAATGCCACTAAAATGTTTTAGCACGACGCGCTATGTGCATACATTATGCAATTACATATAATACCCAATATATTTAAATACATAATTAAATCATAAGTGTTAAATAATGTGATACACAGATAATTTTTATAGAGACAACTGTTAAAAAAGTTTTCTATCCCGCTGTTTAGTAATAATAAATAATAAAAAATAATAGAAATAATAACCGATTCACTCAATTCAATTTTTTACAAGTCCACAAGTGAAATGTACCACATATACTAATATTATTTGTCTAGTAAGTTTTGAGATGTGCCCCTGAACAATGTATAAGTATGAACCCTTGGATAGGTGCTGCTTTGCACGTAACGCAATGCGACCAAGTCTGGAGATGGAGTCGTTAGTATAGTCTCGATAAACAGATGACTGAATGGTGACTGTAAATAATTACACTATTGGGACAAGGTTTTGTTGCAAAGTGTACTTTTTTTTTTTTTTTTTTTTTTTTGTCCTTATTAGTACCAACATAATGAGTCCAAACTCAGTGGGTCTACGTTTAGTTTAACGGAGATCCTGTCGCCACCTTCTGACTCCATCCTCAGACCAGCTCGATGGTGCAATATTATTGTACTGTCATCGAAATTACGCAAGTATACCCAATTTTAGCTCAATCGGTCCCCGAGAAGTGGTTCAAATCTTCCTTGTAAGATTTGACCCGATCATAGATTCATCATCATTATCATCAGCCAATGTTCGTCCACTGCTGGACATAGGCCGCTTCAAGAGCACGCCACAGAGTTCTATCCTCGGCCACCCTCATCCATCTGCTACCGGCGACTCGTTTCAGGTCGTCGGTCCAGCGGGCCGGCGGGCGTCCCACGCTGCGTCTGTCAGATCGTGGTCTCCACTCAAGAACCCTCTTTCCCCATCGACCATCGGTTCTTCGGCAGATGTGACCAGCCCACTGCCACTTCAACTTGCCAATCCTGGTGGCTATGTCGGTCACCTTGGTTCTCTGACGAATGACTTCATTTCTGATGTGATCCATCAGAGAAACTCCAAGCATAGCACGCTCCATGGCTCGCATGGATCATAGATTACAATTTATAAAACTGTTGCATGAATTCTCATCTCCTCTCACTATAATTAAACAGCCCGATATAATCGTAATTGCCTATTTTCTTGGCATAGCTTAATTTTGACTTTTCCTTCCAAATCATTATTTCCCCTCGTTTTGATCAGCCCTGTGGAGGCTGTGGTCCCGTCTGCTGCACGTGTCTCGCGGCTCTCTCGGCTTTGAATACATCGCCTGCATAGTGCATGCCCGAACGGATCTCACGTGCTTCGGATTTTCCTACCGTATAGTGTACAACTTTTTAAATGAAGGTGATTTTTGGGACGCTTCTAATGTTACTACAAGTGAAGCAGGTTATGAGTCGCCGCACTGGCGGCTAAGTGATTTCAATTCAAATTGAGTTTATTTATAACTAGCGACCCGCCCTCGCTTCGATTCGGATTAAATATTATACATATAAACCTTCCCCTTCAATCACTCTATCTATTAATAAAAACCGCATCAAAATCCGTTGCGTAGTTTTAAAGATTTAAGCATACATAGGGATATAGGGACAGAAAAAGCGACTTTGTTTTATACTATGTAGTGATTATATTTAGTAAGTAAATTGGCCACGTTCAGGGTTTATTATTATTTCCTGATGTTTTTTTCAATAAAGTCCTAATCACTACCGAAATGCGTTTTTGACAATGACTTACATCGGCAGCGCTTGATTTGAGACTTAAATATAATTATGTAACGAAATATTAAGAATATCAATCATAGATCGATATCTTATTGTAATAAGTTATATCAGTACATAATCTTATTATAATACCGTTTTCTGCAAGTTACAAACTTAACTTGAAAAACGAGTTTATCTTTTTTTCGCGTGTTGTGAACGTCACGATTTAGCCTAAAGCTGTGTGTGTTTGCGTGCATACGTGATGTTTTCAAAGATATACTGCGAGACGACGGTGAGAATATTAATTTATTTGAATTTATCTCTGAGGGAGATACGAGAGGTTGATATATGGAGCGTACAGCCCGATACAATGCATTTATTTTCGCCGCCCGCTGTTCACCATCGCCAAACTTAGAGATAATATATTTACCTGCAATGTGCAAAATGGAACTCCGTCCACAGGGGTAAAAACATACAACTGCCTCTGAAGTCAGCGGTCCTGGGTTCCAATCCCGGTAAGGGCAGATATTTGTGTGATGAGCGCGAATATTTGTTCTGAGTCTTGGATGTTTTCTATTTATTTAAGTATGTATTTCTCTATATAAGTATCGTTGTCTAGTACCCATATTACAAGCCTAGAGCTTAGTTTGGGACTAGGTCAATTTGTGTGACATTGTTCTGTGATTTATTATTATTATACATAAATAATTACCTTTGACACATTATGGTATTGTCCACGTTAACGTTACGCAACGTTATGTACTTAACAGTAATGGCGGCCAAGCAACAGTGTTCGCATTGTTGTGTTCCGGTGTGGGGATAAGACAACCGGTGAAATTACTAGCATTTGGAGTCTTAGGATTATAATCTTGAGAAATCAAATGTCTATGGGCCTCAGATTCCACTTAACATCAGGTGGCCTGAGCGCTCGTATGCCTTCGCATTAACATAAATAAATAAAAAAAATGCAAAATAAAGTTAAAAACATTAGGATAACACGTCAAAGGCAACATACATACTTACTGCATTGTACATTCGAGGTCAATGGTCCAGGTCACTTTTGCATTATGAAATTTAATGGAATATTATTTAAATAAAATAAGGTGCAAGTGTATACATATATTTATACTCGACTGAACTGTTACGTGTTGTGTTTATGGTGTTCAACAAAGAGTAGGTAATTGTATTGTATTGAACTTTGTCACAGTGACGTCATTATATTAAATAAATTTGGAAAAAGTGTCAAACGAAACGTCAATGTGACACAGTTTTATGGAGAGTCAGGTTTTTGCCGAATGTGTATATTTTTTATTCACTGGTATCTTAGCCTACTTGTGCAAAATGTGGTTACATAATTATCAACAAGTCTTTTTAGAGTTGTTGGTATTTCTGTAGCTCTGCCTACCCCACTCTGGGAATGAAGGCGTGATGTTATGTATGAATGTATGTACGCATTAAACTGAGAGTGGTTTGAATTTATTATTATCAAAAGCTCAGCTACTTCTGATTTCGACCGTAAATCATTAAAAAATAATAAAAAACACAGACAATTAAACTCTTTAAGGGATTTTTTGGAGAAACATCTTTGATCGTTTTAAAATTATGTCGAAAGTTAAAAAGTTTTGTGTTTTTTTTATTGGTCTACAATTAAAATTAAGAAAAGTGGCTTACCCACTTTGGGAGTGAAGGCGTAATAAACTTAGTTTCAATGTAGTGTAAATAATAGATTTAAAGGAAAATGAGAAATTTCTAATTCATTCTTAATTTCTTTGAAAATAATCGTAACCGCCCATTATTTTAAGCAGCAAAAAATGTTGTGCAATAATGATTTATATTTTTAACCTCTCATGGAAATAATATATGCTTTTAGCCTTTGTTTGTTCCTGTCACAGCCCTGGGCAAGACATGTAACCAATTTTAAAGCAGTGTTTTTAATTTGAACGATGTTATTACGGTGCCCGGTAGCAGTTTTTGTTTTTATTAAATTACTAGCCTAGTTGGTGGACATCCTGCTATTTATTTATCTATATGTGATGAACATGAGTATTTGTTCTGAGTCTTGGATGTTTTCTTAAGTTAATATACATTTCCCTGTATTAGTTTATATACAGGCATACGTTTATCCTTGTCGAAGTACCCATGGTACAAGCCTAAAGCTTAGTTTGGGACGAGGTAAAAATATAACTAAACAACTAAATTTTTCAATTAAGTAGCTTAGTTCTATTTTGGCTTTTGAAGAGTGTTTTTTTTTCCAGTATTGGATCATCAGTCACCCGAAAGTTAAATCTTGAAATAATAACACCGAACTTTTAATACTCGTTTCATGAAATAAAGCAATTGCCAATCTCTTCGCAGCAAATACATTTTTCACAAACCAACAACTAACCGGATTTTGATAAGTTTCCGTAATAGCTAAGTCGGGCCAAGTTGCGATCGCGGCTGTTAGCAAACTCCACGAATTACGTCTGTGTCCTACTTCGCTCGTAGATACCGTTGAAATAATAAACAAATTAAAACTTTACCAATAACTCCGTATTGAGTCCATTTTGAATGCTATTTGGGAGTTCGAGCACTGAATGCAATAACATGTAAATCAGCGGAAGTATGTGATATTCGGGAGGACTGGTATTGGTTAATTGACTTAATGATTTGAAACTCAATTGGGACACATAATAATTACATACATACATACATATTATCACGCCTTCATTCCCAGAGTGGGGTAGGCAGAGCTGCAGAAATACCAACAACTACAACAAGAGTTGTTGGCAATTCTGCAACCACATTTTGCACAAAAAGGCTAAGATGTTTACCAGTGAAATAGTGACAGGTTGCAAGCCCATCGCCTAAGAGTACTTAGAAGCCCTCATTCCCTTAATACATAATAATTACTGATGTTTATTCTTCCCAAGAAATGCCGCAAGAACCTCAACACTCAGTACTGTTTGAATATTGCTCATTGCAATGATAATAATTAAGTTGACAAATTAGTTTTTATCACGACCTAAATTTAATACAAATCTAAACAAATACTTCTTCAAAAATTTTAATGTGTTGGTAATTACAATTAGTACGATTTAAGGTTAAATCTCGATTAAACATTATTAAAAAAAACTTGCAGATATGTAAGTAGTTTATACATCACGGTTTTTTTTTTGATGTATCTAATTTACGATTTTTGGATGTTTGTATTTTCTTATTGCTTACAAAAATCAAATCAAAAAAAAAATCAAAATTGTTTTATTTCACTCAAAAAAAGTACAATTCATACAGTGGCTGGTGTCTCCTTTTAGGTTATTTAAAAAATAACCTGTGCTAGGAGGCACCGCTCTTCCATTATCACATTATTGTTTATTACTTTAAAACTATTCACTTTATAAATATACATAAACTCGTATATATCAGGGTGCGTGCGTGCCCGCGCGTGAGTATGGTGTGTGTGTGTGTGTGTGTGTGTGAGTGTGTGTGTATGTGTGTGTGTGTGTGTGTGTATGTGTGTGTGTGTGCGTGTGTATTTTGGTGAGGCTAGACTATGTATCTTAGTAAGTCTTCCACCTGGTCGTAATTTTTATACTCTAACCAAGCAGTTATTTTCTTATTTACATCATATAGAGGCTTAGAGTATATATCAAATTCTTTATTTAAAGTATTATATACATGCGATGACTGTTTGTTATATTGTCTACGAGCAAAATTAGTATGGGTTATAGGTAACTGCATTACAATATCTCTTCTCCGTTTTGTCAGAAGGTTACAGTCAAAAGCTGTGGTTTTATGCTTTCTAAGGACACATTTTAGTATGTACAATTTTCTGACACTAAGCAAGTTACATAGTTGGTAAAGCTTGTCAGTCGAGAACCACATCTTCTTGAAGTACATAATTTTGAGGAGACTTCGCTGAGCTCTCTCTACATCTATAAAACGAGTCTTAGCGGCACCCCCCCAAATAGGCAAACAATAGGTTAATACGGACTGGACAAGTGATATGTAGATCTCTTTTAATAGGTCCCTTTTTTGGCCCTGCGGACACGGGATGTCGCCTGGTAGCACATGCCTCAATTTTTTAAAGATCCAATTGAGCTTTCGCAGTCACAATTGGTTATTGTTCGATTTCATGATTCAAGGTCAAGGGAAAGTACCTTATAAGTTCTGATTCTAAACACTTTGATTGCGTTGAATGAGTCGTTTCATTATTTTCACAGCTCCAAAAGATTACTGACTTCATGGTGATACCCCATGCGTTTCTGAAAAAAAAATGGTCTTGACAGACAGACACATAGAAAACGAAGTGATCATATAATAGCTTTTTTTATTGACGCACTGAATCCTGAAAATAATAAACAGTGCCAAAAATAAACCAATGTGACCTTTCACTGTCGTCCATCAAAGTAAAGGAAGGCTCCAGCTGCGTTTCAACTTTAACAAATTACTCAGATAATTCTCTCTATTGTTAAATATTTTTGGCAAGAGTAACATATTTTTGCTTGAATACACGTATTATATTACTAAGTTTATGTATTTTAATGATAAAGTCAAACAACTATAAAGCCACACAAAGCTTAAAGATAGTATAGTAGTCGATATAACACTCTTATATTGCCGTTTTCTTGAAAAGGTGATTGAACCTAAGTATGAAAAAGGTCAGAAAGTATAATTCAAGAAGAAATTTTGTCTGGGCAAGGAATAAATCTCGAGATCCGCCGATGAGAGCCCATGTTACTATTATTTAACATTATTTTTCAAGTCGAATCGATATATTAAGTATATATAATAATAAAAATAAAAATTTCCAGGGACAATGTCACACAAATTGATCTAGTCCCAAACTAAGCTCTAAGCTTGTACTATGGGTACTAGACAGCGAGAAACATACTTATACAACGTGTTACAAAATAATCCGTAAAAAAGAAATTACGAAATTAGTGTCAACCCTAGTATACTGTATACCTAAGATACTGAATTGACGCTATTTAATAAGGGTTGACACTACTTTTGTAATTTCTTTTTTACGGATTATTTTGTAACACGTTGTATAGAGAAATTCCAAAACTCAGGAACCAATACTCACGCTCATCGCACAAATATCTGCCCTTAGCGGGATTTGAACCATGAACCACTAGCTTCTTAGGCAGGGTCACTGCCAACTAGGCTAATGTGTTGTCAAAACATTGTATTTCAAACCGACGTACGTGCGTGAAGAGATAAATGTAGAGGAAGCTAAAATTGTATGTTTAGACTGGTGAACCTGGCATTACCTAGTCTCTGCCTACCCCATTGGGAGACAGTTGTGAAGATACATACATACATAACATAACGCCTTCATTCCCAGAGTGGGGTAGGTAGAGCTACAGAATACCAACAACTCTAAAAAAACTTGTTAACAATTCGTGAAGTCAGAAAAGAAAAACCAAAAGGTAAAATAATAGGACATAGAAAAATGGATATGTATACAAGTAGCGAAATTAGAGACGCTGCGTAGAGCCACGGCGCTGGTTTGCAGCAGGGCATAAATATACAGGGTGTAAGGGACGGTCCAACGAAAACTGAAACTGTGGTTTCAGACCATTATACTGAACTGAAATCCGTTGGAATTTTTTTGCGGAAACGTAAGGTTAAATTTTGACTTTTTCAAACAAAACTCAGCGCGCAATGAAACCGTCACTTCTAGTACGCAAAAGCAACGCGATAGGTAGTTATAGTACGTTTATCAATGGGAGCGGGCGCGGCCGCGCCGGCCGCCTCACTCGTCGATCGCCGCCGGCGTCGGTCGGTTCATTCACCCGCGGTCACGTGTCCGCGCGCGTGATTCCCTACATAACGTAGAAATAATCTCTCCCTGTTTAAAATAATCAACAATTACCTACTGCCTTCAGTGTCTACTTATTAAACGACATCAATGGTAACAAGGTTTTTTAAAATTAATTAACTTGCCTACCTATCTACTTCTTATTTTTTTTAAGTACCTGATGATAAGAGGTATCGGCATTGAGTGTTTAACATGCTCGTGGTTATGGGTTATGAAGGCACCTACCTACTGTATTTAGTGTTAAACTTTACAGTTACCTAGGTGTATGTTATGATGACCTTATAAGCAAAGTTCTAGGTACCTAGGTACCTAACTAAAATAAATAAAAGAAATTGATGTTTACAAACTTACGTGGCAGCAACTAACCATCATCCAAACTCCTTTTGTCTAAAGTTTAGCGTTATTAGCAAACAATCTCTCTCAAATCTAATAACGTTAAATACCGTACCTACCTACCTAATTTAATTTAATGATGGATTACCGTCCGTCAACTTCTTTAACTTTTTATTTGGTAGTAGTAAGGTAGGTAGGTAGGTGCATTATTTTTGACTGTAATGGTAAACAAGTGGGTAGTTAGGTAGGTAATTTACTTATTTAAGCTGCTGGCCAGTGTTATTTAAGTATTGTTCATGCGTAGAATAAACAGTTGAATAATTAAATTAATTCATAAAAACACGTTTTTATTGTAGGTTACTCATAAAGTTCATCAAAGTTTATCCAACGAGTTGGCACAAATCACAAGACAGAAACACTAGCACACGCACAATAACACACGAAAGAACAGACTCATAAACAAACACTCAGCGAAGGAAATCAGTAAGAAAACAAAAACGCATTGCGCACACCTACAGGTAGGTGCCTACGCACACGCACAGCCTCGCGAAAAATAAGACTAGGTAGGTACCAAGTTCAGATTCAAAGTTTAAATCTATCGGCGGTTTGAATATTAGTAGGAATTTAATTAAGTAGGTAATTAATTGCAGAGCTATTAACCGCCGCGCCGCCCGAAAGTAAATACCTACCAACCTACCTAGTCCAGTCGAAGCATTTATAACATTTTTCGCAACAGTGCGTGCGGCCGAAGCACAAGGTTCGGCAGTAGGTAAGTTTAGTTTACCTGTTATTAGTTCGATAACGAATTGAAAAGTGATTGGTTTTAAATAATAACATTCCAGGCAGGTAGGTATTTTTGTCACACCTATTCACCTGCTTACTTCATTTATTCGGTTACCGGTGGATTATGGCGAGGTACAGTCAAGGACTTTAATTGGTATGCCACTATGGAACCCAGTCATAATGACGGCGTTAACCAGATTAAAGAAAGCTAAAATTAACTATTAACGCCGTCTTTATGACAGGGTTCCATAGTGTCTAACAATTAAAGTCCTTAACGCATAATTTGTAAATTCAAATAAACAAGCGTTGTTTCCACTTAGATAAAGATAGTGGCAGTTAGGTACATACCTACTTATCGGGCTTAGGACCGTCAAAAACACCGATTACAGTGTAATAGAATAGCACAAACGATTCTAAACTACTTATTTAAAAAAAAAACTCTTAAAGTTATGTAAACGATTGTAAAATCAACCTAATCACACCGATGAAGCTTCTTATGTTTTAAATTAGGTACCTTGAGTGTTCGAAGTTCCTCCTCTGTTTTAATGGCACAGCAAAGCACGCCCGTACAAATTGTCTCACATTTGCGACAAAACAAACATACTCATCACTTCGCACAGTGCACAGTAATCGAATGCTGATATTATCAGTTGTCTTAAGCTCACTAACATTGTTTATTGCACACTCTCGATTTGCATAAACTTGAACGTTTAAATTCACCAATGTTGATTATGTACGCTGCACATTGGTAGGTAGGTAAGCACCTAAAATTGTCGCTCGTGAAGGCAGGTAGTCGCCGGTTCGGGAATCTTTTCCGATACGTAGTTTAAAGCTCTTAGTTAACTATCACCACACTCATTTGAATTCGCACCATGTCAGTGTATTCCCGAATTATGCAAACATTCGATTTTGCACCACCGGCGGGTCGACGCGCTCGATTGTAACTAACTAAGTACTTACTTAAAGTAAAAATGAAAAACAAACAAGTTTACAATCTATCGCCAAATTTCAAAGGGTGCGAGTGAGAGGGCGTCCGGGCGCATCCGCTAAGTACCTGCTTACCTAGTTAAAAATGATTTAACAAAGCCGAGCCGCGCCGTGTTGTCAATTCTTAAACATTAAAAGGATATTATTGCAAAAACTTAGGTACGAAGCGTTTCATTAATCAGTTACGTTACATTATTCACCTGGCCAATAAAACTTACCACAGTTTAAGATAACAGCCTCTAGGTACTCATGGAACCGATCAATACTGATTTTGAATTGATTTTTAACTTAAAAAAGAATAAGTAGGTACCAATCTATGGCCTTAATTATCGCTCGCTCGGTCGACGGTTAGACATAAAAACCGTTTTAAGATATAACAGCTACGCCCCTCCAATGTGTGTACGGTGCTGCATGTGGATGCATTTTTAATAGGTCGCCTATCTAGTGTGGTGTAAATAATGCACATATCGAACATACCAGTCTTTCCTCTGCTCTTACCATGTAGCATCTTGTGGCAAGCGGCGGTCTAATAAAATTTTAGAATAATCATTAATTACATGGCGGCAAACAATTTGTTTTCCCGAAACTTGTCTTTGCTGTTGAGTTTGACCCTTTTTCGGGTCCGTAGCTAACTGTGTACTGATTTATTTATTTTCTACTTCAAATTACAGTACCTACGGTTAGCCATTTAAGTAGCTTTACACTCTTGGTGCTTTGTCACTTTAACGTCATGTTTAAACTACTGCACTGATATTATGAAGGTCTTAAACCGACAAGGTACTAAAGTGTGCAGCTACTTATAAGGCCAGCTACCACAGCGAAAATCTTGAGCACTTTGGAGCCTTTTCATAATAAGTTTCTAGCTCAACGTCAAATGCCTACGACAAGCATGACAAGGCTCAAGTATGCTGCTTTATTTTATTAGGTGACTGTATTTGTGAGACTGTTATTAAGTAGGTACAGTCAAGGACGTTAATTGTTATGCCAATATGGAACCCTGTCATAATGACAGCGTCAAACCACATGAAAGAACAAGGTAAAATAATTATAGTGGCATAACGGCATTAAAGTCCTTGACTGTACGAGAGGTTGGCACTCTTCTTCTACTTTTGGGTAAGTACACAAGTAGCTCCAATGCTGCCGATTATCTGAGGTCATTTCTACTGCTGTGATTCAAGCAAACAAGTTGGCCTCTATTCTACCAGGTTAATTTTATTTTTCGGTGTGTTCACCGGGTTAGAATAGTGCCACTCCATGTCTTCCCGTGGATGTCGTAAGAGGCGACTAAGGGAATAAGGGCTTCTAGTATTGTTAGGCAATGGGCTTGCAACCTGTCACTAATACACTAGTAAACATCTCAGCCTACTTTTGCAAAATGTGGTTACAAAATTATTAACATGTCTTTTTAGAGTTGGTATTTCTGTAGCTCTGCCTACCCCACTCTGTGAATGAAGGCGTGATGTTATGTATGTATGTATGTAATTTTATTTTCAGTCTACTAAAACCTACCAGTCTGTAATCGTGGGAGGAGCGCATCCAAACTGCTAACGTTACCGTTTCTTTTTGGTACTCGTATCTCGAAGTGGTGGCGCGACGCGTGTTTGATTTTTTTTTTCATCACAGCACCTCAAAAAGGGTGGTTTTGCTGTTTAAAAACAGAGAGCAAAAGTCGATTTTGCTACGAGCGTGAGCGAGCGTGAGACAATTATAGGAGATTGTACAAGAAGGGCATAAAACCAACCATTTTATCCAAGACTTATGGTACCTATCCATCCGAGCCAGCAGGCGAACTTTTTCTTGGAATTAAGGCAGCAAAGATTGTTGCATTTTTTCCATTAGTCCATTAGGTGTGAGCATTATTTCCTCTTCACTTGACGACATTTTAATTAAATTCCGTAACACAACAAATTTTGCAAAGAAAACAACTAATTAATAGGCCCAAACGAGACAAAAACCTGTTTCCCGCCACTGTTTCTTTCTTTTTTTTGTTAAATGTTGTGCATGAGATTTTTAACTTAGGTACACAGTACTGCCAAGTCATACGTTGATTTTCTAATGTTTCTGTAAATAATGCTTGCTTTTAATAACAAGTTTACTTAGAGCAGTCACCTCGTCTGTCTGTCTGGCTGTAGTAGGGCTTGGTTGTCAAATAAAATGTTATTTTATGCAGTCTATACCCAGCATAGAGAAGGACTTTAAAAGCATAAGAAGTGAAAAGTAACATTTTAATTAATTTTCACAATGTGTAAAGGTGGTCGTGGTGTGGCACCATGCGGGCGGCGGGGTGATGGCGTTTAATGTTCACCATGTGGTCTTTTTTACCTTAAGGTAATATTTTCCCGCTGCTGCGGTGAAAAGTAGTATGTGCAACAGAATCTTTGTTTTGCAGCAAAATAGTACATTTTGATACAAGTGCGGAAAGTATGTCATTTTACACGAGTCCCGAAGTATCTTGGCCCGAGCTGCAAGCGAGGGACAAGACTCGGGACGAGTTAAAATGACAGTTCCGCACGTGTATCAAACGACGTTTTTTAATACATTTGCGAAAAAATATCAATGAAACAAAATAAATCAGTAAATAAAACTATTACAAGAGACAATTTTACTTTTAATTGACACAGACTTTATGAAATGGCAACGGTTGTGACCATTCAGCCAAAAAAAAAGTCACAGTAATTTAATTAATTACCTATATTTAAAAAATAAAAAGTATAATTCTCTATTAACCAGCGGTAATGCATAAAGGTGGATTCACATTACGCCGTACTGGGCTGTGCCCGGTTTCTGCATGGTGTAATGTGAATTCACCTTAATACGCAACTATCTAATCATTCGTAATACTAATTCAGATTCAGCCATCTTGATGAGAGCTGTTTTTTTTTTAATATTACCTACATACATTTTATGTATGTATGTATTTCATTTTAATATTTTAAATTATATTACCTATGTATAGTCTCAAAGCTAAATGACGAAATCAAAAAGTGGTTGATCATGCAAACTCTTTGGTTAGATGCACGGCTTGGAAGTTGAAACAAAATTATATTTAAAAAAAATAGAAAACTTTAACGCACTAGTGCGTAATATCCCACTTTCCGCACGATATACAGCTACAAAAAGTACCACTTTTTGAGCAACTGTGTTAAAAACCAACTTTGCTCTCTTGCACAAATAACTCTTATCTATCTCTTATGTTCGGAGAATATCTCAATGGCGGGATGAGAAAAGAAATTACATTCCCAGGTAGGTAAGTCATTTTGAAAAATGATTTGCCACTTTTGATTCTTTACTAGACCATTTTAGAATCTTATACATACTCGTACAGCCTTAATAAACTCATTTTTTAAAACTCGATTAAATTAAACGACATTCGGTTTAAAGAAATAAATTTTGCATCACAATAAAATTGAGACAAAGTAACATTAACTTATTCCTCAGACCGCAGTTTTGATACGCTCTGGTTATGATGCGGGGGTTTGCCAGGGGTCTTGCGTTAGGATAAATTTACACGTAAATGCGCAGGACTTCACTAGCTTTTCAAAAAGCTTCTCCATGACATAAAATATGTGGCCATTTTCCCAAGCGCTAAACCGATTACCTACTCATTACTCCAGCTCTTGACGAAATAAATAAACAGCAATAGGATCATTTATTCGGCTAATAAACCACGAACTTAAGAAACAAAATACTTAACTGTGTTTTTAAAAAACTAATTAAGACCAAGTAACCCAAACAGTGTAAAAAAGGGCAGTAAATATTTTACAAATGCACGACACAGTTGCATGACAAGTAAAGTACCATGAAAGTAATTTACTCTGTATACTTAAATATGTTTTGTAATGTAACTGCAGGCAAAGTCTACCCACGGGCTTTTCATCTCATTAGCTCATTACGCTCGATCGGGCAAAATGGCTTTTTCTATGGTTCCGTACCCGAAAGGTAAAAACAAGACCCAATTGCTAAGACCTCACTGTCCATCTGTCTGTCTGTCTGTCAGTCTCTTTGTCACAAGGCTGTATCTCATGATCCGTGATAGCCAGACGGTTGAAATTTTTACAGATGTAAATACAAAAACAAAATAAAATATTTTTTTACAAC
Organism: Acleris holmiana; assembly: GCA_949316455.1. Lineage (NCBI taxonomy): Eukaryota > Metazoa > Arthropoda > Insecta > Lepidoptera > Tortricidae > Acleris > Acleris holmiana. The sequence continues at coordinate 18,445,600 of OX438775.1, forward strand.
AAACGTGAGTTTTTGCCGTTTTTGCAAGATTTGTCTGTAACCACAGACAGTGAAACTAAAAAAGGTAATAAAGTGTGTTATGTTGTGATCATGGTACGGAACCCTTCGTGCGCGAGTCCTACTCGCACTCGGACGGTTTTTCATTTGCTTACTACGTAATACATAACACACTCATACTCCATCCAGCTCACCGATTTACGAGCCACTTGATGTGATTCTCATTCAAGATAAAATATCAACTACACATTTTGTTTTTGTAACATCTCGCTCGTTGTAAAGTTCATCTCGATTGACACCAGAGCCTTAAGTGTACTAAGATGCTGTTCACGCGACAAACCGTCTCGAACACGTTTCGTCCATGATATTTATACGAGCAACGCAAACGTATTTGAGACGTTTTTATGAATTAGCCACTTACACTAAGGGCTCTGAAGTTACGTGCGTTAAAGGGACTAGTAACTTTGAGCGGACGCATAAAAGGCGTCGTGGTTTATTATTATTTTATGCCTATCTTTAAATGTTACGTTGTTATGTTTGTGTAGTCATGGAATATCATAGCTTAAGATGATTCCAGCAAGAAACGAAACTTGACTGATATTGTCAGCAAATTTAAGAACAAAAAACTAGCAAGGGTTCTATTTTAGTTGGTTTTTCCCTCTATTTCAATCGTATTGCTTACGATTTGGACGCCTGTACTGTCAAGTTAAATAGTAGTAGCCCGCCCCAAACCTACCTCATTAGTTCCCTCATAAATTGTCAAGCAAACGTACGAGTGTACAGGTTGATAGCTAAATTATTATTGATACAAATTTGTCATTCGCTGAGAAATACTAGTTTATTGTTTTTATTCTTTCAAGTAAACAAATCGTACCAACCCTCTTACTTCATGGTTTCATGGTTTCAGTGAAAACGAGCAAGTGAAAGTAAAGGTTCTTTATTTTCACAGGGAACTTTCGGAGATTTCAAACAGTGATCAGTTAAATTAAAATGTAGGCCAGCGTCTTTTTTTTAGTGTGCCGAGAACAATGCGTTCTATGTATAAACAACCACGCGCGGGTTCGCGTTTAATCTGCGTTACTCCTGACACGCATTCAGTGTGTCGAAGCCTTTATATCATGCGTGGAAGACAATCTGTGCAGTCTTTTATTAAAACATTTGAGATACTAATTCACTGCTAATTATAAATAATGACCCTGACACGATACTAACACGTAATGAAACTAATGAAACCGACCAATATGACATTTGAGTTGGTGTCACGACGACTGAATTTCGTAATCTTTAAACCATATTTACTCATTCAATGAATCATAGAATTATTTGAATCCAGATCATCTCAACGGCAAAATGTCCGTCTCAAAATGTCAAGTCAATGAGTAGGTTCCAAATAACTGAATTTCATAATACTGTGATATTTAGATCCTAATCTCAGATTGACTTAGGTACCACGTGTTTTTTAATCGACAAGTAATGAATATCTGACAAATAAATGTACTTAGCCCTTTCCCTTTCTTACACTTGAAAATAGACAAAATGAGGGCTGTCGTTAGTTGAAAGATAAATCTACTTGTCGATTGTGAAACAGGTCTTATAATGACACACACATACACATAACATCACGCCTTCATTCCCAGAGTGGGGTAGGCAGAGCTACAGAAATACCAACAACTCCAAAAAGACTTAATTTGATGATTCTGTAACAAAATTTTGCACAAGTATTTACCAGTGTATTAGTGACAGGTAGCAAACCCATCGCCTAACAGTACTACAAGCCTTTATTCCCTCTTGAGACGTAGTCGCCTCTTACGACATCCACTGGAAGACATGGAGTGGCACTATTCTAACCCGGCAGATTACACACAGCTACAGCCGCCGCCAGTTTACATATTTCGTTTAGTTTTAACCATTAGTTACGTTTTTAAATAATTAGTTAATTTAACTACTGATCAAACAACAGGCCCTAAGCAAGTTAAATAAAAGCTTGTAAAACAGACAAGTGCGAGTGTCACTCGCACATGAATGGTTCCGTATAACCCTGTATGAAGAAAGTTTCACTTTAAGACAAATTAAAGAAATCTGTGATGAAAAAATATCACCCACGCGTTATTGAATCATTTGTTTATTTTAATCATTTTCTGTTACGTGTAATTCATTAATTAACCAAAGTAAATACAGCTGATGTTCATGTCGAGGTTGGAATATTTAACGGTATTCCAATAATTCGACGATGTTTTACTGTTCACGCGTGATTCGAACAAAAACGTGCTTTTACAATGATAATTATACCAGCAGTTGCCTGCGACTCCGTCCGCGTCGAAGTCGTTAATCGCGGGTAAAAACCCTATGTCCTTGGTCGGGATTTAATTTATCTACCTCCATACCAAATCTCATCGAAATCGATTTAACGGTTTAGGCGTGAAAGCGTAACAGACAAGCAGAGTTACTTTAGCATTTATAATATTAGTAAGGGCGGATAGATTATTAAAAAAAAATAGTAAGAGTAGAATTGGTAGGATAATTAGGATGACGCTGCATAAGTAAACAGAATCAACTGCACCTACGCCGCGCACTCTAACTTGTACTGAGGAGTTCCTATGGCCCCTTCCGTCTTCATCTTGAGAGCAGTTTAATGGTAGAAATTATTAGTACATACATACATACATAATATCACGCCTTTATTCCCAGAGTGGGGTAGGCAGAGCTACAGAAATACCAACAACTCTAAAACGACTTGTTGGTAAATTATTAGTGTTGTCATCAAAATCGCATAAGCATGCATTAAGACTATACGTAAATAAAAACGACTTTATACATTAGTATACATAGTAACTTACTAGTTAGTTAGCCAGTAAGGTAGACACATTCTATAGCTTTATGCATTAATTTCTACAATTTTTTTTTTCTTGACAGAAGGTGGAACATGATGAATGTGTAAAACTTGTATACATAATTTGGAGTGAACCCGTAAATTTTGACAAGCCAGGTTTAAAAAGAGGACACGACGTCATAGCCAACCAAAGACGTCATAGTCAATACCACTTAAAGGTCGAAAGAGGAGGAAACGAGGCCATGGTCCGGGCGGTGCTGCTCTGGTGCCGGGGCGCTGTAATGTGCGATGACCTGAACTTGGTCGGCTACAACTTATAATGTGACTGTAGGAGCTACTTAATTAGTAAAGGAATTTCAATATTATGTGCAAGTAGATATTCTAAACAATACGGAATTTTTCAAAAATAAACTCGCGAAAGTTACTCCATGGTAAGCACAAAAGAAACGAAAAACTGGTTCTTCATTAAAAATTTTAACAACTACACTGGCTGCGCTGTATAGGCCTGTGACAGCTCATTTAAACGCGTATTACGCTTGTTTTTTTTCACGTCACATAAATACGACATTGGTACAAACCTAACAAGCGACGCCGTTCATGAATTTAAATAAATAATCGCCTATTTTCACAACACATCGCTTGTCAGTAGTGATTGAAATTACGAAATACGGCTGGCTGTCACAGGCATCATCCTACAGTGCAGCGAGTGTGAGTATCCCTACTAATTAGTACTGTTTGTACGCACCATTTTTTTCTCGACGGGGAGTTGTACTTAAGATTTTACCGCAAGAGCTTAAATCTCGACACAAACTTGATATTACGTAGGTAGGTTAATTTTATAGCTAAAAAACTTGCAACGTTACCAATTTAGAAGCCTGGGACACATATGGCACATTTTTATCAATCTCAACGCGTTCAGCGCCGTTCACACACACATTTGTGTGACTGTAAAAGTCTTAGACAGTTCATAGCGATGCATAATGTCAAAATAGACTATACCAGAATTTGAAAAAGAGAACTTTCTATCTTAAACAGGTTTCTGTAAAATAAAAAAAAAACTCGGCAAGGAACACTTTGGAAGAGTAAAAGGGGTGAAGGGGGGAGGGGAACGGTTGGCAACCGGCATTTATTGATTCAGCGAGGTCGGATTATTAGGAAGAAAAAAATATATGTTTTGCTTCCAGACACATAACGGAAGCTTTTTCAAGTTTTTGTCCAGACTAAAAGGCCGCCGCCTGCAGTCGCTGGTCGTACACCCTTGCCCATGTGAACACGATGCTGCAATGCTGCGGATTTTACTCCTAAAGACTGTATCGAAAAGTATAATGACAACTGTAGCTGGCTGCCATTCTTGTTTGTTTTTTTTTTTTAAATATAAATGTCAAATTATATCATAGATGCTACGGTATTAAACTCAATTAATAAGGTTTTTTTCGGATTACTTTTGATTTTAAAAAATGAGAGGCCTAACTAACACCCGAGCAACAAAAACGAATCATGGACAAATACTCACGAGAAAAGAGTATGTCCATAAGAAAGTTCGCAAAAATCGAGAAGGTGAGTCGTTCTGCGGTTTAAAATGCCATTAAAAAGTACCTACTGGGAAGACCTAAAAAGTTCAGAACTTCTGTTGGAATGGTTCAGAGGACCAAGAAGCGTATCGACGCGACTTGGTAACTTATCGAAAGCAACGGAAGCCAAATCTTAAACACCGTCTTCGAAAGTTATACGACACGGTTTTAACCAAAAATGAACAGTGCATTATTCAAGACCTACGTCACCTACGTACGTTCGTTCGCGTTCATAACTATTTCCACGATGACTACCGATCTTTACATCAAAGAGTGTTTGCAAAAAAGAATTTTGACACTGATTTGACGCCAAAGTGAGACTACCTACTTTATTTTGGCTTGATTTGGCTAAAGTAGAAACATCGAGTGATGGCACCTTTGACGTTTGTTTGCTCATGAAGATCCCTAAATATTGACAGCAAGTACAAAGAAACAGATGTCAAACTTCATTGCTGTAGGTACCGGAATAGTGATATACTGCTGGGGCTATAATTTACCGAAACGCATTTCGTAACTAGCTTCATATTGAGGTTGTTTTTATTTGCTCGCACTCTAGGGTTCATAGTTTTAATTATAACTAACAAAAAACATCTCAATAAAACAATTCGCGTGATGATAACATTGATAACAAAGGACCGCTGACTGGTTCAATAACGTATGACAATCAAGTCACTACACTTTCACGTTACCGCCGCTGGCAAACTCGCGTTCTAGTTCTGAATTACAGTGGTTTTATGATTATTTATTCACTCATTTATCAATAATTTCACATATTGTACATTTTGACTCAATATTTCAAATTTCTGACCATGTCATCTTTTTTTTGCCATAAAGTTTATTTCGAGAGTTTGATCCACAAACTCTATTGGCACACAATAAAACGTTTCCATATTCAAATGATTATGAAAATTTCGCATCGTCGCCCTGGAGACTATAAAAGCCCATACATCTAAAATACACGGTTATTCCTACTACAGCTTCAAGAAGTAAACATTGAAAGTAAACTAACTGATATTACTACGAGTTAGCCTAACCCTTTGAGTCAAGTTGGCATAACTGTTAAGGCGAGTTGGCCTGTCTGCTTATTACTCACAAACTAACAGTGATCCCGCTATCTGCGTTTCCACATACCTGCCGTCCTCCCCCTCCACTTACACAGGAACCAGATCTCATTACCGCTGCAGCTCTTCAGATCCTCTTCGTGCCCTGTCTCCACTTCGCCCTCGTCTTACCTCCGTTTACGCTTCTGATGGGTACACCTCGTTATCTCAGAGCAGTGAAATGTCACAAGTGTCAAAATAGGGGAGTATGTGGCCAATTGGAAATATTTTATACTTATTTTAAGTTTATTAGCAGTATGAGAGAAATGGCACATTTGAAAAACAATAAAATGAACCTACCCTTTTCACGTTGGTACAATTGGGAATCTGATAACAAACAGACGACGATATCATACATTTTGTTAGGTCCAAATGAAATTGCCATAAGAAAGCTCAGAGTCACTCAGAGGGCTATGGAGAGAGCTATGCTCGGGGTTTCTCTGCGGGATAGAATCAGAAATGATGATATCCGCAGTAGAACTA